>JAZDUA010000016.1:12500-382500 GCA_038098605.1 Gryllus longicercus
CTGTCGTAACGGCTGAATTCCCTGCCGCTCCACGCTCGGTTTTCAACCGCCGATCAACGTTCCCACGAAACCCTCGCAGCGGCGACGGCGGCGGCGGCGACCGTTGGTCCCTCCCCACCGCTGTTTGTCGCGCCTGTCGTGCGTACCACGCAGTCCAAAATGAACTCTAATTTCTTATGCTAATGTTTCTAATTAGCATAATGAAACATTACGTGTTTCATTACCCCCTCCTTCCCTTTTTCGGATTTTTCTTACCTAAGAAAAATTCACTTCATCACCATCGTCTCTGCCGATAGTGGCGCCATCTTATTCACTACATGAAACGTTATATACACTTATTTCCCTAAAATCTGGCTCTACACATGATTGTTTAAACTAATACTAATAATACACTCTATTTACACTTCACTGTTGTCCTCGTTTATTGGACACGGTCTCAGACTGTTGACGTTATAGTGTCCTACCACTTCTTGTCTGTTATTTAACAGTCTGGCCACATTTTGTCCGTTACTTTGTCTATAAAATATGGCCCCTCATGTAACAGAAAAAATTTTGGGTATAATTTTAGGTTTGGGTTCGATACCCTGGGAACCCATAGCAGTACCGATTGTCCCTCACTAGACTGGTAAGTCTTCTTCTTCGGTTTCGCCTTCTTTTCCTTTCCTGATTTTACCAATGTTTGGTATATCTTCTCCTTCGTCTTCGGTGGTTCTTGTGGTATTTTCCACCGGCCCTTCTTTTGCTTGAGGATTGTAAATTCTGCCTTCTCTTCTGCCACGTATCCTATCTTAAATCGTTTAATTTTGCGAATCTCGTCGTCTCTTTCTTGCCACGTTACGAGATCGTCCCAATTAAATAGTGGTGATCTTGGGATTCCTAGGTCGATCACTATTACTTGAAAGTTCTTGGCGTAGGCATATTTGCTTTCCTTGCCTGGTTCTCGTCTATTTTCTGTCAACAACTGCGACCACTGCTCTTTCTGTTGTGCCTTCAGTATGTCTATCTTCTTCGTCTGCTGCCTTAACTGTTCCTCTATTAATTCTTCAGACGCTACGTCCGTGCATGTTTCATATCTTTCTTCCATCCCCAAATCGAACTCTACCGTCTGGCTTCGCTCCACTCTTGACATGTTTGTCTTACCTCCATTTCTCTTCTTTGGGGTACCTGCGAATGTACGGTCATACTATACCACTGCCTTCTGATACCTTCCTAAATCGGCATGACTTGCTTTGCCCCATAGGTTCTGCGTAGTGATGGAAAGCTGTCGCGTTATTACGCAAATTATTGCTTGGTAGTTCCTAGGAACAAATGATGTTTTTGGTCTCATAATATTCTTCGTTGTGTATTCACTAATACTTTCCATGACGTGGTTGTGATGATTGTTCCTCAGGTTTATCTTGACATTTGTTCGGTTTTCTTCGCTCCAATCTCGTACGAAAATTTTGTCATGAAATTTCTTCAAGAATTTGGGGAATACATTAAAAATTCCTGTCCATGTCCTGGCGTTTCTTTCTAAAGTTGGGTATGAGAACTGGATCCTGTGTCCTTCCACGGTGTTAATTAGTGCTAGATGCTGTTCTCCTGCTCTCATAACTGCGTGAGGGTTTTCCTTCCCATCTTCCGAATATTTCAGCGACTTTGGAGGCATAACTGGCGTCACCCCATTCTTGACACTCGGTGACATTTTCCCTACTTCTTCCTGTTCAAATTCATCTTGTATTAATACTTTCTCCTTGCACCCTTGTATATTTTCCTCGATTTCTTCTTCTATTATACACTCCATTTCTTCCGTTTTCATTTCCACTTCTTCTTCCATTATTTGCTTCAATTCTTTCGTTTCCACCTCCACTTTACAAACATCCTCCTCGGCCTCGATTTGGACCTCCACCGTTTTGCCCTCCGCTGTCTTGACTTCTTCATGAATTTGGTTCGTCATCCCCTCGCTTTTATCCTCTGCAGCAACCCTCGCATCCACTTGATGGTGTGGTTGAAATTTTAGCACCTCATCCCAATTGATTACTATAGACTCTAGTTCCTTTTTCTGTTTCTCGAATCCTTCGGAAATCCATTGCTCATGAATCTCCACCCGCTCCGCGATTTTGGTCATCTCACTCTTCGTTGACTCAATTTGTTCTTCAATACGTCCTATTCGCCCACTTATTTCCTCGTGTAATTTGCCTATTCGTTCCTCGGCTTTCCTATCCTGTTCATCTAATTTCCCATTCAGTTCTTCAGCCAACTTCCTATTCTGTTCCTCTGTGAATATTTTCTGTTCATCTAATTTCCTACTCTGCTCTTCTGCAATCCTCTTCTGTTCTTCTGACTCCCTATTCAGTTCTTCGGTCAACTTCCTATGTTGTTCCTCCGTCTTCCTGCTCTGTTCTTCGGCCGACTTCCTAATCTGTTCCTCTGTAAATCTTTTCTGTTCATCTAATTTCCTACTCTGCTCTTCTGCAATCCTCTTCTGTTCTTCTGACTTCCTATTCTGTTCATCTAATTTCCTACTCTGTTCTTCCCCCCTTTTGCTCTGTTCTTCCAACATTTTCATCATCCTCTGCATTAAATCTAAATGGGTATCTTTCCCACCCCCCCCCCCCGATTTAGGTTTCCTGTTGCCTGGTTCATCGGTGTTGACGTAACTTCTACTTCTTTATTGAAACTGTCCCCTGACGTATCGTCCAACCTGCTTCCAATTTCACCATCCCTGCCTTCCGACAAAGTGCCGCTACCAATTCCCTCATCTGTCTCCCTTACTTGACCCACCTTCTCATCCAGGTCCAACGCTACGCTTTGCGCCTCCATTCCGTTGCCTTGAGCCTCGCGTTCGACCCCAGCTGCACTAAAATGCTCGCACAAATTTTCCATTTGCCTCTATTAATAACAATGCAACCGTTACCCTCTTAATTTCCTATACCAGCCACTGCACTAAATGCTCTTCGTAACTGTTTTAATGCACTATTATCTCAGATACTAATCGATGAAGAACAAATCCTCACTCCCCACAAAAGGCACGATAACACTAATTCAGTAATCACATAAATTCCCACTCACATACCAATACATAAACATATCCTTCACAACAGATGGTACTACTACCACTTAAGTAAATATACACTACCAATAAACTCATTAAAATTGTAACAAACATGCTCCCAAATTTAGTAAATCCACTATTTGCTTTTGAATCACTTCTCATCACAACTGCTGCTCTATTATATGTACAACAATTACACACAGTTAAATGTCATGCCTTCTCCATAAGATTACCTCAATAATACTACATGAATGTTGAAAATTTACATTTGCAATGCTACTACACACTTCACAAAATAATATCCTTTCCACTAAATTTTACAATTTTTACCACTAATGGTGAACAATGCACTGCTGAATGTGAATTCCAAGCAAGTGATGTGCACAATTTATACAACAATATCAAATACCCTTTATACTTCCACAAAAATTATTACTACTTCACAGATTCTTTAGCTACCATGTTATGAAAAATATAAACCAATTAAATCATTACTGACTTGCCTTACAAAATCTTTGAAATTATACTGCTCTTTATCACTTAAAATATCACTTACAATTACAATAGCTTTCATGAGTCCAGTAACTATAGTAATAAATTTATACTGGATACTTTTCCAAATAATTCCATATACCTTCCTACTATTAATTAGAACGATTCTGTAATTACCAAATAGTCATTATGCTTTCTTGAATCTTTATGCATGTTTTGTTAGTGCATATACTGCTGCTTTTGTTCCCTCCAAAATGATGAATTCTTTCACTGCCTGCATATTACATTTCACATGCATTGACGTACATATTCTCCCTTCAATTACATACACAGTAATTTCCCATGTTTTATCAACTATCCTAGGGCCACATTTCTTAATTACACGATTTCAACTGTTCGGGCGCCAGCTGTGACGTACCTGTTATTGCCGGTACTTTCACTGCAAGAAATTACTAAAGGAGGGTATCTTTTTCGTGAATGGGTCCCTACGAGGAGTCGATATAGCATTGGGAAATTTAATTAGTAAATGTGGTACAATTATAAACAGGATTTATTCACAAACCAAATCTGTTAATTACATGATTAAAACACCAATACTCTTTGCCTTGGTACCAAGATCAGATTTAACATGAGTTTTTATCATACCTTGGGGCCCCAACAAATACCTCCGTTGTTTGGATTACGGTTCGCATCGGCAGCGGTCGCCGACCTCCGCAGCAGCTTGGCACAGTCGGCGGCTGGTGGTGTAGTGGTCGCCTCGGCTGGCGGCCTCTCGGATCCCTCGGTCTCGGCTCCTGGTACTTCGGCGTCGCACTTCCCTCTAATTATCTTTCACCGTTTTGATATAACTACATAACACGTGGCCACTGCACGTGCCAGCGTCAGCTTCGCAACACACAGTTCTGGTATTGTTCTCACTGCGTCAAATGGCATAAGCGTGATTTACTGTTCTCTCCACACTAATCTCTTCTATATATCACCTATCCGGCCTCTACCTAGTATATCTATACTTCTTGCGTTGGCTAATATCCTATAACACCCGCCGCGTGCTTTCTTTGTCCGTGCGAGGCGACGAGCCTCTCACAGCGCGTCCGTCGTCATCGACAACTTCTCTTCAACTGTCGTAACGGCTGAACTCCCTGCCGCTCCACGCTCGGTTTTCAACCGCCGATCAACGTTCCCACGAAACCCTCGCAGCGGCGACGGCGGCGGCGGCGACCGTTGGTCCCTCCCCACCGCTGTTTGTCGCGCCTGTCGTGCGTACCACGCAGTCCAAAATGAACTCTAATTTCTTATGCTAATGTTTCTAATTAGCATAATGAAACATTACGTGTTTCAGTATGTTTGTTTGTTTGTTTGTATGTATGTATGTTTGTTTGTTTGTATGTATGTATGTATGTATGTATGTATGTATGTATGCATGTTTGTTTGTTTGTTTGTTTGTTTGTTTGTTTGTTTGTTTGTTTGTTATTTTGTTATATTGTTATTTTGTTATTTTGTTATTTTGTTATTTTGTTATTTTGTTATTTTGTTATTTTGTTATTTTGTTATTTTGTTATTTTGTTATTTTGTTATTTTGTTATTTTGTTATTTTGTTATTTTGTTATTTTGTTATTTTGTTATTTTGTTATTTTGTTATTTTGTTATTTTGTTATTTTGTTATTTTGTTATTTTGTTATTTTGTTATTTTGTTATTTTGTTATTTTGTTATTTTGTTATATTTTTATTTTGTTATTTTGTTTCTTAGTTTGTTTGTTTGTTTGTTTGTTTCTTTGTTTCTTTGTTTGTTTGTTTATATTGTTTGTTTATTTGTTTGTTTATTTGTTTGTTTATTTGTTTGTTTATTTGTTTGTTTATTTGTTTGTTTATTTGTTTGTTTGTTTGTTTGTTTGTTTATTTGTTTGCTTGTTTGTTTGTTTATTTGTTTGTTTATTTGTTTGTTTGTTTGTTTTGTTTGTTTGTTTGTTTGTTTATTTGTTTGTTTATTTGTTTGTTTGTTTGTTTGTTTGTTTGTTTGTTTGTTTATTTGTTTGTTTATTTGTTTGTTTATTTGTTTGTTTATTTGTTTGTTTATTTGTTTGTTTATTTATTTGTTTATTTATTTATTTATTTATTTAAACTAATTGTGACGTGCTATGGGGAGAAGTTAATTTGAAGTAACATTTAATTTAAATACTGCCTGGAGCTGGACCCTCCTCTTTCACAGAGAGATAAGAGACGACCGCATTGACGAACCATGGAGGTATGTTTTCTCCATGATAGAAATCGAAGCTAGGAGCAAAATGCAAAATAATAGCGAAAAAAGAAGAAAAAGGAAAAAATTCCAAAAATAAGGAAAAATAGTTCAAAATGGTAAAAAGATGTACTAAAACATCTTCAGAAGTACATTTAAAAGATTTATGCTGTTACGTCGTCATAAAATCATCAATTTATAATTGGTGCTTAAGCAGCACGTTCTTTCTCGCCAGTTCTTTCACGCAAAATTACGCAAAAAGGACTCCAAGTTTCGAAAAATTGTACATGACATTAATTCAAAATCCATCTTTAAGGAACAGATTTCTCTCTCTTCATAATTGAAGGACTCAGTATAACAAGGGGCTATCCCACATTTTTTGTGAAATTGAGTTATTAGCATTATACAAAACTTCAAATGGTTTTATTTTAGTCTAATATGTTATTTTAATTCAGTATGGATTTATATGCAGTTGTACTGTTTTTAAAAGATTAAAAGTGTATTTGGATATATAAGGGACGCTCAGGTAAAACCCTCTATATCAGAATAAAGTAGGTTTATGTCTAGCACCTTGTTGTACTGAGCTCTTCAATTGTAGTTGTGGGAAGACGCCGAAAACGTTTTGAAATTTTGCAATTTTGGAAATCAGTGTTTTCAACGAAAACAAGACCTGCACCATTCTTTTAAACCTCTTTCATTCTAATCAACAACAAACTTAATCAAAATCGAGAGAGCCACTTTTTTTGAAAATTTTGAAAATGTCCCAGGTTTTATTCATGAAGAGTACTCCCAAATTTAAAATATCGATTTCACATTCCAGGAGCTGCGACATCAGCTAGGTCAATTGGGGAATATCAGTTTTGGAGAAAATTGGCGGAGAGGTTCAGCCGCTATCGCTCGCAGACGCACAGGCGTTTGGTTGTCCTTCGATTTTTCGGTGTTGAAGACCCACAAAACAGGGATTATGGTTACCCCAAGTGAGGAGTTTTTTCTAAATTTAGCAACAGGTTTTATCCACTTTTTCTTTACCTATGAGGGCCCGGTTATAGTTTTTATGCTGAGAATTCGCCATTGTTTTGCAGAGCATTTCATAACTTTCTCTCTGTTCCCTACAGAAACAAAAAGGGCCTTTTACCAAACTTCTTAAAAATTGAGATTGCAGTATCGGAGCAAGAACCCCGCGTTGTAAACCATTGCATGAAAAGATTGCTCTCTCAATCTCCCCATCTCAATCTCTTTCGAGTGGAGATGGGAGAGACAGTTGTCGAGGGGCGAGCGCCCTGACGAACACGGCCCACGACGCTGGCCAGGTGCAGCCGCCGACAGACGAGGGCGAAAAAATGACTATAACTAAATTCATGAAACGTAGTGAAACTAACGCTACTACAACACCACATACGTTTTCGCAATATTACGATGCTCTCGATATAGTATTCGACGAGACGCCCATATGTGTTTCATTAACTTCAAACAGAAATTACGCAAAAACTACCTTTTACAAAAAATTGTACATGACCATTTTAAGGAGCTAATTTTGTACAACAGACTTTGTCTGAGGCAAAAATCTACCTTCAGTTATGTAGTTTTGATATATTTTAGAAATTGTTGAAAATGACGAGCAACTACCGAAAAAGGGAGTGTCGCCAAATTGTTTACATACTCCACTTATAACATATGTTGAAAAAATGTTTTTAAAAATTGAGCGATTTTAGAGAAAAACAAATATTTGTAAATTTCAAGCACAAATTACTAAAAAACTAGTCGTATTTAAAAAAAATCTTCATGAAACTTTTAAAAGAGCGAAAGTTTTACAGTAGATTGTCTGTTACACAAAATCTGTCTTTAATTTTGTAGTTTGAAATTTATTTTTTGCAATTTTCAAAACTAGCGATACCCGAAAATCGAACTAGCTCCATAATTCTTACCGTCCTTCATTACATCAGTGGAGAAAATGGAAAGAAAACATTTGGGAAGGTTTTGAGAAAAAAAATACGTAAATTTCAAGTGCGAAACCTACTAACTTTCTTAAAAAACTGTACTGATATTTTTTAAAGAGAAAAAATAGTACAAAAGTCTATGTCTTTTAATGGCCGCTTAAAATCAGGAATGGTTGCATTTTTCTACTTCCGATAAACCGATTCTCGTACGTATGTGATGCAGTTACAATTATTTCTTACCAACTCCTCAACACTGGCAAACATTAACGGAAAATATTGAAGAGGTGACGGAGAAGATATTCGCAAACGTAAGTTGAAATCACATTTTCGGTTTGAGTTATGCTTTAAACTCTTAATGAACGCCTACATACTTTGATATATTAAGCACATATTATGTTCTGGTAACGAAAGGTGGATAAATCCTGTTGCTAAATTTACGAAACAAAATTCTCTAACACGCGGTGTAGCCAGAATTCATGTTTTGTTGTTTCTTAATACCGAAAATTCGATTGACGGCAAAACGTCCGTTTGTGGTCAACGCTAAACCGTCCAGACGATTTTCTCCAAAATCGATATTTCTCAATCGATCTGGCTGATGACGCTGATTATTTTAAAATTTTCAAAATAACCGCTCCATAATTTTTCATTAACTTTTGTTGTTTAAAAGTGCGAAAGACGTTTAAGAGAATGTTGCAGGTCTTATAATCGGTAATATTTCCAATTTTTCGAAAATAGTAAAAACAATGTTAGAATTATAAAATTGATAATAGAGGTTTTTGCCTCTGACAAAGTCTGTTGTACTAAATTAGGTCTTTGAGATAGGCCATATACATGTTTTGTAAAAGTTAATATTTTTTGAATAATTTGCGCTTGAGATTTACCAATAAAAGTTTCTCAAAAACAGCTCCAAATGCTCAGCTCCGTAATGCTAGAACTGAAAGTTGTATCTTTAGTAATATGGAAGTCGTCTGTGTCTTTTCCTCCTGGATGGTCGAGGTTGTTAAGTGACATGTTCAGGTTCACCATTTGAAACCAACAGGTCACCGGTTCGAGTTACACACAGGGATTTTAATATGATGAAAATGTTGTTATAGAAAACTATCAGGCATTCGAGAAACTTTATTGAAATAAGTGGAAGCGTTTATACCCAGAAATGCAATTATTGCATATATAAATAAACCGGACGTCTCTTGGCGTGCTTGTGCAATTTGTTACTTTTAAACATTTTTTCAACTTTCTTCTAAGATTTGTAAAATATATGTCACGTCAAATCAATTGTTGAGTTTCTGTCCATGTGTATGATACGATTTATGTAAACTAATGAATCTATCAACATTAAATTTAAATACATTACGAACACTAGCCATGTGACCAAGTTAGATGTTCACGGTTCATAAATTAGTATTACTTTCTCGCCTTTCGAATTCTTCGTAAGAAGAGAGAGTGATGTAATAGTGAGCTTATATAAATGCTTATATGTCTCCAGAATCAACCTCATGGCCGGGTTCTGGCAATGAAAAAGCGCATAAATCCTGTTGCCAAATTTAGAAAAAAAGTATAATTAGTGATGTATACAGAATCCGTGTTTAGTTGGTTCTTGATACTGAAAAATCGATTGACGGCAAAACATCCGTTTGTATACCTCACCGTTTATGGATAACGTTAGCGCCTAAACTGTTCAGATGATTTTCTTTAAAATTGATATACCCTGGTTGATTTTAACGGACAGGAGGCTTTGGAAGTTTCGAACGCGTTTTGATTATTGAAGTTCTTTTTTTACATAAATTGGGCATTTATCTTTTTATACCGTTGTGAGAGTTCAAAGCATACGACGCTTTCGAGGCGTATGAGTGCCGGGCCGCTAACTCTGAGGATCTGAGTTCGAGTCTTGGAGCGGAAAAATAATTAGTTGCTTGACAACACTTTTGCTGGTTATGTAGTAGTGTAATGTTCCGGAACTTTTGGAATCATTGCGAGAAAGTATGTGCTTTGGCAACACCTCTAGATGTTTTTATGCAGCAGGGTTGGCCATAGATACTCGTATGAGTAGGAATGGTCATAACGCAGTGGCGTGAACATGCATTTTTTGTGAGTTCAAAGACAACGATGCACAAATGAAGCCTCGATGCATACAGCACAATCCTAGTATAACTCTGTGAAGTATCAACTAAATGATTTGACGAATCCTGAAACACTAAAGAATCCCTCACCACCTCTTACTTTTGGACAGCTTTGGTCTCGTTTTGGCCCATTGCCTGGGCACAGTGGACACCGTGCGGTGGTTCGATTAACTTCACAGTTCGCACCATCTTTCTCGGCGTGCGAAGAATACGAAATGCTGTTTCGTTTGAATTCCCCTTCGTTTCCATATTCTGGTGCACGGCGGCCCCACAACTCCTCAACGACGTTTGTGACTCAGAAAGGAATCGGTATTCTGTTCAAGACGGACGAATTCGCTCACTGTGAACACATTAGCGTAAACGTGAGAACTTGAAAATGTACTTTTATCACAACTAGTGGCGCCAACACAGCACAAACTTTCTCCCTCGCATTTTCACGCACAATTAGGCAAAAAGTACTCAATTGTTCGAAAAAATTCTACTTGATCTTATTTCGAAACCTATTCTTTAGGAACAGATTTCATTATGGAAATTGCTATTCTTTATTATTTTAGATTTAGGAAAACTCCGAAAAAAATTGAATATTTGCAAATTTCCAAAAAAACAGGGGTTTCAACGGACATGAGACCTTTCTCTTAAACGTTCTTTACACTATTACACAATGAAATTCAATAAAAAACGATGGATCCACTCTTTTGAAACATTTAAAAATGTCCCGGGGGCTTCATGTAAAGTACCTCCAAAAATTGAAATATCGGATTTAAATTCAAGACGCCGCGTCATCGGCTGAACGGTTTCGCTGCCAGCCTTATTCACCGACGCACGGACAGGCGTTTTACCGTCCTTCGAAAGGAATGTCAATTTTGCATAAAATCGGTTGAACATTTTAGCCGCCAACCTGGATCACACACTGACAGACGGACGGGCATACAGACAGGCAGACATTTGTCGTCATTCGACCCTCAAAATACAGATTCTGGCAACACCACGTGACAGATTTTTTTTCTTAATTTTGTAATTGAATTTATCCACTTTTTCGTTACGATGGTCCTGTAATAAGAGTTTTTTCTGTCAAATTGCCTTTTTTCGTGCAGCATTACAGAACTTGTTCTCTATTTCGTGCAGAACAAGTAAAAATGGACCACAATGACAATGAACGAAAACCTAAATGCAGCTATTTCTCGATATATATATATATATATATATATATATATATATATATATATATATATATATATATATATATATATATATATATTGTTGCGTTATGGGATTGTGCGACCCCATAACACCACCGTTTCGTATGTATGAACACCCACAGGCAGCGAGGAGAGCAGGCGCAGAAATCGGAGATGCCTAAACGCGCAGCCTGGTATCCGTTGCCCGTACTAATCAAAGGCGAACTAGCAAGCAATGTTTTTCCTTGTGAAGGGTTGAGAGAGGAGAATCAGCCCCCACCACGGAGAATTTCCCCAGGCGTCGAACCATAAATACGCAGACCTGCAAGCGGAAGCCCTCATTTGATTGTCGCCGTTCGTCGGGTAAGCAGCATTTCGATCACCGCTCGTTAACGTCAGCTTAGATATTGTTTGCCGCCGCAACGACTGCTAGGTAGGAGTTTTCGGCGTCGAACAGACGTGCTAGTTAGTCGTCCGCGACATAGTGAAGAATTAGTAAAGTGTTTCTTCAATCAACATCACGGGAAGTAAAAGTTACCCGTTGTAAGAAAAGCATTGAAAGTTCTTGTTTAACGGAGTGAAAGTAGCAACGATCGAGGAACTTGCACTAGTATTCAGGGAAGTGCAAGGGACATTTTTTCACAACGTGGGCGTAGTCAGAGGCGCCGGTAGCAGCCGAGGGAGAAGAAGAGGCCGACTAGGAAGAACGGAAGAGGACGCAAGAAGACAGCGCAGACGGCAGAGGCGAATCCCGTCTCGTACGACGCAGAAGCTGGGATCGAGCGACGTCGGTGCAGAAGCCAGCGCACGACCATCAAGGCCAGAAAGTGGGCAGTTTTCGAGGTAACGCTAGGAACTGCGGAAAGTAGGTGAAGTTCACGTCGGCAGGGAAAAGACTAATATAGGAAAGTGTTAGGAAATTGAGGACACGGGTGGCAACAATTTGCAGCATTGTAGTGGGAGATTTTTGATGCGCTATTGCCTGCCTTAAACATTCTATTTGGAACATTTATTATTCTGCTATTAGCAGTCACAGTTAAATTATAAATGAGAGTAGTGCACTTGCCCACATTTTGTTCTTTGCATGTAATATTTTTTTTGAAGCAAGAGATTGTAAATAGAAATTTGGTTTCATGTGCAAATGTAATTAGGATAGCATAAATTTAGATATAATTAATTTTCCAAGGGAATTCCCAGTGTAGGTTAGGGTAATTAATTCAAAGAATTAGTTTTGGAGTTAATTATGTGTTCATTCATTTAATGTGCTGTAAAGGTTTCTATTTTTGTTTTTGATTATTTTTGTAAAAGTGTGATTCTATTCTTCATTTTTTTGTCATTAACTTGTGCCACAAAGTTTATGGGTAAATTATACGCTCGTTTATGTGCATTTTGTGTGATTTTATTGTGTCAAGGGTTCAAACCTTTCTCGCACCCTGAAGATCCTGCTCCCTAGATTTAAAGCTCGCTTCACGAGCAAACATCTTGTCAACCCCCTCCACGGTTCATGCTGCTGTTGTGAAGGTACCAGTTGCAAGGCAGGTGGGTTTGTTAGAATATATATATATATATATATATATATATATATATATATATATATATATATATGTTTCCTTATGTTAATTAGAAACATTAGCATAAGAAATTAGAGTTCGTTTTGGACTGCGTAGTACAGGCGGCAGACGCGACGGACGGCAGTGGGGAGGCCCGCCGCCGCCGCCGTCGCTGCCGCAAACACAGCGTGGGAACGACCGTTACGAACCGAGCGTGGAGCGGCAGCGAATTCAGCCGTTAGGACAGTCGCGGAGAAGTTGTCGTTGGCTGCAGACGTGTTGTGAGAAGCTCGCCGCTTCGCATGGACAAAGAAAGCACGCGGCGGGTATTATAGAATATTAGCCAACGCAAGAACAATAGCATGTTAGAGGCCGGGAAAGTGATAAATATAAGAGATCAGTGCTAGGAGAACAGTAAATCGCGCTTATGCTAGTTGACGCAGTGAGAACAATACCAGAACTGTGTGTGGCGAAACTGACGCCGATACGTGCAGTGGCCGAGTGTTAGCTAGTTATATCAAAACGATGAAAAATAATTAGAAGGAAGTGCGACGCCGAAGTACCAGGAGCCAAGCCCGAGGGATTCAAGAGGCCGTCAGCCGAGGCGACCGCTACATCACCAGCCGCCGACTGCGCCAAGCTGCCGTGAAGGTCGGCGACCCCTGCCGATGCGAACCGTAGTCCAAACAATGGAGGTATTTGTTGGGGCCCCAAGGTATGATAAAAACTCATGTTAAATTTGATCTTGGTACCAAGGCAAAGCGTATAGGTGTTATAAATCCTGTAATTAACAGATTTGGTTTGTGAATAAATCCTGTTTATGATTGTACCACATTTATTAATTAAATTTCCCAATGCTATATCGACTCCTCGTAGGGACCCATTCACGAAAAAGATACCCTCCTTTAGTAATTTCTTGCAGTGAAAGTACCGGCATTAACAGGTACGTCACAATATATATTGCAACATTTATAGCTCAGTCGGGTCGCTGGTTCATTCCTATAAAGAATGGACGGAAGAGAAGAGAGGTTATCTATTAAATCAATTTATTAATTGGGCAAAAATTAATTTATTCCTGGCAAGATTAACTGCAAGGGAATTTACACGTCGCAAGAGAGCGACAAAGACTGCCTAGCAACATAAAGCAGTCAGCTCATGTCTCTAATAGCTAGAAAGAAACATCTTAACACTAACATTTGGGGTTTGGTCTACAATAATTAAAATACTGCCTGAGCGTGGCAACGCTGAAACTTTCGCCGGAATACTCAGCAAAGTAACCCCGTGACGTAATCAGGGGAGAGAGTTCATCTTCGGTTATATACCGGATTATCACCGCTGGTTGTCGGCGCCTCCGCAGACCGGCTGGATGACTGTCCTCGTCTCGCGATGCGGTGACGGCAGGGCGGTGGTCAGTCACCGCCTCCCCATTCGGTGCTGTATTGGTGATGGCTGCATGGCTCGGAGTCGCCAAAGGCGGGCGGGCTCAGAGTCAGCTCGAGTACACACGGGCGCCGGGCGGGCGTAATGCGGGCTTGAATGGGCCCGAGACGGCACTATGCGGCGAACGCAAATTGACGCGTAGTCTACGCGGGTCTTTTCTCCTACAATTTCTCCCTAATATTTTTCTCGTCTCAGCTCCCGGCCGAACTTGCCTCTGTTTCCCCCTCTCGAAAACGTCTTTGGACCCCTAGCTTTGCCCCTTCTCTCACAGGGAGATGTCTCATAGACCGAAACTATTAGCGTCGCAATTTTTTGACACCCAATCGGGACGCACTGTTCCTGGAATTTTCCAGTGCGATCTCTCTCTAATTTTAGTGTTCTAATATATATATATATATATATATATATATATATATATATATATATATATATATATATATATATATACAATAAATTCTTGGTACGGATCTTCTAAAATACTCAATCAAAAGACATAATGGGCATGACATAAAAATGCTTGGATAATAAATATTTCGTATGCTATGGGACCATGAAAGATTCTATATAACATAAAAAGCAATAATTTTTATGTATGTAAATCTATGATCTTACGAATTACTTTAATTTCTGTCCTGAAAACACTGGAAGGACTTCAAGCACCAAACGACACAGTTACACGATACGGGGCTGCTTACTCCGCTTGACTGCCAGGCGGTGTTTATGGCTTCTGTGTGTAATTAGTAACTCATGAGACAGGCAGTGGAGAAAGATGATTGAAATGGTAGTGAATACGTACGCTTTCATATTAACATATTAGGATATGTACATCCAAAGAACAGCGTCCGCAATGTTCTGTACAATACTGCAACAAGAAACAATTAAAAACATATGAATTAATAATAATTCTGGGCGAGGAATCGTGCCACGCGTGTCAGTCGCAGGCGGCGCTTGCTGCAATGTCTTCCCCCGCTGCTTCTTCCGCCCTCGCGCGTGCGCCTGCACCCGTCGATGCAATATTGTGCAAATTGCGCGAATTAACACAAGCGCGCCCGCCCTCGCTATTTACCTTGCAAATCGCCTTCGGGCTGGGACGCTGGGGTAACAGCGCCGGCGCCACTTTGCAGGCGGAATAATCGGCCGCCCACGCAGCCGCCCGCGCAGTGGCTCAGGGCGTCCGCTGGCGCGCCGCCGGGCCTCTGGCCGGGAGGGATATTGACGCTAGCCAGTCACTTCGGTCAAATTCAGTTGCTGTCTGGACTGGGAAGGAGAATTATAGGTTGCAGGCTGCTCTGGTCGGTAGTTTTGCGGGGTTTCTACGATCAATACCAGGTGAATGTCGGAGCAGTACTCTAATAAATGGGGCACAGACCGCACGCGATCTTTCCTTCCTCTTTCTTGTCATATCCTCGCCCACTTACACTATCATGCATTACACTACCACACATGCCA
Organism: Gryllus longicercus; assembly: GCA_038098605.1. Taxonomy (NCBI): domain Eukaryota; kingdom Metazoa; phylum Arthropoda; class Insecta; order Orthoptera; family Gryllidae; genus Gryllus; species Gryllus longicercus. Next base: position 27,934 of record JAZDUA010000016.1, read on the forward strand.
GGAGACCGGTGCCCCGCTGGCGGGAGATACCTGGTTGAGGAAAACCCCACTAGCCGACGCACGGTGGGGCCAAATGCCAAAAAGCTGGCCAAAAGTCCAAAAAAAAAGTTACTAGATAGGGATTTTGTCGTTGCTACTTCAATAGGTTGGTATTTGGGCCGTTGAATTCCGCAATTAGTAACGGTTTCTCTCTTATACTTGAGGTAAGAGATCAGTTCAAAGTTGGGCCTCGAGCGATCGATATCGGTCAGCTGTGAAACGTGTTTTCAGAACCTTTGTGTTTCGAAGGATAGAGAAGCGTGCAGTCGGCCGAATTCAATAAAACAAAATGGAATCTATTCCTGAGAGTAAGTAGAAACATAATATGTATACTTAATTTTTTTTTAAATAATTTGTTAATGTAATAATTAACGTTGATTGTTGGCGAAAAATGAAAATGCTATAATCAAAAATTTGTGTTTAAAATGAAAAATAACTATGTGCACCGTCGTGCGGGGCTAAAAACTTAACATGACATTATTCAAAATGTTATTCTCTGTGAGAATCACAAAAAAACAGCTGCCCGTAGCTGCCGTTTTAGTGCCTGTGACAAATTTTCGTAGCGCGTGCAACATGTAGAAATACAAACTTTTGATGATTTTGTTCGCCATATTGGTCCGCCATTTTGTTTTTTTAGCATTTTTATTCAATATTTATTAATCAGCATGCTTATAAACCCAAATCAACTCATTTTTAATTATAAACACGATCATTTCGTGTTAAAAATGGAAAAAATTGATGATTTGGTCCGCCATATTAGTCCGCCATTTTGTTTTTTGGCATTTTCATTCAAGGTTATTAATTAGCATCCTTAAAAATTCAAACTAACTCTTCTTTACTTATAAACATAATAATGTTGTGTTAAAAATACAAACTTATGGTAATTTTGTCCGCCATATTGGTCCGCCATTTTGTTTTTTATGCATTTTTATTTAATATTATTAATCAGCATGCTTATAAACCCGAATGAACTCATTTTTAATTTTAAACACGATCATTTTGTGTTAAAAATGAAGAAAATGATGATTTTGTCCGCCATATTGGTCCGCCATTTTGTTTTTTGGCATTTTCATTCAAGATTATTAATCAGCATCCTTAAAAACCCGAATGAACTCATTTTTACTTATAAGTATGATCATTTTGTGTTAAAAATACAAAATTTTGATAATTTTATCCGCCATATTGGTCCGCCATTTTGTTTTTCGGAATTTTTATTACAGATTATTAATTAGAATGATCATAAACCTCTGAATACAAAGTTTCAGTCAAATCGTACAACGCTTTCGACTTTTGACCAGCTTTTTGGCATTTGGCCCCACCGTGCGACGGCAGGTTACCGCCGGATCTCGCCATACAGAGCGGGAAGACTCTTCCCCCTCCCGAGGAAAAAGCATGCAATACAATTACGGGACTAACGATATCAGTAGTTGACGCGCCCAAGTAACCAACCAGCTGTGCAGTAGGGGGATGGAATTCGCTCCGTAAAGTACAGCGCATTCCGGGAAGTCGGTGAGTGTGTCGCCCGTTGCCCGAAGTCGGCCTGCGTCATCCGTTCGGCCCCTTCGCATTGAGCCGTATATACACCGTGAGGCTCCTAACTTTTGCACCTCCTACACTTTTTGAACGTTTGAAATTATTGCAATGGCGTTTTCATAGATGTGTAGGAGAGAATGGGTCTAGTTTATACATTTATTCATTTTCACTTTTTCGCTTGTATTGTACGAGAAATGTACATATTTTCTCATCTATCATGACGAGCGTAAAAAGAGAATTCAATGATAAACACATTGTCATATGTTGGGCAAGTACTTTTTTAGTAATTTTACCTTTTTGCAACTCGTGTTCAACGGATGTTGCACTGCCTCGAGCGCGAGGGAGCAAGGAGCGCGCTGCGTGGCCGTGGGTGGTGGACTGTTACGTTCAAAATATTTGTTAAAGACGAAAAGCAAAACAAACAAAATTTCTCAAAAAATCGTATCGTATGGCAATGTGTATATCATTGGATTCATCTTTTTACACTCGACGTGATCAACTAGAAAATACGTATAGTTCCATTTGAAAAAGTTACCTCAATATCTGGTAAAATACAAGTAATAAAATCAAAGCGAATACATATACCGATTAGCCCCATTTTCTCATGCACTTTCGTGAAAATTGTATTGCAATAACTTCAACCGCTCGAAAGTTATAGCAGGTGCTAAAGTAACGTGACTCGTGGTTGGAAATTCAAGATTTTTGCTCCGTCTTCCAAGTTTAAGATCTTTCATTTTCCAGGTTCTGATTCGCATCTTGCCCAATGTGATCTTAAGTAATGTGTAAGTTTTATCTCTATTAAAATATAGAACATGGTCTCATTGTTTGTATAAACTCACAAATCAACCTCGATTTCCATCATTTAAATTGTTTAAAGAATTTGTTTTGCAAATTAAATTCAGTTTTTTAATACAAATAAATTATTCGTGTGTCCACTAATTCTCTAATGAGCAATGTCATTATTCAACTATCTTTGATGATGAAAATTAGCCATCGCAGCCTATAAATCGATAATAATCTTAAAATATCATTGAGATAATACACCATTTTATTTTCACTGATTACGCATATAACTAATCAGATTGACTATAAAAAGTACTATACAAGACTTCAAGGTGCCATAATACTGCAAACTGCAAAATATAAGTTAGTTGTGAAACTAAACATTATTTATTTGTATTTATTAATTAACACATTTTCTCCACATGCGCAGTGGGAGGAACATATATTTGAAAGATATCATTATTACTGAAAACGAAAGACCATATGCTCATGCTACCTAAATATAGAAAACAATATTTTCAAAAGCAAGTAAATCGATAAGTGATTATAGTAACCAGACATAATATTAAAGGGAATTAAAGCTTATATAAATAGTGATAAGACGTAACAAAGAAACGTAAATTGATATTTACCTACATATAAATAAAAATATCCGAGAAACAGGTCTGGCACCCGCTGACGGACAGCCTGTAGTCCTAATTGTTTGCGATCGGCGTGGTGATCACTTGCGGCCTAGCACGGCGCAAGTCCGACTGGCGGCGCAGAAGACGAGAGCTTACACGACGGCCCTGAATGTATCTGGCATCTGACGGAGGCGCGGCGGTACACAAAAATATATAAAAACCACTCCTCCCTGCCGCGGGGATGGCTACCACGGGGCGGGGCGGGGCGGGGCGAGGGGGCTGTTGGGTGCCCCTGGCGAAGGCACATCCTCGCCTGTGGCTGGCGGCTGCTTCCAAGGAGGCCATAACACTTTGCAATCTAATTCGCAAGTTACCGCGATCTAGTTTTCTGAAGGACCCCATGAATCGCTAGGCGCGGGGGCGGCCAGCGAGGTACGCGCACTCAGGGCAAAAGGCGGCCCTTGAGGCGGCCCTTGACAAAGAGAAAAGGCCAAGAACCTCGCGCGGCGGCCGAATGCAACTCTGCTGCTTAAAGAGATTGACTATGAGCCGGAGATTACTTTAACAGTAGTAGACATGGATAAACAGCTGCGGGGAGGTGACGGCGGCTGTGGAAGGAGATCGACCCAGCAGGGAGACGCGGGAGATGGCAGTGACAGCGGCGATGGAACCGAGGAAGGACGCACGGGGCCTGGCTTACAGGTGAGGAGAGGCTTCGCCAGATTCTTGCAGTACAGTGAACTGCCGTAGATGCATGAATAAGAAAACCGAATTTTGGAATTTAATTAAAGCATGTGATCCTACCGTCATGGTAGGAACAGAGTCTTGGCTTTCCTGTGCGGTAGTAAACCGGGAAATTATTCGTTCAGGCTACATTACGTTTAGGAGAGATTGCGAAACCAGAGGCGGTAGTGTCTTCATTTGCGTGAAAAACACATTTAATATCAGATCAAATTGGGTTGATAAAGAATTTGATATGACGAATGTAGAAATTTTCTGTTCGGGAAGTATCTTAGAAATTAATACATGCTATCATCAACAGGGCAACAGTTACTAAATGTTAGGTGCCCTCTACGAAAGGAAAAAAATATAAATAACCGTCATGTAATTATTGCTGGAGATTTAAATCTCCCTGACGCAAATTGGAAAGGGATAGTATTTTTCTCCGATCCACTTATACCTGTGTATAGAACGTAAAACCAAAACAGACCATAATACAGAAATAATACGAATTGCGCATGGATTTTGAAATTACGCTTCAATTTTCAAACATTATACTCCTTTTGCTTTAAACATGTCTTCGATGCGCATTTACTGCCGTTAGAAGGACGACAAATGACTCCCACTTTTCACGCCGATTCCGTTAAATTGAGAAGCAAATGGGCTCCTTTCGTTCTCCCAAGACGCCCCTGTCAACAATGAATACAATCGACCCCTGAGCATTCCCGGGCGGAGGAAGGGGGAAGGAGGCCCGCAGGGGAGCGCCGGGGGAAGAGCGCAGCAGATGCAGTCATTAGCCCAAGTGATACACGGGGCCCACATCCCCAGCACCGGCAGCCACGCCGCCGACCTCAACCCCTGCAGCCGCAGTAGAACTCTCCCTCCCTCAACGCCCATTCTCCCAACCCACCAACACAGATGTCCTGCCGCACGCCCACGCCCCCCTCCGCCCCAACCCTTCCTCTCAACACCACAACCAACAACACAACCGCCTTGTTTAACCCCTTCGTCCCTCACTGCCCCCTTCTGCAGAGGATTTCGATTACACTATCCCCCCCTCCGCCATTTCAATCTATCGTCCTTCTCGCTTCTTCTCACCACTACAACCTACAAAATCGCTCTCTGCCTCTTATCGCTTCTCTGCCTCCTTCACTGTCTCCTTCTGCAGGGGATTTCGATGTCACTATCCCCCTCCGCCAATTTAGTCTATCGTCCTTCTCGCTTCTTCTCACCAGCAGAACCTACAATACAACCTTATTGCTCCCTTGCCTCCCTCATTGTCTACTTCTGCAGAGGATTTTGATTCCACTATCCCCTCTCCGCCATTTCACCATATCGTCCTTCGCTTTTCCTTTCTCAATTTCTTTTCCGACCTTAATTTGTTTCGAAAATTAATGAAAATGTATTGATAAAATTGAAAGAAATAATGGTAACATCACAAATGTGGATTCGAAGTCTCTCGTTATTTAGTTGAGTAATCTTTAAAGATATCACCTTGCTCATATGCTTCAGGTGTTTTTTCTAATAAAATTTGTGATATTTTTTTCTGTTTTTGTTACGTATATTCCCCAAAAAATATAACAAAATACATTATGGTCGCTCCATTTTTTTGTGTTGTGCGTACATCTCTGAATTCTTGAAAGCCATCATTTTCGTTTTAACTAAATTCATTTTCACTTCCCAAGGTTGAACTTTTTTTCGCAAGAAGGTCAAAATGTATTTGTAAACTGGTCGCAAACTTTTACAGCAAGACGATATCATCTGTAAAAAAGTACGAATGATTTTATTTTACTTTCTCGCGCTTAACAAGAGAAAGTTATGTAATGCTGCACAAAAAAGGCGAATTTTCGGCAGAAAAATTCTCATTATAAGGTCCTGGTAACGAAAAAGTGGATACATACAGTTTCTAAAATTTGGAAGAAAAAATTCTCTAACACGTGGTGCCGCCAGATATCGTTTCGTGTGTCCTTAAAAAGGCAAAAGGGTGATTGACAGCAAAACGTCCGTCTGTTCGTCTGTGCACAGCGCTAGCGTCTAAACTGTTCAGCCGATTTTCTCCAAAACTTATATTCTCTAAATCGAGCTGATGTCGTGAGCCTTTGATTTTGAAATCTATGTTTTAATTTTGGGGGGTACAGAACATGAAGCATTTAAAAGAATGACGTAGGGCTCATGTTGGTTGAAAACTCTGATTTTTCGAATACTGAAAAAGTTCAAAATGTTTTTCGGTGTTTTCCCACAACTAAAATATTATAAATAGAGATTTTTTCGGAATAAAATCTGTTCTTTACAGATAGATTTTCAAATAAAGTCATGTACATATTTGAAAACCTTGAGTATGTTTTGCGTTATTTTGCGTAAAATATAAGCAATTTTTAATTTTTGTTTAAACATTTTTTCTTAAAAACCTTCGTTTGGGAATAAATATTGTTGGTGGATAGTCTGAAAGACGTTTAAGAGAATGGTGAAGGTCTGTTGGTTGAAATTCCTAAGTTTTTGACAATTGAAAAATTCAAAATATTTTCAGGGTCTTCCTACAATTACAATTATGGAGATACAATTTTTGTTAGTGAAATATATTCATCATTACAAGTCGTTATATGAGGTAATTATAAATTCTTTTTAAATATGAATATTTTTTTACCAAATATTGTGTCAAACACAGGCAAGGCAACAAATTTTTATATCCTTTAAACGACTTTTTCTTAAAATATACACAGTATTTTGTTATTAAATCGGGAACATAGATAGCATATAAGACGCTAAAGAAAATAGTGCAGGTCTCATCTTCGTTTAAATGACTGGTTTTATGAAAATTTACAGAAATTAAAAATTTCGGAGTCTTCCTACAACTACAATTGTGAAGATACAATTTTTTAATGAAATGTGTTCATAAAAAATAGATCTTTAAATAAGGTCAAGTTGATTTTTTTGAAAATATTAGTATTTTGTGTAATTTTGCGACAAATGTAACAGCTTGCTGGAATTGAGTTCGATTCCGGCGTCTTCTTATAAGTCCAATTATTGTGGAAATACATATTTCTTAATGAAATATGTTTATCCAAAATAGATCTTCAAATAAGGTAATGTTCATTTGTTTTGAAAATATGAGCATTATTAGTGTAAATTATCGACAAGTTAAATGCCCGCTGCGATTTTTCTGTGAATCTTCTTGAAGAATTCCTCACAGATGGAGGCTTCCTAAGTCAGTCATTTGTGTTTTATTTAATGCTTGGCCCACTTCTTACATTCGATATCTTGTTATGCATTTACACATTAATATTTTAGAAATTATTTAAAGCCTATTTGAAATACTGCCAGCTTTCAAGGAATATCATAATGGAATGCTACAATGACTTGACAACAATGATTCTGAAGCTCATTTTTTGTATTGGGTCTTATTGTAGGGACAGGATTTACCTGTATGAATAGCAGTTATAATTGTGAAATTTGTGTAGATATTTGCATGAAAGTATTTAGTTTTTGCACCAAAGGTTGTACGATTTGTTTGCACCAAAGGTTGTACAAGGAACTTACAATCCGAGTTGGATCTGAAGACCGACCAGCTAGAAATGTTAAGCAGAAGAAATTTCTGCGGATATTTGGGCTAGAAGAGAAGGAAAGCAAAAATACCGACCATATGGTCAACAATGTGGTGAAAAAGATAAGTGTTGACTTATCCATAAACGACATTGATGGGAGCCATAGAGTCGGCCGAAAAATTGCTGAAAAAACAGGCCAATTATAGTTAAGTTTATCAGTTACAGGAAACGTGGCAGCGCCTGGATGTGCTGCTGCTGCAATCTCGCTGGTGCAGCTGCGGAATGTCTGGACGGAAGACGGGCAAATAGTGATAATCTCAGATAAAAGACGCTTCCGCATCCATACAATTCAGTCGTGTCATGGTCTCCGAGCTGTGAGGACGTATTTCCTAAGCGCTCCGAGGATCACCGCAGGGAGTTGTCAGTGAGCGGCGCAGCAGGGAGTTTTGTTCAGCAGTGCGATCGTAAGTGAAGAGCGCCGCACACATCGCCAGTGTCTGCTTGCGATAAGCTAAGTATAACCACAATATTAGCTAATTTTATAATATATTGTTAATACTTTTAGTTTTTTCCAAAAAGTAATTTTCATAAAAGTAAGTTCGTTTTACCCTAATTTTTCAACATCATGGCCACACGCAACGCTAAAGCGAATGACGCTGTCTCTGCTTCGCTTATTGAAAGCATCCTGACATCGGATGTTTTCATAAGCAAAATTGCACAGGTTGTTTCTGAAGCAATGGAAAAGAAATTGGAGGTGTTAGTTTCTCGTTACGAAGAGAAACTATTAGAGAAAACTAAGGAGATCGATGATCTCAAACTTCAACTGGAGGAGCGGACTGACGAGCTTGAGCAGTACCAGCGGCGAAACTCCCTAAGGATTTTTGGAGAACCCGAGCGTGATGGCGAGGACACCGACTGCATTGCAATCAATGTTGCCGAAAAGATAGGTCTCCAATTAGACCTAAGCGATATTGATCGTAGTCATCGAGTTGGCCGGAAAACGAATGGTGGTACTCGACCTATAATTGTAAAATTCATCAGTTATAGGAAGCGCCGGGAAATGTTTTCATCGAAAAGAAATTTGAAGAAAACGGGTATCACAATTCGGGAGGACCTGACGAGGATGCGGCTGGAAGTGTTAAAAAAGGCTGTGGAACGTTTCGGCCAACAGAATGTTTGGACAACAGATGATGTCGTCATCGTAAAGGTGAGAAATTCCAAAGTTCGGGTCAGAACTATAGCAGAACTGGATAGTATATATAACTAGGAGCAAAGACTATGTACTATTTTTCGTTCTTAAAACAAAAATATTTTTAATTATAATTTTTTATTTTTTTTCGTCTTTTGCTAATTTTTTTAGTGCTATTGAATTACTATTACTATTATTAATCTTAATATATATAAATCTCGTGTCACAATGTTTGTCCTCAATGGACTCCTAAACCACTTAACCGATTATAATAAAATTCGCACACCATGTGCAGTTCGATCCAACTTGAAAGATAGGATAGTTTAAATCTCAAATTATAGTCGCAATTTTAATTTATTGCTAATTATTTGTCTGAATAATTGCTAATTAATTGTTGTAATAATTGTAGATAATTGTGACTGTCAAATAATAACAGACAAATAATTAGCAATAAATTAAAATTGCGACTATAATTTGAGATTTAAACTATCCTATCTTTCAAGTTGGATCGAACTGCACATGGTGTGCGAATTTTATTATAATCGGTTAAGTGGTTTAGGAGTCCATTGAGGACAAACATTGTGACACGAGATTTATATATATTAAGATAAGATTACAACAATCAGCTAGCTGACCCGGCCACGCGTTGCTGTGGCTTTCACCACGAAAGAGACCCTGCGAAAGATACCCCAGAGAATCTGATGGTATCATCGTCAATTATTTGTCTGTTATTATTTGGCAGTCACAATTATCTGTTAACTCCAAATGATTCTAACAGATGTCGACACCTTTCGACTGGGTTGAGTAAGTAATCAATAGATGGCGCTGCTATGGTAAAAAATCAGCTCCAAGAATCAGGACAGCAGAAGGTCATGCACAAGAATCTCAAGAACAGTGTAACGAACGTATTCAAGAGAATATCATAAGAACATTGTGACACGAGATTTATATATATTAAGATTATTTAACCTCCATTTAAAATTATTTTGCACTTATTATTTCAATGTGCTATGATAACATGTTTTTCAGTTCCTCTTTCTAATATTTAAACGATTATTATTATTTTCAGTCAAATGCCACCGAAAAAATCTAACCTCAACAACGCGAGCAGCAAAGGGTCACGACGCAAACGTGTTGAAAGAGCTCAGCAATTACCAGAACAAATCGAAACAAGAAATGCAGCTCAAAGAATCAGGACTGCAGAAAGTCGTACACAAGAATCTCAAGAACAGCGTGACGAACGTCTGCAACAGAATATTACGAGAACAAGAGCGGCACGAGAACGAAACATAGCTACAATACGAGGACTAGATCGACAAAGGCAACGGATCAGCCGCTCATTAACACGTGCATCATTCGTTCGGCTTGCCTTTGAATATGCACCAGATATTAACTACTCGGCGCATTCAAAAATTGCTATCGGTGGAATGGATAAAGTATGTCAATATTGTCAGGCATTGAAATTTCGGAATGAAGCAGCCGGCATGTGCTGCGCATCAGGAAAAGTTGTGCTGTCACCTCTACCCGCTCCGCCGGAGCCTTTATTATCCCTTCTTACTGGCAATTCAGATGATTCCAAATTATTTTTGCGTAAGATACGCAAATTTAATTCTTGCTTCCAAATGACGTCATTTGGGGCAACTAAAATTTGCGATCGTGCATCCGATGGACGTAATTTTGAAACTACATTCAAAATTCAAGGCCAGGTGTACCATAAAATCGGATCACTGATGCCAATGCCTGATAACAATCCGAAATTTCTTCAAATTTATTTTATGGGCGATTGTGAAGAGCGCGTGACGACTCGGTGCCTGTATAATTTTATTGAACAAGCAGAGGAAAGAGCAATTGTGATATTATTGGAAATTTTTTTAGAAGATCACAATCAACTAATTCAATTGATCAAAAGAGTTTCGCCACGACTGCAAAATGACAATTATCAAATCGTCATAAAAGCCGAGAAAGTACCATTAGGTGAATATGCTGGTAGATTCAACGCTCCAACTGTTGATGAGGTTGCTGTTATCATGGTTGGTGATCCAGTTGACAAAAGATCTATAAAAATTACTCGGCGAGACAACACTGTCAGTACGATTTCGGATCTACACCGTTCATATGACGCACTACAATATCCATTGATATTTTGGCAAGGACAAGATGAATATCACCTTAATATCAAACAGTATGATCCAAATACCGGTAAATTTTACAATTATCTATTTACTTTCTTACTGTATGTATAGATTTTAATTTCGTATTGCATTTAATTTTTTATTTTTTTAGGTGATTACAGAAATAATAAAGTTAGCTCAATGAACTACTACGCACACCGAATAATGGTTAGACAACATCAAGACAATTATATCCTTCGATATCGTCAGCTGTTCCATCAATACATTATTGATATGTATGCTAAGGTCGAAAGCGAACGCTTGCGATTCCTTCGATTCAACCAGGCAAAACTACGATCGGAAGAATATATTCACTTACGAGATGCTGTTGCTGGAAACATCGATGGAAATTTAAATCCCATTGACATCGGTAATGTTTTCATTTTACCTTCAAGCTACATCGGCAGTCCACGGAACATGCAGGAATACATACAAGATGCGATGACTTACGTACGTCATTACGGCCGACCGGATTTATTTATTACATTCACATGTAATCCGAATTGGGAAGAGATACAAACTTTACTATTGCCAGAACAACAAGCCATTCATCGTCATGATTTAACTGCACGTGTGTTTAAACAAAAATTGAAATCCTTAATTGATTTTATTGTTAAATATTCAATTTTTGGTATCACACGTTGTTGGCTGTATACGATAGAGTGGCAAAAGCGAGGTTTGCCTCATGCCCACATTTTGGTTTGGCTTAAAGATAGAATCCGTCCTGAAGAAATCGATCAAATAATTTCAGCCGAAATTCCAGACCCATTAATTGATCAAGAATTATTTGATATTGTCACCAAACACATGATCCATGGGCCATGCGGTGCTTTCAACATGACGTCACCGTGCATGGAAAATGGAAAATGTAAAAAAAAATTCCCAAAGCCGTATACGAATGACACGATCACGGATATTGATGGTTATCCAATGTATCGCCGCAGAAGTACTGAGAATGGTGGCCACACATTTACAATGCGACTGCCGAACTTTCCAAATCAAGTTGAGTTTGATAATCAGTGGGTGGTACCATACTCACCACTACTTTCAAAAACTTACAAAGCTCATATCAATGTTGAGCTTTGCAGTTCTGTTAAATCAATTAAGTATATTTGTAAATATGTAAACAAAGGCAGTGATTTGGCCATATTTGAAGTACAAAACATAAATAAAAATGACGAAATAGCACGATACCAAATGGGCAGATACATTAGCAGCAATGAAGCTATTTGGCATATTCTCAGCTTTCCCATCCACGAAAGAGATCCTGCTGTCCAACATCTGGCAATACATCTTGAAAACGGTCAACGTGTATACTTCACTGAAAAAAATGTTCTCCAAAGAGCGTTCGAAGCTCCGAAAACGACTCTAACTGAATTTTTTACATTGTGTCAAAAACCTGATGTTTTTGGCCAATTCGCGAAGACATTGGTGTTTGGTGATGTTCCACGTTATTTCACATGGAACAAATCCAGTAAAAAATGGGAGCCACGGAAACAAGGAAAACCACATCCTTCCATTACAGGCATATTCAAAGCTAAGACATTGGGGAGACTTTACACGGTACATCCAAAGCAACGTGAGTGCTTCTATTTACGTTTGTTATTGGTGAATGTTCCCGGACCAACGTCTTTTGAATTTTTACGAACAGTTAATGGTCGAGTATTCAATACATACCAGGATGCATGTCGTGAACTGCAATTGCTAGAAGACGATAACCATTGGGACTTAACGCTTGCTGATGCTGCGTTGACATCAACACCGAATAACATTCGTCAGTTGTTTGCAATTATTTTGACGACATGTTATCCCTCGCAAGCACAAACTTTGTGGGAAAAATATAAAAATTGTATGACAGAAGACATATTGCACCGAATTAGACAAACAAATCAATGGCAAAACATAGATTATACACCAGAGATGTACAATGAAGCATTGGTCTTGATCGAGGATTTATGTGTTCTTATTTCAAATTTACCACTTAATCATTATGGTATGCCATCACCTAATCGTCCAGCCACCTACTTAGTCAATACCGATTTACAACGAGAAAATCAATATGACCATGAAAGTTTAGCAACAATTATCATGAACAGTGAACCATTACTGACAGCAGAACAAAAAATTATTTATGATCGGATTATGCTGGCTGTTGCTGCTGAACAAGGCGGTTTTTTTTTCTTGGATGCACCCGGTGGAACCGGTAAGACATTTTTAATATCGTTGATTCTTGCCAAAATACGGTCGCAACAAAAAATCGCATTAGCAGTAGCATCGTCAGGCATTGCGGCTACTTTACTGGATGGTGGGCGAACAGCACATTCAACATTCAAGCTGCCATTGGACGTTCATAATAAACCAGATGCAATGTGTAACATCAAAAAGAATAGTGGAATAGCTGCAGTGTTGCGGAAGAGTTCTATAATAATTTGGGATGAGTGCACAATGGCACACAAATATTCACTTGAAGCATTAAACAGAACTATGCAAGATTTAAACAGCAATAATAAACTTTTCGGTGGTGCTATCTTACTTTTGTCTGGTGACTTCCGGCAGACCTTGCCGGTTATACCTCGCTCTACTTTCGCGGATGAGATTAATGCATGTTTGAAACAATCATTCTTATGGCGAAGTGTTGAAACACTTCGATTGACCATAAATATGCGAGTACAATTGCAAAGTGATCCATCAGCACAAATATTTTCCGAACAACTACTAGATATTGGGAACGGTAAAATAGAACTGCAACCAAATACGCAATGCATTAAACTACCAGACAATTTTTGCACTGTTGTTCAGGATAAAAATGAATTGATTCAGAGTATTTTCCCGGATATACAGAATAATTATTTGAATCATGAATGGCTTAGTCAACGGGCGATTTTGGCAGCCAAAAACGTTGATGTTGACGAAATTAACTTCCAGATACAACAGTTATTACCAGGCGATATGATGTCTTTTAAATCAATCGATACTGTTGTTGATGAAAATGAAAGTGTAAATTTTCCGATTGAATTTTTAAATTCATTAGATATCCCTGGAATGCCACCACATAATCTTCGATTAAAGATTGGTTCCCCTATTATTCTCCTCCGTAATTTGAATCCACCTCAATTATGTAACGGTACGCGTTTGGTCATCAAAAAGATCACCGGGAACATTCTTGAAGCAACCATTTTGGCTGGGAAGTTTAAAGGAAAAGTGGTCCTGCTGCCACGTATTCCGATGATACCATCAGATTCTACCATACCCTTCAAAAGGCTACAGTTTCCAATTCGTTTAGCTTTCGTCATTTCTATAAATAAATCTCAAGGTCAAACAATGTCCATTTGTGGTTTAGATTTGGAAAATCCATGTTTTTCTCATGGGCAACTATACGTTGCGTGTTCACGTGTTGGGAAACCGTCTAATCTATTTGTGTTAGCTAAAGACAGGTTAACCAAAAACATTGTGCACCGATTGGTGTTAAATTAAATTGAATTTGAAAGTATTTATAATTGAATAGTACTTATATTTGTTATACAAATTAAATGGAAATAATAAATCTGATAAATTTTTATTTTGTACCTATTGATTTCTGCTTAATATCAAGTGTAAGAACATTTTAATTAATTGTGTTCAACGTACTTCCCCTTCAAATCTCAATCCAGTGAATTTGTATACCAACATCAATATTTTCGTCTTTATTGGTAAATAATTTCATTGTACTAAAGGGTTATAGTAGTAGAAAGTCAAATAAGGAGATCACCATATTTTTTTACAAATACCATCTGTGTGAAAAAGCATAGTGGACTCCGTGACTGATGTTCTCTTATTGTTCCTCTTAGATTGTTTACTATAATGTAATATAACAAAAACTTTAGCCACAGCAACGCGTGGCCGGGTCAGCTAGTATTATCATAATATTTGCTATTAACACTTTTACTTCTAATTTATTATTACTAATATTAGAATTATATTATTTTATATTACATCATTTTAATTATATTATTTGTTTCACTAGTGTCCTTATTCTTATAATTAGTATAGTTAACTATTATCCTAGAATATTTATTAGTTATAAGAAATTTATAATAATTAGACTAATTCTAAGTAGTTAGTGCCCCACGTGTGATTGTAAGCAACTTATTTAACTCCAATTCCTTTCTGCTTATTGCTTTTGATTTTTTTTCCAACGCGGATATCTTCATAAATGTGGCAACGAAGCTTAACACCGCCTTTTCCTCAGTACACGCGTTCCAGGAATTCTGTACCTGTGTTTAGTGCTAATCCGGAAGTGGAGAGGATACTGGCTCACCCCAGCCCCGTGGAAAGTTCCATACCCGCTCGAAGTAGCCCTGCAACCCTCCAGGATTTACAAATTTCTTTGTCTCAGTTCCCTCGTGGCTTGTCTGTTTTCCATGTAAATGCCCAATCACTTAAGCAGTATTACTCTGAAATTTCAAATATTATAACTGAAACGAAATCAGACCTGTTATTAATAAGCGAAACATGGCTAAAATCTACAATAAAATCAGGACTCGTATCGGTATCTAATTATAAACTCCTTCGGAATGATAGGTCGGTAATTAAAAGCAATTTAAAAGAAAAGACGGGTGGAGGGGTCGCATTGTTTGCTCGCAATGACATTAACGTTAAAGTAGTCGCTCACTACACATCCTCTTTACCTGGCATGGAATATATGTTTGCAGAAATCCAAATTGGAATGAAACATTTACTTGTTGCTGTTGTTTACTGGCCCCCGAAAACGGGAGTTTTATCCGAATTAGAGATTCCCCTTTCGCAGTTCGCAAGTAAATATCAGGATATCATAATCATGGGTGATTTCAATTGCGATCAAAAGGTACCGCTCACAAACTCGGCCGAAAAGTTTATTGATACTTTTAATTCATACAATTTACAAATATTAGAATTTGGCCCGACTCACTTAGCATTAGGAGCTGAAACATGGATAGATCACGCGATTGCGTCAGACACTTCGAAAGTATTAATGTACGGTCAGATATCTATTTCAGGAGAATCAAAGCATGATTTGCTCTTTATGGTGTACTCTATAAAATGTCCTAAATATAAGCAAAAAATTATCCGCTACCGTGACTACAAAAATATTAATTCTGAGGCTATGTTCGACGACAGTGCCAAATCTCCTTGGCATGACGTTTATAGTCAAACATCTCTTAATAGTAAAGTAGAAGTCTTCAACGAAATTATATCTAACCTTTTCGATAAACATGCACCATGGAAAATGCGACGTGTGACACGTCCCGCGGCCCCATGGCTTACAAATACATTAAAGCAATTCATGCAGGAACGCGACTCAGCTTACCATCGCTTCAAGTGTAATAAAACCTCTGAAAATGAAAGAGAGTACAAAAAGTTACGCAATTCCGTAAAACAAAAAATTAGAAACGCAAAAATTCGATATTATCATGATGTCTTTAAAGTAAATACAAACACAAAATACGTTTGGAACAAACTGAGAGACCTCGGAATCACGAAAGCGAATTCATCTGAAATTTCTATCGATATTCCCTTGAATGATATTAATGACTACTTTGTAAATGTTTCAAAACCAATACCACCTTCTGTCAAGCGCAATACATTACAGATACTTTCAAGCAACTCACCTGCTATCAGGGATAAATTTTATTTCCATAACGTTGATCATCAAGAAGTTAGTAAAATTGTTCTTTTACTAAAATCAAATGCAAATGGCTCCGATGGTATCACAGCCAAACAATTGAAATTTGTTTTACCATTTGCCCTTCCGGCGCTCACGCATTTAATTAATTACTCATTAACAACGGGAACCTTTCCTCAAGCGTGGAAGCTTGCACATGTTCGCCCCCTGCCAAAATCTGAACTGACCTCGGCGTCTTGCAATTATCGCCCAATTAGCATATTGCCGACAGTGTCTAAAGTTCTGGAGAAAATTGTTCGAAAACAGATTGTAAAACACGTATCGGACTCAGATCTGCTCGATAACTTTCAATCCGGCTTTAGAGGAGGTAGAAGCACACAAACCGCTTTATTGAAAGTAACTGAAGACATACGAAAAGCGCTAGATGATGGCCTCGTAACTGTATTAACTCTTTTAGATTTTAGTAAAGCATTCGACTCTGTAGATTATGACATCCTAATAGCGAAGTGCAAAAATCTAAGTTTTTCTGATTCCACCATCTCTTGGATTGCAACCTATCTCTACAATAGGCAACAAATTGTAGTAGTTGACGATCTGCACTCCAATCCAAAACATCTCCATAGAGGAGTACCTCAGGGATCCGTCTTAGGGCCACTTTTCTTCTTAATTTACATGAATGACCTATCAATCGAACTTACGGAATCTAGTCATCATATGTACGCGGATGATCTGCAAATTTATATCTCCGGAAAACCATCACAGGTAGAAATGCTAATAAATAAATTAAATAATGAACTCTCATCTTTAGTCAAATGGTCAATGAGAAACGGACTCAATTTAAATCCTACAAAATCACAAAACATCATAATTGGCTCTTCTCAAATGCATAAGAAACTTGAAGGTTCATATGTTCCTGATGTGCTTATAAACAATGTTGTAGTACCTCGTCATACACAAGTCAAAAACTTGGGCTTAATACTTGATGATCATCTAAGTTGGGAATATCAGGTCCGAAATGTCTGTCGGAAAGTTTATGCTTCTTTGGAATCCCTAAGATATATCGATAAATGTCTCCCTACTAATACGAAAGAAATGTTGGTAAAAACCCTGCTGTGTCCTCATTTCGACTACGGGGATATTGTGTATAACAATTTAAAAGATTCACTCGCTCAAACTCTACAGAGGGCTCAAAATTCCTGTATTCGTTTCATTTATAACATAAAAAATACGATCAAATCTCTGGAGTTTATAAACGGTACAAAATATTAACACTAAAGGATAGGCGTTTGTATCACAGCCTTTGTCTTTTATTTAAGATGCTAAAAATGGGTTCCCCGACATACTTAACAAATTATTTTGTACATCTAAAATCATCTAGATTTCAGAAATCCCAGTTACTCTGCATTCCAAAAAGCAAAACCAGCTACTACAATAAATCGTTCGCAATTACTGTAGCCCGGGAATGGAATAAATTGCCTCCCAATATTAAAAACTTCTCTTCATTGACATATTTTAAGAAGCACCTGCATGATTTTTTTACAAAGTACAATACACCATTTTGCAATTTAAATCACCGTAGATTACGGGTCAAATAAAAACTATTCCTTAGGAGTGTTAAGATTAATATGTTTTAGAAATAACATTAATGTTTCTTTTGTAAAAATATGTTACTTTCTTGCGACCTGTTTGATACTGCCGGAACTGTACTTTCATCCGTAGGAGCAGAGGCGGTTTTAAACAAGAAAACCACCCTTTGCAGCATGGACCGCAGCTGAGGATACCATCCCAAAGACCCGTTACTTCATGTTAGCTTAGTTTCCATTGTATTAGGACGCAGTCTGCCTGGTGGGTTTTTCCCCGACTAGCGGGTTTTCCTCCAGGATCGAGCGGCGGGTGATGGTGTCTTTCTGTATTAATAGATCACAGTCGCTCGGGATGAATACCAGGCTGCCGCGTAGCGCGCAGATATTTAAAGCACATAATCTTATTTAATTCAAATTGTGTTTTCAATCTCAGACTTGATTTTAAAATTATTTCAAAATTATTATTGTAACATTTTATCCATTTAACCTCTGACGTTGTCTATTTATAAGTTGCTTTAAATAACGTTTGCTTTCCACTAACTACTTACAACTTGTAGATTACATTACATTAAAATTTTTAGATAACATTACTTTTTAGTAATTTTACTATTTAATACATTACTCTGTATATTTGTGACATGTGGTCAGGCGGAAGAGCGGGCCTGATGGCCCGAGCCTCACCATATTAATAAAGGCATATTATTATTATTATTATTATTATTATTATTATTATTATTATTATTATTATTACAATGGCTGAGCTTAACTCCATTCAATAGCTTCGGGCCGAGCATTTATAGAAACTCTTTTTACGTCGACCATTTAAATGCACAATCTCTCCTTTGCCATCACTCCGAGATTCAGGAAATTGTAATGAAACATAAATTTCACGCACTTCTCATTAGCGAAACATGGCTCAAAACTCTTTATATTCCGAAACAGTCAAAGTCCCCGGATACGGTTTTTGGAGATCTGATTATTTTCTCTTCAGCCAATCATAAATACCACTTCACCGAAAATTTAATTGCTGACGTTAATCTGTCAGGAAAAATGTGTATCTTGGCGGTAGTTTATTCTCCTCCCAAATCAGGCAATATCGACGATCTAGACGACTTACTCGCTTCCTGTGTCACTAAATACGAGGACATTCTTATAAAGAGCGACTTTAATTGTAACTTGCTGAAAAAATTTGCTTCATCCGACATCTTTGCTCGTTTTTTTTGTAACATGAACCTAACGATTCTTCCTCTAAATGCAACTCACATCACAAGAGCTACTAAAACATGGATAGATCGTATCATAGTGTCAAATCCAGAAAGAGTGCGTTCCCAGGGACAATTTTCTGTTACAGGAGTATCAAAACATGATCTTATATACGTAACGTATAATCTAAATTGTCCCAAATACACACAGAAAATAATAAAATATCGAGATTATAAGAACTTCGACGCTAATTCCTTTGTTTGTGGTAGATTTTCGGTTTCTTGGAATGTTGTTCAAAATGAAAGCTCGCTCAATCGTAAAGTAGCCGGAATTGTTGAATGGCTTAGTCAGTAGGCATATGCCACAAAAGACGCCACGCGTGACACGCCCTGCAGCTCCGAGGATATCCGGTGAAATTCGTCAAAATATGCCTGACAGGGCCTCTGCGAATAAAGTTTTTCGGAAAACAAGAAACAACAAAGACCATGCTACATATAAAAAAAATTTAGTAATCATGTCACCCAAATGTTGAGAAATGCCAAAATTAAATATTATCACTCCATTTTTTCAAAATAACTGTGATTCTAAATTTCTTTGGAAAACTTGCGAACAATAGGTGTTGGAAATATTCGAAATTAAACAGAAGTAAATGTGCCACTTGATTCGCTAAATCATGGTTTTGTTAAGCTTGCGCAGCCAATAAACCCATTCGAAAAATCTCGAACTTTATCCTCGCTGCGATGCATATACGAGTATATTAGTATTACAGACACTTTCTACTTCGCGTCAGTAAAATAATTTTAAGTCTAAAATCAAACGCCTCCGGTTCCGACGGAATCAACGCGAAGTTGCTGAAGTAGCACTCCCAACAATTGTGGACATAATAAATTTCTCACTAATGAGCGGCGAATTTCCCTCGGCCTGGAAGGCAGCACTTGTCCATCCTCTCCCTCAAAGCGCCAATCCTATGACGCCTGTTGTTTACCGTCCCATCAGTATCTTGCCAACATTATCAAAAGGTCTCCAAAAGATCGCCAGGAAACTAATTGAACATCACCTTAAAATTTCAGTATTTTGAAAAAACACCAGTCAGGGTTTAGACCCGGTAAAAGCACGGGAACTGCGCTCCTCAGTGTAATTGAAGACGCCAGAAATGCAATGGACAACGGTAAAATCACAATTATCGTCCTTCTCGATTTAAGCAAGGCATTTGATTCTGTCGACCATGATATTTTGTTAGCAAAGTAGCATTGGATGTGCCACATCCACGCTCAAATGCTTCTCTAGTTATCTATCAGACCGACAACAAAAAGTTGTGTGCGGTGACAGTGTGTCACATTGTGACAGTGTGTACATTGCCATTAGCACGTGGCGTTGCACAGGGCTCAGTGTTAGGACCCCCTGCGTTCCTTACTTATGTTAATGACATAGGCAAGTCAATAAAAAATTGTTGTCACCACATGTATGCTGATGATCTCCAATTGTATATTAGCGGACCACCTTCTCGCGTTTTCGAAATGGCTCAAAAAATCAACATAGTCTCTCCTCTTGGTCGTCTTCAATGGGGCTACGGCTAAACCCCAATAAATCTCAGTGTCTTGTAATCGGCTCCAGAAACTCCCTAAAAAAGTTATTACTTTCCGCTCTCCCTGATATTTGCATAAATGGAACTCTACCGTGGTGCAACGACGTGAAAAATTTGGGCGGGCAAATGGATAATACTCTAAAGTGGAATGTTCAAATTGATAAATTCTATCAAAAAGTGTTCGCGTCCGTGCATGTTTTGAAACGCATGAGATCCCTTTTTCCTACAAAAACTCGTCAGATCTTAGTACAACCCCTCCTTATGCTTCATTTTGATTACTGCGATTTCCTATTGACTGGCATAAATTTAAAATAGCAGTGTAAATTACAAGTAGCTTAAAATGCATGCATTCGTTTTATTTTCGACGTTAAAAATACGATCACATTTCAACTTTTTACGCGGATTCAAAAATTTTTACCGTTGATAAAAGGTGTTTACTTCGCTGTTTACTAGCGCTCGTCATACCACCCTCTCACAACGATTTCAGATTATGAAGATACGTCGTGCCCGAGCGTCACGCCTTATTTGTGTTCCTCACCACAATACCTCTACTTTTAACAAATAATTCACTGTTACTGCCATTTGTGCTTGAAACAATCTTCCCTCCTCTATTAAAAATAGTTGTACATTTTAAAAGTTTAAAAAATAAGTCACAAACTGGATTCATGAAAATACTACTTAACAACACTGTTAATACTGAGAACTGGGTTGACGCCGCGCTGTTTCATCATAATAATTCCTTTCTTATTCCAATTCTACCGATCTTACACTGTTCTATTCCATTTCTCAAATAAACACTTTCATCTCATCCTCTATCCTTCCTCATATTTTTTCTCTCTTTCTTTCTCTCTCCCCTCTTTCTTCCTTTCTCTCCTTCTCTCTTACTTTCTTTCTTTCTCTCTCTTTCCCTCTCTCTTTGGATCACTAAAATTTTCGTTTTTTCGTTTCCTTCCTCTTACTTTTAATTTTCATTGTAGGTTATTTAAGTCTTTCTTTCCTCTAAATTTAATCCTATTATTTTAATTATTTAACTTTAAAACGTGTCTCTTTTTATTTTAATTTTACACTTACCCTCATTAAGTCACATTTACATTTATCATAATTAAATAACTTGAACACTCAGTAATTTAGCTATTTGATATTAAACCCTACTTGTACACTCCCAATCGTTTTTACATAACCTCTATAGAACAAATAATTATAAACGTTGTCATTGCGTCAAACGTTGTCAAACGTTGGCATTTCATGAAAAATGCCAACGATAACGCACCACAACACCTGTATCTATAGAACAAACCTCTCAACCCATACATCACTTTTTTTACAGAACAAAAATGTGTGCATACCTGTTATGAGTACGTGATTTTGCATTTGTGCATTTGTTAATTTGTGCTACTCATTTGTGAAATATGCATACGTTCCTTTTCCCACTTGTGCTTGTATTCAAAATATAATTGATGTGATTTTAATTCTTGTCTAGATGTGTTTTTCTAATTTGCAATCTTTCTGTTTCAGTTCGTTTCTTACAACTTTCACCATTGTTAAGACATAATATTCGATTCAAAATGTTTCCGTTTCTTTTTTTGTATTTTGTGTGCACTGAAATTTGCTAACTTGTGTTTTTGGCAGAGTATTGTGTCTTGGCCTTAAGCCGCCATTCTGATTGAGGTTTTCCTGGGTTTGCTCAATCGCTTAAGGCGCATGCCGGGATGGGCCTTTGTTTGCAGCCCCAGGAATAAATGTAGTATATATCGCTGGCTTACGTGTGGGAGATGTTGGGTCGAGATTTCGGCATATTGGGAATATTTTAATTGGTAAACAGTTCTTAAATTTCCATAATATCTACTTTTCTAGTACGGAGTTTAAATTGAAAATTTTTCCTACAATATGAATTGATCGTTTTTAATCCCCCTCTTTTCACTTCATTTAAAAACCAAATAGCTTTATAAAACATTTTCATATTAATAGCCAAAATTTCAATAAAGAGCCAAAATTTCAAATGATTAAACATTCAATCATTTTTGTATCTTATTTTTAAAAATTCGGTTTATATAATTTGAGGGATATAAGGCCTCAAGCATTATTGGCCTGAAGAAATTACATAACTATTACTAAAGGCGAGAAAGTTTTATTTTCGACACTCGGTGAATTGAAGTACTGCATTTGAGTTGATCTAGGAGGTCATCTACGAATATTCTGAATAGAAGAGGTGAAAGAAACGAAATCTTGTTTTACCTGTTTGTTATCTGAAATATCCAAGACGCAGTTTGCAACGGAAGCATTCTGTTTCATAGTAATATATAGCTTGTAGAGGACGTATCATATATCCAGGGTCAAAGTTTATCCGGAGCCATTTTTCACAAAATTCTGAAAATGTTGATGTTTATTTAAATAACCCCAAAAATCGAAATATCTGCTTCAAACTTAGAGGGACTTGGGTTTCTTTAAATCGATCGAGGAATATCAGTTTTGAAGAAAATCGTGTGAACGATTTAGGTGCTAGCGTAGACAGCAGGCGGCAAACAGACAGACAGACGTTTTTCCGTCCATCAAGTTTTCGATGTCTGGCTAAATAATATATTAGAGGAAGTAATTTGGTCATTTTTAAATAACTACCTTGTGTCCGGTCACGAATTGTCCCCTTGGAAGTCGCCGGCGACGTGTGCGCACCAAACCTACCACAACGTTTTGAGACACGCGTGTTCGACATAGTGGAGGGTGCCCGACCGCTCCAGTTAAATGTATTTCGATATGGGCGCCAAGCGCGATGTCCACCTGCCTCCTGCGCCAGCTCTAGAGATCTCCAGGGAGTGAGTCGCTCTGGGTCGGGATGATGCGCATGCTCTTCACGTATTCATTTAAAAACCACTTCCAATTGATTGTTTAAGTGTTGTCCGTCAGAATGGCGGGCAAGTGTTTATCCAAAATAACTCCTCTATTTCACGGACCGTCAATGCCTTTGGAACAATGCAATCCACTTCTTTGTCCACTAGCGTGGCAATCTTCTGATTCAGGACAGGATCCTACTGAGAAATTTTGGGTTACCTCGCTGTAGAGCAGGCCTGCACAACATCTGCCCGCGTAAGAGCCAAAAGTGCAAGTAGGGGGGGGGTTAGGAAGCTTTTTGGGGAGGGGAGAAGGCTGACGTTGCACGACGCGGCGCGTAGCTAGAATGCCGGGCGTCTAATGCTGTGAAATCACTTTCCCACTTATTTAAATGGGTGATGTCCCGTTTACTATTTACGTTCGCTGTTTGCATTCTTCTGTGCACTGCTGTATAACCACCTTTGCATCCACCACTGTATGTCATTTTTTAGTTGATGCTCATTGTGAGTCTTAAGCAATATTTTAAAGCAGTGGCCATTTTTAAAACTGTATTATTTAATTCTAACAAACAAAAATTTACAATTTAATAATTGATTGTTCATCAGGAATTTTTTAATCTACAAATGATAGCAAAATGAAAAAAATTATGGGACCAGTCTTTCACATCAAGATTGACTTAAGAATGGTTTACAGGTAATTACAAGAAGGGTAAGGACTAGCAGCACATCTATTTGAGACCACTTCCCCCATTGTGTATCTGAAGATATCAACGAGCAAACCTCTCTGATGATGTGTTGCGGACAATCACGAAATTAGCGTGGGTATTGTTAAATAAAAAGCAAAGGCCTTAATATTTTTATACTATGTCGTAAATGATGATTACACAGTTCGTTGATTTGATATTAGAAACATATAAAGAACTCTTCTCAGAAATTTCATCAGTAAATAATAATGATTGTTTTGAATAATATTTTTTAGTTTTGTGAAATCCATCTTATTCATTAAATAGTTTTGTTAATGAAAAATAGTTTCTTTCTGTCATCATAAAACAATAACAATTTAATGTAATAATTTTGTGTTTATCAAAACACATATTTGTGATTGTACCGTAGCAAAGCAAATTACAATATCAGCCCTAATAGTAATTATAATATTTCGCGAGCAAATTGAATATGTATAATTCGTTGTAGTTTCATATTTCACATTGTCATATATCGACAACAAACATTTTCAATGTAATTCAAAAGGCAGCGTTGCTTGAGCTGAACGAGACCGTCACTCTCGTCAATTTACTTTTTAATTTACGCGCTCTGCTTCGAGTGGAAGGTTCGAAGAAAGGTTCTAATTGGTGGTTCCCACTCCTACAGCGCGCCTCATTCCCACTCTTCAAATTTTCCCGCATTTGCACTTGGTTGGCCCGCGCGGGCTCTCGAGGTCAAAGTAAGAAATGCTGCGCAGGCCTGCTGTTGAGACGTGCTCGTCGCCGTCCTGAATTGGTGCTCAAATCGCGCACCAGGTGATGCTGTTAGAGGGGCGGCGTCGGAGGCCCAAGGACAGGCGTTGGCTCGCGTCCAACTGGGGTGGCCTTGGGTCCGCAGCATGCGCCAGTGACTGGATTGAAGGCCCTCGCTTTCGATGATTTTTTTTATTTTTTTCCCCCGATGGGTCAGGTCTATCGCTACGTCAACTTGCCCGCGTCGAAATGCACGTCCCGACAGCTTGCTCACCGTGACAGGTACTCCCTGAACGTTCTGGCTTTCGGCCACAGAGCGGAATAAATTCCTTTCGACGTGGTTTTTTCGCGTGATAACAACAGTTCCAAATAATGTATCGATTACAGAGAGGATGGTACTCAGTGAAGCAAAAGCTTTGTAGCTTTCAAGTTGCTACTGTCACAGATCTCCAAGTTTTTAAAAAAGCGTCTTCGCTCGTTGAAAATCAAACAGCCTCTGTCGGTGGAATGCAGGCAGCATCTGCCCGTCTCTCGATGGAATTCCGAAGCCATCTCCCTCTCCAATCTCGGCGCTGTGCTTCGCTCCCTCTGTGTGAGTGCTCTGTGGTCACGTGAGTGTCGCCCTATCTCGCTATTGAATTGCTTAGCTTCTTCGACAATATCCTAAGGTGTTGTGGTTGCCTATTGGTCGGCCCAGTACCCACATTCATGATGTACATAATCTGATCTTTCCAATAGGTTTTCATTGTTTAGCAGCTGTTGATGATAGGTGGCGGGCGTGGGACATCTGCTGAGAGTATATGCTGTGGATGAAGAATTATAGCTAATCCCAAAGGATTAGAGAGGGGGCATTTGCGAGACAAAGGTAAGTTTAATATATTCACCGCAGCATTTTTGTTAAGTGTGCGTGGTACGGTTTGATGGAAGTTGAGTGGCCTGTTTATGCTTTGGAGGCCGAAGTGCCCGAGTAGGGAGTCAGCCGACTTCGTTAAAAGAGGGAGTGTGGCTTTGGAAGAGCGGCCTGTCTCCTTTACGTTGGATTTTATAGGCCTTGGAGCTCCTTCGGTAGCTGCGCGTCGCTCGTGTGACGGGAGGAGCGCCGGGGCGCGTGGGATGTGCCCATAGCGCACGTTAGCTGTCCACACATCTTAGCACAAAGATGCTATGTCGATATAAGAAAGTAGCATTTTTCCCCAGGAAGGAAACATTGTCCGTTGGTAACTCTACTTCTACAATCTTTTAAATTTCGTTTTTCAGAAACTAGGAATTCCGGACATACTACTGACAGGAGTAAAACCTTTTGTAAATGTTAGAGTCCCCTGTCGGATGAAACGGGAAAATTCTTAATAGGTAGAGTATCAAGGAGAGTGGAACCTCCCCCCTTCACACACACACACACACACACACACACACACACAAAGCCCTTAAGAGGTCTTTTTTCAAAAAAAAAAAATTCAAACTCCAGACTCCAAAATAACAAAACGTATTGTAAAAATATACACTATTGTTTTAAAAGTTAAACAACTTCACATTGGAAACCAACTTAAAACATCTCTGGTAACCCGTATTACGAAGTGAGGGAACTTTCCAAAAACGTAAAAGAGCGCCCACAAGGTCTCATTTTGTAGATTATGTCATAAAATATTTAACTTGTAAACTTAGTTTTAAGGCCCTAGGACGCATCCTTTCCGAGTCATGCATCATGATAAAAGTGTGTTGCAGCGTAACGAGTTTTGCGGGTAGCAGGTACTCCTTGTAGGTAGCTCGTATTCCTTGCGAGAAGCACGTACTCCTTTCGGATTGTACGTACTTCAATTTCCTACGTACATGACACAATATGCGAACTTCCATATTTTTCCTCGAAACCGTTTCAATATTTTTGACGCAATGTTAATTTAACAAACGATGGCAGATAAATTAGTTCTTATACATATATCTATTTACTTTGGCGTCAGGATCTCTACCCCAGCAGAGCTCACAATGCAAACCAATGAGAAACGTCCTAACACATGTGCATTTGTTTACATCAGGATTTTTCTAAGGGTGAACGGAGAATAGGACATTTCTATCAGAGTCGCTACAGAGACTGCAGCAATGCTGGCTCTGAGATAAACTCAACAAAATCATTGTGAGTTATAGGGGATGTTAAGGATCAATTCCGGCCTTATGTACGGTTGATTAAGGTTATCATGCATGAAGTGTTTCTGTTGTATCACTCTCATTTTTAGTCTTCCAAAGTCTCTTCTTACTGTTGCCTGGTATTATTTTAGTGCATGCATTTTCCTTCTTGCTTGTCACTCCTACAACTTTACTTTCTCCCTACTACGGGGTAGAGAGAAAGTTATGTAATGCTGCGCGAAAAAACAAATGATTTTATGACAGAAGAACTTATTACAGGGCTCTGGTAACAAAAAAGTGGGTAAATCTAGTTGCTAAATTTAGAAAAAAAATCTCTATCATTTCATTCATATCACGCGTAATGTTACGTGAAAATTCGGGGAAGAAAGTAGTGCTGTTTTAGCACCACTATTTAAAAATATCGCGTCTCTGCTGCATAACTGTTTATTGGTTCTAGGGACTGTGTAAAACTCAAAGACGTTGCTTTTTATGCTTAAAATTAATTTACGAGATCCAATTCAACTAGTGATTACTGTAGAAAAAACACAAGGGAAAATAAATAAACTATTTGGCTGAAACGTCTTTACAGATGTTTTATTTTGTTTTTAATACATTCAAAATAATGTGTCAGTACATTCTAATGTTTTCCATTGAGAAATATTCATATCACAACTGGTGCAATAACACAATTTGATCTTTGTTTTTACCAAGATGTGTATAATTGTGTATAATCAGTGTATAATTCAATTTTTTCAGAGGAGAAAAAAATCATACTATGTATGTTTGTACTTTGTTCCATCAGCATAGTATTTTTATTAAATTAGTATATAGGCCTTGATAAATAATTATATCCATTATCATAATAGTTCATGCCAACAGCAAGAGATGTGTCCATGGTAAATTTCTTGCCGTAGTCAGACGTAGGTACAGGAGGATTATTATAAGGATCTATCATATCTTCCATTTTCTCTAATTCTTTCACAATCTGACACATACTTAATGTGCAAAACCACATGTAGAACAGGTATACTGAAAATGAAAAAGTAAATGAATAAACAATGCAACTTTTTGGAAAGAACTTAAAATTGAGATATAATTTGTACACATTGTGTGGATTAAAAAATAAAATTCAATAACGTATTTAATTTGTCAAACACTATTTTTGTGTATTAATATATCTATTAATGGCAATAAGTCAATTATATTAATGCTGTATAAACTCAAACTATTTAATATTTTCGTGTCAGATTTATTCCTTGGATATACAATAAGGGAATGTGAATTAGATAAATCAGATGATGACTGAATAAAATATTTCTATTAGGTTGAAGTTACATCTAATTTATAACTGTTACAAATGAAATAATTTATTCATTCATTAAGTTTACTCACATAATGCAAAACCTCCACCAACACTGAAACCAATCAGAAGACCCAGGTTGTACAAGTTTTCTTTTACAAGTATCATGGCAAACACAAAGCATATAGAAAGGAAAATAAGTCTTAGGAGATCCAGTCCCATGAAAGGATACATTAGCATTAAGTTGCACTGAAAAGAAAAAGAGAATATTAATTGGTTGTTCTAAATGTATAAATTTCCTTTTAAAAAGTTAATGTACTTACTCTGTATGCCCCATACATGAGCAGAAGACAACAGAAAGCATAAATAGCTGTGAATGATGTGAAGAAAACTAATGATCCTTCAGGATCTGTTGCAAAAAATTAAATCACAAAACCATAATTAATTACAAATTCACAATTTTTTTAAGTTTATTAATTAGTTATAATGAACTGTGCCTATATGACAAAAAAAACTCAAGAGTAGCCTACTACTGCTTAGAACTTCATTAGAAGATTTATGAAATTAATACACATAGGCCCATGTGTACATAGGCCCATGAACACATTTATTAAAAAATGTGGTAGACAGTTTTTTAACACAATACAAGAACCGGGACAGCCTCAAATCAAATTTTCTCTTCCTTATTAGCTTTATAATGACTTCAGTGAAATATTTGAAAGCAATAGTTTAGAATTTCTAATGACAAGAATACATTGTATGTAATTTAATAAAGGAATAAATTTGTAAATACAATTTTAGTGAACTTTAATCATTCTAAGAATCAGCACTAGAACATCATGTATTTTAGAAATTAAATGAGACTATGATCTAATTTTATACGACTAAATCAAGTGAAGAGATTCTAAACAAATTTTAATTGTAACTTTTAACAAAAAAAAAAGACTGATGCCAAAAAGAATTCTAACAAAAAAATATAAAATTCTCTGATTTTTGTGTGGTTTAAAATTATAATTTTCTTATCCATTAAGTTTAATTTATAAATTCAGGTGGAATATCATTCTTGTTAATGTTGCACATTTTGTAACACCTTCTGAACAAATATTGTATCATGAAAATATCATGTAACATCATAAATATGTCAGGCTTACAATTATATATTATGTTTAAGCATGTTAGATCCATTAATTACAAAAATATTGTAGAGCACGTCAATGAGTTTTTGTTGGATATATGATCCAGAGTTTGTATTATATTGCCCAGTTAATGTGTTCTTAAAAAGAAAAATCATTGTATGACCTGCATTATCAATTTTGAGAATTCTTTACCTTTGGACATGTCTGTGAGGGGTGCCTTTAGGAACAGCATTTCATTTTTGTCCAGCCAGTCCTTTATGGTTTCAGAGACTGTTGGTCGATCTTCCAGGCCCACACAGCACAAAATTAGGAAAGCAAGTGCTTGAACCTGAAAAGTACAAATTATGAGAACCAAGACATATCATATTAACAAAACATGGACTGGCAGTCTCTATATGTAAAACCTCTTTTTTATTGATTTATTTTAAGGTAGATTCAGGAAGAAAATTCCCCAACAAAATTGTCAGCTCCATAAAAAAAAAGCTTTTTTCAATCCTGATTGTATTTTATTACATGGTTCTTGTTGGCAATGAGCAATAGAGATATTAACAAAAGATTCCATAAATTGGTAGCTAGTAGTAACAATATAAAATGAAGTTATATCCAAAGCACAAGAAACAAATATCAATTATTAAAATTGTGTCTTCGAAATGAAAAGTAGTTTCTTGATTATTAAGCTTGTGAGCTGAGATTGTTTATTCACGTCCACTTCGTGCAGTTTGAAGTTGAAAAGATCTTAGGGAAAGATTTTCGATCGATCCATCTATCAATCCATCCGCATTTGGTCCCGCCTCCCGATGGTGTACAGGAGACTGCACTTCTGGCCCTAACAAAGGTGCCCACCTGAAGAGGCGAACTTCTCGACCTCCCGATATTTATCGACCCGTTTTAAACCGTAAATGAATCAGATAACAGGTGATGTTGCAACAGCACATACTCTCTGGCATTACGTGTTACTTTTGCAATGTTTGAAAATTCAGATAGTTGAACGAAAATGAGAGGTGCGCCATTTTTAAGCGACTTATGTACTATGTGAGGAAAAAACTTACAGAAAAAAATTGGAACAGTTTTTGAGAATATAATTGTTTAAAAATTGCTTATATTTCATGCAAATAACGTGAAAACTACTCACATTTCCAAAAAATTCTACATGACCTTATATAAAAATCTAGATTAAGGAACAGATCTTATTATGGAACAATTTTCGATTACCGATACTGTACTTTTGCAATGTTAATTTTTTGGAATTTTCTAAAAGACAGAGTTCACTGAAAATGAGTCTTACGCCATTTTTGTAGGTGCACTTTGCTCTCTCCGAGATGAAAATGTAATTAAAAAAAATTAGAGCCATTTTTTAATAAAGTTTTAAAATGCGCTTTTTAAGGCTTCATATAAAGAAGCTCAGCCACCAAAATTACGTTTCAAATTTGCAGGGTCTCGTGTTCGACCGCCAGACCGATCGGGAAACATCAATTTTTTGAGAAAATCATCTGAACGACTAGGTACTAGTTTGTTTACGACAGGCAGACGGACAGTCACACAGATGGACGGACAGTCACAGGCAGACGGACTGGCAGACGGTTAAACCGACGGACAATCATATGGACAGACAGAAAGACGGACAGTCTGATGGACAGAAAGAAAGACGAATGTCTTGCCTTAAACCAATTTTTCGAAATTAAGGAACCACAATACGTGGATTCTTAGAGGAAGTAATTTACGACATTTAATAAGATTTATCAATTTCTCCGATATTAAAGCTCCACATCACGAGTTTTTCGGACGAAAAATCGCCACTTTCCACTGCAGCTTTATAATACTCTCGTTACCATGTAAGCGCATAATAGGCGAGCGAGTAACATGCGAACGAAAGGAGTGGGTCATAGTTAAGCAACACTTGACAAACTTTTATTTAACTTCGGAGAAAAGCAAATTCGACTTACCAGTGACGTAACGCCCACGATGATGGACCCCAGGCGAACGGAGAACCAGAAGCAGAAGCTGTACATGACCACCATGGTGACGAGTGTCCGGCGGGCGGCTGGAGCGGATCACCGCAGACCACATCTGCCGTCGAGGGGGCCCGCTGCACACGGGACCGGGAGGGACGGCGCCAGAAGCTCACCTGCGCGCGAACGAGCGGGAAGTTGATACAAGCGAGGGCAAGTGAGTGCGGGCTACGCAAGTGTGCGTGGTAAGGGGCGAACCTCCGCATGGGCAAACAAGGCGGTTCCCGAGGGTCTCATCGGCTTAGATGGCTTAGGGCATCGATTATGTCACTGCAGTGCCAATGACCGGGAAGTCCTAGGGTTCGAGTCCAGACGATGGTAAGATTTTCGACACTAGCTAGATAGCTAAGTCGAATTCGTGCGCTGTCTGGAGGAAAATGATAGCGGCCGGCTGATCTGATCGGTAGCTTTCGTGGTTTCTTCAATCAATACCAGTGAATGCCGGAGCAGTACCCTAACAAACGGGCCACGGACCGCGCGCGATCTTTCCTTCCTCTTCTTCCTCCTATCCTCATCCCTAGCTTACACACACACACACACACACACACATATTGACAAGCGCTTCACTGACACATATGTCGGGAGACCAGTTGGGAGTTTAAAGCTTGGCGCGGCTGGGGTGGTGCCCCGCTGGTGAGTAATACTTGATTGGAAAAACCGCAAGCTGACGTGTAGGTCGTTGTCGGTTCTCGCCATCCAGCGATGGCGGTATCACCGCCTCCTCCCGCAATTAAAGCATGCATTACACTAACGGTTAGCAGTTGATGCGCTCGGAAACAATCTTTTATTCAATCGATAACTTCACTCTCGGTAGAGAGGGGGGTCATGGCAATGGAGAAGAGATGAAGATTACCGAGGATACTACTTTTTTTCAAACTTCATTTTATGTGGTTGTTAACAGCAAGATAAAATTCGAACCTAGTTTTTTCTTTTTAATTTATTTTTAATCTTCGATGAAATGTGTGAGTGGTAGCTCTGCTATATGTTTTACCAATTGTGAGTTACTTAAACCTTCCCCTTGCGATGAAGAATGGGAATTATCACGGGGACCGTGCATTGAAGCAAATTTTCTTTTAAAATAGTGATGAAAATGGTGAAATGAACAGTTGGGCCAATAATGAAAAATCTGCCATTGTCTCGTTTTACCCATTTAGAATTTTAATTCTTAATTACAGTACTTTATATTGATTCTTCATTAACGTTTAATAAGAGCTCATACAATGTCACGCATTGTTTGTAGGAGAATGAAGTTGCGAGTTATTTTGTCTTCACGCCTTTCTAATGAGACGCAACCCGCAACACTGCTATGTGTTATTTTCATTGGTTGCATACCTCATATTTTCAGCATTCAAGAACCAAACGAATCAAAATACGAATTTCGAATGAAAACTGCGTATTTTACGAATACTTCCATATTTTAGTTCTGAGAATACAAATAATCTCTTATTTTGGTTCCGAGTTGTTTTTCTCTATCTCTTTTCTCCCACATAAATTAACACAACATGATGTAAGTAATCATTTCGTAGTAAAGACCTTTAAGAAAATCTACACAAATAAAACTGAATTCAACGACATGTAATCGGCATTGATTCCACAAAAAGGAGTGTATAAGTAGATACGAAGTACGAATTACATTCTCCCTCTGTCCTCCTCTCCCTCCTCCCTCTCTCTCTCTCCCCTCCATCTTCCTCCCCCTCCTCTCTCTCCCCTCCCCCCCCCCTCTCTCTCTCTCTCTCTCTCTCTCTCTCTCTCTCTCTCTCTCTCTCTCTCTCTCTCTCTCTCAGAATTCAATTCCGGCGGGCGTCATAATATCACCTAGGTTAAACACCTAGTAAATTTCCGACGCCGTGTCGGGATCAAACACGCAATCAAACCTTCAATCATTGGAACACTCAAGCCCGAACCATAAAACGTTGCCTTTTCTCGTCGCTATCGTTGTTTGCATAAAAAATGTAAGTCGTAAAATAAGAGATCACTCTAACAGTTAGATCATTTACTATTCATTAGGAGCTTACAGTGGCACCCAGAAGGAGGAAGGGCAACTTGTCCCAGGCCCTGACGAAAATATTTCATTCAAAACATTAATAGGGAGCGCATTTTGATAAAATGTCATTATTTTTCTTTTCATTTTAGACAATGCCTTCTAGTTTAGACATTTATTGTAAGGTATAACAAAAAGTATTGACCTATTTTTATAAGACTTTTTTGCAGTTTTCTTCGGTTTCAACTAATAAGCCAATTTTTATCTTTTTTGTAATTTTTAAATCATATTTTCCGGATTTCATTGATTTTATTATAATGGCAATTGCTTCAAATAACATTTACGAGATGCAAAATATGTTCTTCGCAGAATTCCTGAGTAGCCCATTCGATTTTTTCGGTCAGAAATTGTAATGTTAACCATTGTGAGAAAGTAATCTTAGGCTCCTGAGACGCCTCTCAGCACCATTGTCGGTTTGGTGGATTTCACGATAACTAAAGACAGATTTCCTTGTCCAGTTCAAACCAAACGTTTACCAGCCGACTTCACTTGGACGAAAGGAAGCGGCCTCGACTATATCAGTAACATATCCAACAGCTTGAGTTGTTCATTTGTCCTGGTTTTAATAAACTTATTACGTTATTCTTTACTTTTATGACATTTTAAAAACGTTTTAAGAGCATTTTATTGATCATTTCTTATGATTTTTTAGGTAATCAAAATCCACCCCATACATATTAAAATGTATTTACTTCTAATTCAAATTACCTGCTATAAGTAAATCCCGTTGATGGGGAGATGAATTCTGTTTATATATTGGAGAGGGAGCTTTTGGAGTGGTTTTGAAATAAGGAGCCTCAGGCCTCTTGTGGATCTACTGCCTCAGGCCTCTTGTTTACTCTGTGGAAGCTCATGCTAGATATCTATATCTACATTTGTTAAAATTCTTTATAGGCCACGTACCGGGCTGGACGGGTTCTTATCGCAAAAAGAATGGACAGACAAATGTGAAGAACTAAATTGCGTGACACGAGAAGAGATGGTCCATGTTTGTTTCTTGTGTATTATGTTTTCTGTGCGGTATTCGTATATTTTATATTTCTGTTAGCGTAAAAGATAACAATTAAAACTAAATGGACTGTAATTATAGTTATTTTAAAAATTTTTCGTAATTATTACTAAAAGTAATGTTTTGTGACTTTCAAATAATTCTATAATAAATGTTCTTTATGCTTTCGCGCGAGTTTTTGAAATCATTAGAAAGAAGTCCAACGAGCTATTTTGGTAGAATTGAATTGCAAGAATTAGTAGATTGCGCATCGTCTTAGATGTAGAATTTCCTAGTTGAAAATGGGTTATATGTTGTGTGTTCTACTAAATTATCAATCACTTTTATTAATTATTTACTCTATAAGGGTATGGTAGGGGTTCTAGATGATAGCTTTTTATTGGCTCAAAACTAAATCACAATGAAATTAAGACGTGACTTAACATGGGAATTTTCACAAAACGGAGTGCGACCTCAAACCAACTTTCATGTATTTAGTGGCGTCAGTGACATTTGACAAGGATCCATAGACAAACTTACATTGTAATTCTGGGAAATAGTGAGTTTAGAAAGTGTATGTAGTTGTTGCAGAGAAAAAATACCTCAATTTCATTACTAGTTAGACGCCATAAACAATGTTTCTGAATATATTCACATACAACAGTTAAGTAAAATATATCAATGAAGCACGTTTAAAATGAACATGATAAAATCACTACTACTACACACAGACACACACTTACGAGTGACATTAGCCAAGCTATCTAAAAGTTATGTTATTAATGTTCATGTCAAACGTACACCATTGAATATTTTCTTAAAATGATCACAAATCAATTTTATTTACAATTCAGTTTCGTTTATTCCGACACAGAACTTGTTTTTATAGATTTTCAATAACATTTTGGTGTAAATTAAAAAAATTCAGTTTGCTACTGCAGGTCATCCTGCTATATATACGAGGTATAAATAAAAGGCACTTGCAGAACAATTGATGGGTTTGATGATGTTCCCTTTCAATATTATTCTTGGACGACGATGTAATGAGTACATTGAATGATGCTCTTGACGATAACGGATTTAATGTTGCTCGTGTGCTATCACGCACAGTTCAACCGTCGAGGATGCTAACAAGACTAGAGAGTTGAAGATTGCAATTCAGAGTAATTCAATGCAAGCGTAATTGAAAGCAATAAACTGGTAACTGAAATACAGGATAAAGCAACGAAGCCATAATAATGAATGTGCATGAAGCCATTAGCCGTGGTGAATGTGAGTTAAAAGAAATGGTACTGACATACTCGCCATATATCAGCACTGCACATGAAAGATAGCAAACTGGTAGTTTAAACGCTTGACATAGTATTAACACGAACGGTGCACATACATTAGCACAAGACGTAGATCAACGAAAATGGTTAATTACAAAGATTAGCTTGCGAGCCATGACATACATCTAGACAGTTAATTCTGTTTCGATTGTTAAATGCGAGATGAGTAATTTAATGGCGATTAGTGCAACAATATATTATTTTAAACGATTAATCGATTCCTTTAAATCAATTAGTTTTATCCTAATTAATCTGTACATCTGTTATTTTTTCGATAATTTAGCTTCATTATTTTAATTTAAATATTAACTTTCAGGACTAAAAAATATATAGGCCTCTACACGTAACATTTATCAACGGAATTCATCGTCAGTTTCTTTCCAACAACAAAAAATAGAGACAACCATTATTAATTGATTATTGTTAGTGAACAGATAAAAAGAAAAGTCATTATATGTGTTCTGTTATTTTATTTACGCCCTATTCGGAATCAGATAAAAAGACATTTACGAGTTCCTCTAGAATTGATCGAGAGTAGAATGCAGGAATTTTCGGCAGTGGCGGTTCGTGCTTATGGTGTACGGATGCGCTATCAGCAGATAATCAAAAAATTCTTATAATACGTTAAGAATATACATTTTTCATTTAATGATATTCAATATTCCAGATATTTCAGAAACATCGATGTATATGAAATCATTTAGAAGTTAAAGAGCGCCCGACTAGCGCTCTCTCCGCGGCGTGCGGTGCCCTCCCATGCAGTTCACCATTGACGCTCTAAATCGTCTTTTCTGCATTCACTCTTTGACTGCAGCCAACCGTCCCTACGCTTTAACATAGGTCCCTCGGGTTGTTTTCGGACAGCAGCGAGCTATATACTCTCTGGCCACGAGCCACGCGCATACACCGCACAGCGCAGCACTGTTGTTGCGAATAATGATGCCGAAAAATCATAATTCTCCTACTAATAAAAATCATAAGAATCCCTACCGATTTAAGAGAATACATTTCTGAAAAATTACGGATCTTTCAGTATTGAAATATAACAGGTTAGCGACATTTAATAAAATAAATAATTTTATTTCGTTATCACTAGCACTAATAGCAGCAATAACAACTTAGTTCATGAAATAAACTAGTGTCAAAGTGTTTAAGCAATATTGATAGTTGCCACGAGCAGGAGAGCGATAACGGTAGTTTCGAAATATAGCTCTATTCTTTGTTTATATAAATTCTATTATCTGCAATTGTCTCAATGCAGAACATATACAAAAACTCTAAGTGCCCACTGGAAATCAAAGCCAGAACCATACACGCGGTAGGTGAATATTTCTGAAACGGACACTATGCATTGAATTATATAAGTAATGTCTGACAATAGACTTTTATTAAACTTAGTTTTAACTATTTTACAAGGATTGCTTACCTTTTTATATATTAATGTTCTTAATTTTGGAAATTACATTTCCGTTATTCGATGGAGTTGCAACCCCCCGTTTGTTGGGACTCACTCCCGAGGACCGTCACTCCCATGGACTTTACTCAACTAAGATGGAAAGTTAGGAGAATTAATATTTTTAAGTGAAAACGTCTTTAAAAATGCTATTCACGAGATTCTTATGTTGGGAACGAAACTCTTCTTATCCATAAACACTTCATTATAGCTCACGACCGATGGTAAAAGCACCAACAAGCTAATACATTCAGAAATTATTTTACCATTGGCTACATCGACTCGAAATATACTCTGTGCGACTGATAAATCAGTCAAACGTCCGCAACGGAAAGAGTTAAAAAAGTGATTCGAGTGTCATCTTGTTGCTCATTAGATAATTCATAAAATTAGATAAACCAAACCATTTTAAAATAGATATTAACGTTTTCTCGGATGAATTTTTTTAAAAAATTTAGAAAATTGTCACTGGCAGATAATTCCACCCAAGTAAAAAGCAAGAAGTGGCAGGGGAGGTGGAGAATTGCTCGATTGCTTAACAAACAAGTACTCCTTCCCCCAAAAAAAGAAAAAAAACCGACTGCCGCCGATTGTATCGACTACTTTGAAGGTTAGAACGTTTTAATTCCATCATAAATCATGCTGGGTGGCAAATTCTTTTTTTGTTGTTGTTAAGAGTTACTACAGAGAAATTACCCACTAATGTTTCTTCCAAAATTGATATTCTGTGACACTTCCCTCAAACCTTTAAGATTATTTAAATATCAATATTAATTTTTGTTGGTTTACAATTTTTTATCGTCAATGCAAATTATAAAAAGTAAAATTGGTCTTGAACAAGCATTTTTTCAACTAGTTCCGTATGTCATCCAATAAAGGGCTAGATTTACACAAGCGAATTGACAATTCTTCTATCACACCATTATAATCAAGTATTCTT
This sequence comes from Gryllus longicercus, assembly GCA_038098605.1. Classification (NCBI taxonomy): domain Eukaryota; kingdom Metazoa; phylum Arthropoda; class Insecta; order Orthoptera; family Gryllidae; genus Gryllus; species Gryllus longicercus. The sequence continues at coordinate 66,141 of JAZDUA010000016.1, forward strand.
TCGTGACACGCTCTCAAAAGGATCGATTAAAGTAAAGCACGCAGACAGTTCTGGGAGACTCTGCAAGGATGGAAGAGACATTAGAGCATCATCTTTAACGATTGGCAGATGAAACTAAGTATACAATACGATGCGAAGTCTGTCAGTTTGGCAGTCAAAGTTGACAGCTGAGAAGCAATCGATAGTCCGGCTTGTGTTGGCAAAGAAGCAATCGTTTCAATTGAATCTCCGTGTTGGAGTTCATCATGGTGACGATAGCGGGCAGTGTAATGTGAAGAGATATTAGTTGCTTTCTTCCACAGCAGAGCTTCAGGCGGGTATACATTTTTTGCTGGCGTCCTTTCCGGTAATGGATGCATAGTAATGATAGGGAAATTGCAATCGATTAGTTTCGTGCTCTAACCGATATTACCATTGCGCGGTTCGTGAAGCTTCCTGTTTTATTCTATATAGCATCATGTTAAGGATTATAATAAACATTTCCGGGTGTAGTTTAAATCAGTTGTGCCATAAACTACAATTCCACGTCTACGCGTGTTTTCAACACATAATCTACATGTAGTCTACATGACTTTTTCCATGTAGACTACGTGGGCAATGTAATATATGTAGACTATTTATTTTTTCACATCAAACAACCCCTAAAAGTTTAGAATAAGTAGTAATGGTAGAAGCATGTGGAAATATAATATTAAAAAAATATTTTCGATTCAGTAAGTGAAACAAAATATTCCATTTCTGATGAAGAAATAGCAACCTCCCTAACCATCTCAAGAAACCAGTAGGGACGTGTTTCAACTCTCACATCAGACCACTCTGCATCCGACTCTTTCCCTCCAAGTGCAGTGTCACCAACCCGGCGCCCAGAAATGTTGTGCAGATCCCTGATCATGTCGCCAACCTTTTCGCGCCACCCCCGCCAGACAGACGGAACCAATAAGTATTTCACAGGGAAGGAAGGCAATTCCAGTCGTTACTGTCACCCGCTCCATAAATATATATTTTTGAAGCAAAACAATCTTAACTTGAAATTAAAAATGTTTAAAAAAAGTAAAAATAACGTTTATTTATAATGGTAGTACTCTTTTGGATGTGATCCGATCAATTTGCAGTATTGCTTTGAATAAATTGAGTATAATTGTAAATAAATTTGGGCTTTGGAGGTGGAGCATGGCCCTCTTTCATTCGTCCCTACCCCACAAAACAGACAGATTCGTCTTCGCCTTCGCGTAATACGTTGTCTTCGCGTTGTTTACAAGTAGACGTAGACTATGGTTCTTTTCGCATAGACACACATCACTGGTTTAAATAGCAGTGTACGAGGAGAGTAAGGGGCAAGGATGAGGAAGAAAAATCGCATGCTCCGTGACTCATCAGTAACAAACTTGTTTCAACATTCTCCCGACATCGATCGGAAAAATTCTAAAGAATTACCAATCCGAGCAGCCCTTCGCTAGAACTCTACTTCAGGCAGTGGCTGAATTCGGCCCAACTATATAGCAAGTACTCCATCCTAGAAACCTAGAATTTCCCGGTCGGTGACGCTGTGGATGCGATGCATCAAGTGTTGTCACTGAGAATCTCAGTCGGTTCACTGCTCTGGGTTACTAAACAATCCCTATAATTTTGGCTGAGGTACAAAGAAGTTACACAAATATTGATGACAGGAAGAAAATTAGTTCATGCTTGGGAATGTATATGCTAACGAATAAATATGGGTTACGTTATAATTTCATTAATTTATTCTAGGCGTCGCGCTGGTATAGCAATGTAGTCAAATCTGCCGTACTACCGAAGTACTTCTCAGTAACCCGGCCTATGTTTCATTACTTCCCAAGGCTTTGCAGAAATAAGAACGGGAACAAAATAATGCGGTTTTGCTCACATCCGTAATTCACTAACCGATTCTCGTAATTAAATATACTAAATAACTAATAAAACAAACGCACGAGGCGAGAACGGAAACCACATCTCTGGCTTCCTCTTAAGCGTAAAGGAAAATTACGAACTGTATTATAGTATGGTATAGTATGGTCCCTGTATTATAGTATGGTACTATAGTACACTATTTGGAGGAAAAGTGTGGAATCAAAACTATACGATCTCGATTTTGTGCTCCTAAAATACGTGTTTAAGATTATTTTGAGCACACCCGTCCGGATTAAGATCTATTAGTGCTGTTTCAAAGACGGTTAAGACTGGAGCAGGTGAGAGGAAATAGCCAGTTTTGTACAGGAAAATCGAGAGGTTTGTATTGTGGCGTCACCGATTAATTAAATATAATTTTATTATGGCATCGCCAATAACCAATAATTCCTACAGCTGGAAATAGCTCGCGCCGCGGCACAGAAGTGGGTCAAGCGACGCCACCGCGACGGGTTTCTTTAGTTCCGCATCGGGCCAGCCCCGAACGCACTCAGCCCCCTTCTCGGAGGCAACCCCGTTTTATTGCCCCCTCATAAATAGACAAAGGCCCAGGCCGAAGACCGGCCGAACAAAGCGCGCCCCCGCGTCCTTTCTCCAGCCGCGCGACCGGGTGGTGCCAAACCCCGAACGAGGGGCCGGCCGGGTGTCAATTAAAGACGACGACGCATTTACGACACGTCGTAAGCGAGAACCTTTCTCGGCCTCTTCCAAACAATGCTTGCTGCAAGTGGCACGCGTCTGGGCAGAAGTCTCGCAGGAGCAGTTTCTCCCTAAATACAGTAGGCAGTCAATTAGCCCATGACGGCCCGGGAATCCGGGAATCGGGAATCCGTGAAATGCGCTTTTACGCGCGCACGTGTCCAGACAGCTGCGATCAGCTCCCGGAGTAACTGACAAAGGGAAGCGAGCGAGAGAGAGAAGCCAGCGACAGACAGAGAACATTTACGGAAAAATACAGAAAAATCGACACGAGATTGGTTAATCAGAATCCTGCGACGCAGCCACCCTCGGCCAATGGGAAGCTTCGCCATGAGGGAAGGGAGAAATTTGGTGTCAGGAATAATTTGGGAAGGGGAAAGGGAGCTCTTTTATAAACGCGATGCACAGTGGGAGCAGGAATTTCATTTCTAAAATTTCTTCGGGAGACTTCTTAGAATTTTTTGACGGGAGACTTCTCAAATTTCTTCGGCTGGACTTGACTTGTAAAATTTCTTCGAAACTACTTCTAAATTTTTGTTACTACGAGAGAATTCCAAGATATTTCTTGGTAGCTAAATGTGATTAATTATTCAGTTACGATCGGGACGCGAGTCTGGGAAAAGACTTTCCCAGAGCCGAATTAGTCAGGACGCGACTCGTAGACTTGTTGCGGAGAAAACTCGGGCGGGAGCCTACCGGACCCCACGCCGTTCCCGCATCGGCCCGCCAGCCTTGCCGTTTACCGTCCTGGGCCCAGAGACAGCCCTCTCCGTTACGTCAGCGCCCGTGGCCACTCGCCCCCTCTGAGCTTGTTCGAGCCGGCGACCGACGCGCTGCTACCTGCCGTGAGAGTAGACGCGCCGCAGAAGGTCAGCAACCCGAAGCCGCCGCCGCCTCTGTCCGAGGCTGCCGCCTCGGCCCGCCCACGAAGACCAGCAGCCATTGGTGAAACTATGAGACGATGCCGTCTCACTGAACAATTGTAACGGCAGAAAAAACTGCAAGTGGCCGCGCTCAGGCCCAGCAGAATTAACCACTTGTAATTAAGTCACAGAGCAGTTTTAGTAAAAAACTTGCGTCGCCCATTGCGACATTGTAATTTCCCTGGTAGCTTTTGGTGCCAGGAATAAACTGGTATTCGTTACAAATGACTCTGTGTTCATTCTTGATCTCCCAACTCTTCCATTCAGTTACATTTCAGGAGCTGAACCTGGCGCCCTCCCCCGTGCACATTAGGTTTGATTACATTTGGCTGGTCCCTAGTCGGGCTAGTTTAGGCGATTTGATCGCTATTATTACAGTATGTACGGATGTATGTGCCACGCATAACTGTCATATTAGAATCATTTAAGATGAAACTTGGAAAATACATCAGAATTAAAATCTAGTGTGTATTAATTCGAAAACAGAAGATTAATAATACATTTTGGAATAGTGTATATAGTATTGTAAGAGTTAGTTAAGTACAGTTTAAAACATAATAGGTTTTGTCATTAATTAGAAATTTTAATCCGAGAAAGACTATATTTTTTTACTTACAGAGACGGAAAATGAACAATTCTTTTTGTTGAAATGAATGAACAAGTTTAAAATTAGTTATGCCGACTTACTTAATTTTCCAGAACCATTAAAAAAATTTTCCAGAACCAAAAACCATCAAGATTTAAGCGATCAGCTCCCGAGGTCTCCCTTGGTAACGCAAGGGACCATTGATACCTTGGTAATGCTGAGGTTAACTGTAAAACTAATTTCCATTTTTGCGTTGTATGATAAAGTGTAATGAAAATTTGATTAGATTTTATCTTGAGTTTTTAATAAAAATTGTATTAAGTTATTAAGCTACAAAAGTTGCTTGTTAGAACTGTTTTAAAAAGTAGAAACGATTATGTCTTGATGGGCATTAACTCATAAGTACGACATACGTTACGATACCAGCGATAAACGAGCGACCGTCCTAAGTCTTATACGAGTGTATTAGCAACAATTGCACCAAGTTTCTTACAGTACTTTTTCTAATACTAGGGATATAGATTGGCTTATAAGTTAAATCATGGAAGAATAGTTAAACCTTCACATTGAACCGTTACATAGGAATGATAAGACAAAAATATAATTTTCCAGAAGAAATTCAGCTCTGATTGTCGAATATGTGAACGCAAATGACCAAATTCACACAAGTAAAATAGTCACATAACACATTTGTATCATTAATTACTATTTGTTTTATTGTAAAGAACTGTATTTTTTTAATGTGACGATACATATTTTGTGATCTAACCTGTCTTCCCGCTCCCTTTGGTGCCCACGACCAACCGCAAGGAAACGACAATCAATGAGACGCCCAAGGGCACTCAAAATGGCGGCTGGAGAGCCTCGTCGAGCGGCCACAAGCGCCTAGTGCACCGCACGCACGTAAATCGAAGCGGGACTAGCGTATGCGAGATGCGACGCCCCGATAGCTATGTTTTTCTTCGCCCCGGCAACAGCGACACGCTACATGGCGCGCAACGGTTGCGATTCGGCTTGCGATAGGCTTCGTGATGACTCCCTGCACGTCCTTGTCTCTCGATTGTTCTTCCCCTGACGAAGGAGGAGTTCTAAGGGATCGGAACTTCTGATCTCGTTTGTTGTTACGTCAGAGAGAGATTTTCTGTTAAGGTCAGATCTGCAGAATAAATTGCCCAAGAGCTTAATGACCGCCTAAGGTGTTTTGCTGCCGGAGATGTGTTGTGGCTTGGACAATATGACAGTAGCATGCACAAGTACACTAGATAAATATATATACTGTTCATATGACGTTGCTCTGTTCATAAATACAAATATTATTGAAAGGATAACAGAAAAGCATATTTGACAGGAGTGAGGTCACTCCAAGATAATTTAAGGAGTTCCTATCTAATGAAATCACTTAGATTAGTTACATACACAATAATCTATTTAATATATCAATTTTAATTAATTATATTTTTAATTTGTCTGTATAAAATTTTTATTATGGCCATAATTTTTTTGTCTTTCGTATCTGAATTATTCAAGATGTGAATGATATTTAACAAAAATGAGAAGCGTTTCGAGTATTTGGTAACGTCGAGTTCATCTTGACGATTCGTAACGCTTATTGGCTAACACGAGTGACTAACTCCCACTATTCACAGAAGGCCCCTACAAATGTGATCGATTAAAAAAAATCAAAATGAAAATTTCCTTTTTCATGAGACGAAGTTGTTTGCTGAGAGATTCTCATAAACGTCTCCAAATATGGCATCAAATGTAACTATTGTATGTATGTATGTACTTGGCGTGACAGCCCGTGAACGGACTCAGGCTTACCGGCGATGTCCCTCTCTCGCGGCCATGGGTTAAGGGGGTACGAGAGGTTACCACGTAGACATCCCCACGGCGTATTCCGTTCTTTTCAACCTGAGAAGTGAACTTTCTCTTCGTCACACAGCAACTGGGACATTGCAAGGAAAACGAGCGCACTAGTCTTGGCTCGACCGGAAATCGAACCCGGGGCCGCGTAGTAGAAAGTGAGCACGCTAACCAAGAGCTAGCCACGAGCACAAATATAAACATTACATAATAAAATTCGTAAAAAGAATAATATGCGTATGGATATTGTGAAAGTTACGTTCACACACTTGGAAGTGACGCAAGAGGGGCTTTACGAACGGGTTTACGTTGGGGTGAATTTACGTAAATAAAGTAAATCACAAGACTCAAATGGCAATGGTATGTATATGCTTGATGGGGATGTTGAAGATTAGATCCACATCCTTTTAAATTGATGTGCTACCGAGAGATAATAATAATAATAATAATAATAATAATAATAATAATAATAATAATAATAATAATAATAATAATAATAATAATAATAATAATAATAATAATAATAATAATAATAATGTCTTTATCAATGGCGAGGCACAGGCCATAGAGCCTACTCTTCCGCCTAACCACTGAATTTACATACATATAGAGTAGTAACATTTTAAGAGGGGAGGACAAGCTGTACATTTACGTCTGGGAGAACAAATCTAGGGACCATCCCGGCATAAGCCTTAAGCGGTTGAGTAAACTCAGAAAACCTCAATCAGGATGGCGGCTTAGGGCCGAACATCATCAATTTATGGAGGAAAGTGGAAGAGAAGAAAAATTAGAGAAAGGAAACAAATGAAAATGAAGAGGAAAAACAGGAGGAGAAAGAAGAGAGACCGAAAGGAGGGACAACCTTTACATTTACGTCTGGGAGTGCAAGACAAGGAACCATCCCGGCGTACGAGGGAAATGAATGGGGATAGGAAACGATTGCGATTGATAGGAAACAACATAGAAACGTGACACGTACCCACAACATACATGATAAAAAGTTCTCGCTTCATGAAAAAATCAGGGAAATGTCTAGGAAAAGTTCGAACAAATAGGGCAACAAAAATTAGGGAGTGGTAAAATATCAAGAGCGGAGCGTAGACCGGAGAGGAAATATGTAAACAACTAATAAGTTAATCGGTAATTAAATCAGTCAGCTTATAACTAAATACATTTTTAAGTAATGAGTAAATCAATAACCAAATAAGTAAATCATCGAATTATTAAATGAGCACATTAGAGAGCAAATGGGAGTGGGTGTTCGAGAAGTAAGCATAGAGGCGAGAATGCGAACGATCTTCTGTGGCGCTGATGAATTTCAGGGGCTGAGGAGGTCAAAGACAGGAAGGAGAATACGTGACGCCCGAGCCAGAAAATAGTTTTGTTCGGTAGATTAGCACGTACTCATCTTCAGAGAACAGGTTTTCCCCACCTGAGCGATACTCGAGGCAAAGACAGGAACAGAACGGAACTGATTAGCACTTAGATTTTGCGACAGAAACTTTTGTTGAATTGGATCATGATGCATCCTGGAAATGTCTGTGCCTTACATTATAGAGAAGACTAATCTTTCATATGTAGGCCTTAATTACTTGCATTGTAGACTTGCATTGCAGTATTTGAAGTCACCAACAAATTTTTATTTGATGTATTTTTATAGAAGCAATTACTTTTCTTGGGCTTTCTGGATTTGCAATGTGACACAATGCATGGAAACTCGTACTTATTATCATTTGCGGCGGTGTGTAAATATCCAGACGAATTTCGCTAAGACAGTGAATAATTACTTAGTAAATGGAGCGGTGTAACTTAGAATCATTATTAATGGTTATGGTACATAAATGTTTTCATTTAGTAATAATGATTCAGTGATTTGTCCATTAATAATGGCATCTCTTGGCCTATCTTTCCATTTGCAAGTGATCTTCTTTGTGTTTTTGATAATCATTTTAAAAGTTTTGTAAATTAAATGTTAGATACGTATTTTGTAACTTAACAACAAGAAACATTACTTTGGCCAATGTAATCAGCAGCTCAATCCTAGTAGTACACCCGCTTGTTCACTTATTTCCCCTTCTACGAGTATACGGATTCTCGAACGCACATTTACAGCATTAACGATGAAGGGTTAACAAAACTGGTGATCTTACAAAATACATTTCTGAATTGAAAATTGAAAGTAGCAAGGGAACCCTCTGATTCACTGGTAGAAAAATAGCAAAAAATCCTCCATTTTTGTCGTCCATACGAAGTTTCACGAGCATATTTAACATAATTTTTCCCCATTTCAAGGATCTAGCGGAACAATGTTAATAATTTAGGAAACCTTAGTAAGTTTATTAGTAAAATTTATTTTTTTTCAATTTACTATGACATACTTTACTTAAATCTAGCGACGTGTGGTGTATGTGGTGGGTATTTTTATATTAACAAAGTTTTATTTGTGCTGTGCAAGTTCATAATAAAAATAAACTTTAAACATATTACAGTTGCTGGGCTCGTTCATTTTGAGCATAGAAAGCTACATGAAAAAGTATCGATTAAAATACGTGTTTAAATTTTCATTTCATTACAAAATTAGGTTTAATTATCGTTCTTGTACTGAATAAAGTAATAAAGATTCTCGTTAATTCCAGGAAGAGTATTGTAATTCACGGCATTTCAGTTATGCACTTAAAGGGGTATTGAAACGGTCAAAAAACTAGTTATTTTTTCAAAATTTCGTTCAGAATATTCCTGAAGGAACCAATAGATAATAAATGAACCAATGAATTGTGCCAATAAATTTGTCTTGCCTGGAGAAATTGACCACCTGTGCCACAAGTCAACCAAAACGAGTTTTAGTTGCATACGGAAAACAAAAAAAAAAATGTTTTTCTAGAGAAATTTCTTGGAATCTTCTGGAAGGATCAGCAAAACAAAATGCTCAGTTCTCCACAAAGTGCCTGAGACGCGTCAATAATAATATTTGTCATTATAGTTAGACTGGAAGGGGTCTAACTGTGACTGATAAACGAACATACTGACGGACGTAAGTTAGACGAATTCTGTGTACGGAGAATATCAGATGACGAACGACTCGTAAGTAGTAACGCTGTTCAAATGTTTGTAAATATAACCCTTTTCAAAAAGACCAGAAAATGAAGTTTGTTTAATTTTTATGAAGGTAACTCAATTCTGTAATCATAATTAAAACAGTCATTTTAAGTAGAAAAACATTTTGCAAATATTTAGCTTTTAAATGTTATTGTACTAATAATTCAGTTTTTTACTATTTAGTTTTTTGCATTTACTGTAGAGATAAGAACTAAAAACTTTTCTTGCAGAGTTGTTCAAAACATTAACAATGTAGTTAAAAGAAACCTTGTCGAAATAATGGTAATACAAAAGTTAAGATGGTGTGAATTTGGTACATAAAACGGAATACATTGTTTTATATTTCTATATTTATGCCCGGTTAACAAACTTCGAACTATAAATACCAGTCGCATACTTTGAATGAATGAACTAAAAATACGAGACCCATTCGAAATAAATATGCAAATCAGAACAGTTTTTAGCAATATGCCTTACGTACATTTTATCAAAAATGTAAGTTTTATTTGCCCGTGAATAGAAAACATACGTACAATTTAAATATCTACGCAAATTTTACTGTGTAAATATTTTTACTGATAAAAGTATTGAAATCTATCGAAATATAATTTAATGCTACTATGAAATTATAAAGAAATTCTTTCAAAGTCAGAGGAATTACAAGATGCCGTAGTTTGAGAATCAGAAGTAATTCACACTCTGGGAACAACAGTAGTACGTAAGATAGAATGAAAGTAACACTACGGCGAGGAAAGTGTTTCCGGAAATTCGTTTCATCTCTATAGTGAATCTTGAAATAAACATTGCAATACGAGATTGAAAGAGTAATACGACACTTAAATAAATATTAAACATTTCGAAAGTGGAAATAATTGCAACTTGTGTCATTTAAGGTGGTTCCATTTAAGTATTTGTATCAAGATACATTTTCACTTGAGAACAATTCACTCTCAGCATTTGATGTAAGAAATAAAGTTAAAGAGTCTGCGCAGATATGGCTGCCTCAAAGCCAGTGCGTCGCAAAGCCTGCCTGTATGGTTTCGGGTCTTACCGTGAGTAGTGTGTACTTAAGCACTTATTTTCTAAAGAAAAACTAAATAACGAGATATAATTAAAACTCTTGCATTCATTTAATTTCAACTGCTGTATAAGTGAAAATGATCTTTGGGGTGTAGGTAATTTATTTCCACAATTTATAATAGACGCATTGCGTAGAAAACTACAAAATTGTGAATAAAGCGATATTCTCACTTTTTCTATAAAATTCTGGGAAAGATTTAGAAGAATTGAGAAAGGTCAGTGATGAATGTCAATTTAGTGCCTAAGAGGAATCAACAATACTTCTGAACAAAATTCAGACTTACAGAGAGAATGACAAATATATAATTGTCTTTTACGAATCAAAGGTAGAAGTAGAGCATTTAATTGCAGACAACGAGACGTGAGTGATAACTGCAAAATAAATTGAAAAAGTTCAATTAATATTCATTTTCTAATCCAAACACTTATGGATCATTTTCATCTCATAATTAATCTATTATTAAATAGTTGCACAAGGTTTTCGTTATATTCAGTCTATCTGAATGTGATTCTTTTATGTCTGTTGGCTTGGCTCTTTTACTTACTTCAAATGAGTAGTCCTTACAAATTAATTTACTTACATACTTTAAAATTGAGCACGCAATGATATCCAGTTATACCTAAATAAATATTTATTTTCATTACATGAAACCTATTTGTGACAGTGAATATATGTGGGCTTGAACCGTAAATTACTTTGAGCGACAGATAGCAAAGCGGTCAGAGCACCTATTTAATATATCTTTTAGTGAGGTTCAAAACCCCAGATACTCCTTGTCAAATATGTGCTGGAAAAAGAGACAGGCGAATGTTTCTTCGGTATTTTTTCGTGTAACCAATCTGTCATCCACCCAACCGTGTAACCAAACGTCCAAAATGCCATCCACCCAAATTTGGGTATACAGTATTCATGCTTATTACTCTCAAAATTTAAGAGAGTTGGGGTAGAGCGACTTTTCTTTTCTAAAATAAATGTAATCGGATCACACTATTTTATTTGTCGTGAGAAAGAAATGCTGAACTAATGTGTGTTCACAAAAACAGATGGATCTGGGAGTGCCTATTAGCACAGAAACCAATATGAAATCAGTTGTCTGCTGCAGTGCCAGATGAATATAACCCGTTTCAAGCACCACTTTTACACCCAGATCGTTCGTTCTCCTTGGGATAAATGCGCGAGAATGTCACAGGGAATTGTTGGAAGCTCGTGCGGTAATCAGCATGGCCTTTAGAATGGGTATGTAATGTTTTTAGAACGTTGTGAACTCGTATATACTAAAATGCATTGCAACATGAAGCCAGAATTGCCGTTTCAAATACCTTAATAAATATGAGGAACACAAATTTGGTGTATTCTTAAATATCCATGTACTTAGTTCATAACTTGTCATTTCATGTGTATATTTCAAATTTTCCATCCGTGCTCGTATTCTCACAAAAAATCTCTCCAAGACTTACACCCGAACCCTCGTATAATCAAAAAAAAATATCGTATGTCAACGACAAGGTCATTTCGAGAGGTCCTAATGACATCGGCGATGAGATTAATCTGGCCGAAGAGCAACAGCAATAGTACAGTCTCTCAACAATTTCATGCCATGCGATAAATGGATTATTCCATCACTAATGAAACACAATCGTGGGAACTTTAAATGAGCTATAACCATTCACTTCTTGATAGAACACTACGACTATATTCTTCGAACACTTGTGTGAATATAGTAGTATCCATCCCCACGCTGTAAAATGTATGCCTTCCTGCCGGTCCGCTGATCTCGATATCGCTAGGCCTGTCTCTTGAACAATGCAAAGTTTCAATTACGTGTCCAAATATTCTAATTCTTATTTTTCTTTTTTGCCGAAGAAAATTCTCATAACGTTACAAATTTCACATTTACAGCCAAACATTGAATTTTTTAAACATAATAAATTTTTAATGGTTTGAAACCTCTCGTATGCGTCATACGAGTATTTAACCAAGAATTCTTTATTTAGTGAATTCATCAAAAAACTATGCTAATAATTTCCAATCATCATTATTGAAATGTTAGTAGTTTTCATTTAGTATTAAATAATATTGTACTTTTCCAAACAATGGAGTAGGTAACATTCTTTTAAAAGGCTGTTATTATTTTCTGTAAATTTTCATTGAAAACATATTTTCTTATTATACATTAAAAACATATGGATTTCAATTAAAACATTCAATATTCTTCCTGAAAATTAAAAAGTTTATAAAGTGGGCATTTCCAGAGAAGATTGAAAGCTCAGAAGTACTAGGAGAAGATCTCCGGAAACGGAATCTTTAAATTATATACTTTTTGAGATTTAAGACATAATTTAAACATTTATTATTGTCTATTTCAGATAGCAGTAGGAGAAAACAAGCCCACGTAGTACATTAAGAGATTGTTTTAATTGTTGCACAATCAACAATAGAACGACGAGGACAGTTTATTCGAGTACATTGCGACTATCCGCGGTGGAAAACAACGAAATTAACAGCCTAATAGCCCGCAGTAGTAAAAATGCTGTTGAGCAACACCCAAAATGGATTTCCAAACAGTATACACATTGCCCAAGAACAACAAATATAATTCTCTCTTATAACAGTGCAATAAACTCAAAATTTAACAATAATAGTCTAAGAATACTGCATTAACATGGTATAGTACATACAGATACACAGCACATTAGTTATTTACATAAAAAATATCACAACATTTGTTGTTCTGTAACGCAACAAGTGAAGAGCAAATATTTAATGGCAACGGGCTCTTATTTGGAGTCTTGCTGATGTATAACGTCAGCTGTGTCGTAGGCAATGAATATGAGAATTCAGTCGCAATGCACAATATAAGAACAGGTGAAATGACACAATCATAGAGTACTTGCATTTTTAAGTCAAAATTAAAACCGATTTATTGTTTTTGAATTTCTCCGTATTCTTGGGTATGTATAGAAATAATACACACCTCTCATATGGCTGGGGGCTTCATAGTTTCCTCGTACTTCTTACGCGCATTGGAAATTAGTAGTAGGTAAATTTGTGTATTTTCCCGAGTTCCTGTGTATCTAAGAAAGCCATACACACTTCTTACATGACTGGGGACTGCATTGTTTTCTTTCAATTTCTGTGCCCATTGGAAATTAGTAATAAAGATAATAGTGAATATTTGAATATATGATTACACTTGATTTTCAATTTAGAAGTAGACAAAATGTGTTTCTGTGGGAAGGCTCTCAATCCAAATATCCTTGAAAAAATGAAATGCAAAATATTAACAAAAATACTGCTAAATCTATTAAGTAATGTATTGTTTTTATTAGGTCGCTCTTAACCATTCAGCTTTAGCCAACCCAGACGTCCAGGGTTACCGTAAAAACCTTCCGTTCTTCGCGGGTTCCCGAAACTTTCCGCCTCGACGCACTTCACATTAATGCCCGAATGGCACCTGCCCCCTCTTCGAGAGCCAAAAGTGACCCCTAGATCCATATCGGCCAGTTCGCAGAGATTATTGTGTTGCGGAGGAACTCTGAATGCAGCTCATCTCAGCTGCATATAAACGATGCTGGTGAAGGAATCTCTATCTGGAATTCAAGGGAAGAAAGTGAAAGATGATGCCTGTGAGAGCTATATCATGTCCCAACCCATTCACGCATATGACACGTGGGATTCGAACTCACCCCCTGTTGTAACGCGTACTTCCGTGCAAGTACCCGTAGCGCCTGCGCTACCATGCCGAAAGTAGGAATAGAAGTAAGAGGATTGAAAGATGATACATTGTTGGACGAGTCCAACCATGCCATAATATTCAAGTGAACATTCATGCTTGAGTTGGGATTCGAAGTCATGACCGTTAACAATATCGACTGTCCAAATCGCCTACTAAGAAACTTCCTTCTAATTCTAACTAGAATTTTCATTTAACTGGTTTTTACTTTCACAAACAATCTAGTTTCGAAGTTTCCCATCGACGAAGCTTCAGTTGCAGAACTAAATACGTTATTACAGGCTGCCAAATGTGTTCCATATACATTGGACGGCCTGAAATAAGATACAGTTTTTTTAACAGTGTAGAAGAATACAGTACCTATTACAAGAAATTGGTAAATAACCTATTAGTTGATTCCGAATAGAGACTTGTCAGGAAATATTGAATACGTACACAATACGTATTCATATTTACCTCATGATTACGTACATATACACACGTTTATTAATCGATTTATTGTATTTTTTATAATACCCTCGCAAACGCAAATTTTTGTCGGGTAAGAAAACAAATTTTGAGTTTGTTTTTGTCAATCATCCAATTTTTTTGCAGGCAGAATATAACAAGAATTCAATTACGTTTTAGTAAATCAATTAGTTTCATCATAACTGTGCCTACAACTTTTAAAAAGTAACTTCTACTATTGTTTCAGGATAAATCGTGATAATGGGTCCTGATTTAAGATTAAAACGTGACAAATACATGATCTAAAAAAACACGTAATTTTTAAAACTAATAAAAACAGTTCCTATACAAACATTCGATTGACAAATTGCTTGACTCTTAAATGTAATAACGTAGCAAACATGAAAATATGGGAACAATAAATATAGGCGATTAACACGTACAACTTGCTACTTTTTCTACTCAATTTTTCCTAAAAATCCGTTTATCAATGAACGATTTCAAAGAACCCGAAACCCGTACCCCCCGAAGAATTGTAGAAAAACGAAATGTAAAAGTCTGGAAATTCTGTTCAATGACTCATACGATGAAACAGGAACATATCAAGGGAAAGCAGCGTATTGATAATGACAATTGAAACTGGACACTAGAAAGCTATGGTTACACCCACATATTTAAATTGCGACAAATGTAAGCTATTATTATCTTTTGATGATCAAAGTTGAAAATATAATGAAATTTGAAACCAAGGTTCACGGTAAACTCACAGAACGAAAGCTGAGAATCGGGACTCTCAATGTATTATCTGCTATGAAACTAGAACAGAAATTTGAAAATTGAAACGGGAAATATGGCCACACACACAATATGGTCTTTGAATTGCACATTCGAATTAGGTCGTGTAGGAATCAAAACATTACATAACACATTCCAGTGTGAACGTTGATTAGTTTAAACACGTTTGTAAATGGCAAAATATGAGCTAGTTTCACCACATTTCTCATACGTACAGTAATCACTAAAATTTTGCTAAATATCAAAATGTAAGAATAGTCCATTTTTATTAAACATTTTACTAAGCAACAGGTACACACAAAAGAAGAAAACATGTTCGTGTTGATAGTGTCGTGTTCTTACTGTACACCTTCAAACACACGTAATAGCCATAACCCCGTCGCAAACGCTTTTAAGTATCACAATACACATTCCGTTTTTCCTACCATATTTTACTCTTTGTAGGTAGTTTTTTAGTGGAATGTACAGCGAGAAACTGCAAAAGGTCAAAGGCAGCAGGTTGTTCAACAGCAGCTTCGAAGCGCCTCGTTCCGCGATACCCCGACAAATGAGTGCGATGGCAACGGCGGCATCGGCCATGGTGGGGGTTGGTGGCAGTTGCGGCGAGGGCGGTGGCAATAGCGGCGACAGCCAGTGGCAAGCACGCAAGCGATGGCGCATGCGTACTTGACCACGGCGTGTGTCGAAATCACCATCGGAGTCTACGGAAAATGATTTGTTAGCGCCCTTCCTTGAGGCCGCAACCCAAATGCCTACCGAAGGCTGCGTGAATGTTGCGTGAGACAAGATTGCTTGATATTATTTTCATGAATGTACTACACCTAGTTAACAGGAGTCATTACATTATATAAAGAAGTATAAACCTGCAAATGAAGAAAAGTAGAGTACACCTCAAAGTTCAATGCTGCGTTTAATGACGTCCCACGACACGACACAGCCTGATTATACTTTGTAACAAATGTTCATCGCTTAGGTAGCTAAAGTTTATTGTCTTTCTCTCTTTAAGGAGTAACGACTTTGAAATGAAAAATGCGTCAAAAGCCACATTTTGTGTTATATAACATTATTATGTAACAAAAAAATAAACATAAATAAAGTATATTTTAGACAAACTGATTTGAAGACAAAATGATTACAAAATTGAGATTCAGAAATTGCACCGGATAATGAGCTAAGTAAATTGTCAACATTCGTTTAGGAATGAGTTAGTTTTATCACGCATGATATCATGTGTTATTCTGAACGATGAAGGATAAACACACTATACAAGAGATTCGAATTAATGCATTTCCCTTTGTTTTTTTACATAAATTATTTTTAATCCAAAAATGAAATCAATTAAGTTTGTAAAATTGTTTGAAACCATTAGAGATTTGCATAATGTACACATTTGAATGTTTTGTTACGGAAATTGTAAACTATAAAATTATGCAACAGGAAGTACATTAATTAAAACTTGAATAACTTCAGGAATAACGTGTAGGTTTACAAAAAGTGTACATCATTGTTATACACTAAATTATATATATATGTGTGTGTGTGTGTGTGTGTGTGTGTGTGTGTGTGTGTGTGTGTGTGTGTGTGTGTGTATGTGTTTTGGAGGAGTTCGGAATATTTCACTTTCGCACTCATATCTTTAGCATTAAGTAGTTGATTGCACTAAAGTTCACGACTTTGTCTTTACAAAAATTGAGTTACCAAACGAAGATCAGACACCATAACAGAAATAATTCAAAGATACGGACTTCTGGTTAGTAATATTATTACTTCACCGATGCTCTAAACAATTTCAATTTTTTCTAATATTCATGAGAATTTTGTGCCATTATATATTTAAATTAAATTAAAATTTCCCACGATACCCATAATATTGTAATATTTAATGGTAAATGCAGAATAAGCCCAAATCTTTAAAAGTTGAGAAATTTTCAAATGCTAAAAATATTACTGTTTCTCGCCATTCTATGCGCTTTGCTATAGTTCTCCCAACTCTCATTTGCAGGCAGCGAGCGGGTGGAGGATGGACGCGACAGGATAAGACTTCCACCACGACCTTTCGGGCGGTCGCCAACACGCAGAATGAAAACTATGTCTACATCTGCCTGAGCTGTCTGAAGAATAGATGACATACTCTGCATTCAGTTTATTGCTGTCTGAGTTGCGTACGTAGTCGGCGTAACTATGTTCTGGTAGTTTTAAGAGAAAGTTCACGAAATAAGTATTAAAAATGAGAAGGTCTTATATATAAGCTGAAGAAGAGAGATCCTAGCGTAATAGTCATCACGCTAGCTTTCTGCCCCGGATTATCCGTGTTCAACTCCACATCGATCCATGGTCCTTGTGAATAATGTAGTGGACAAGTGGACAAATCGGATTCGTGACATTTTTCGGCGAGGAGGTTATCTACCTTCACAGCATTTTAGTCGAAAAACCTATTTCTCCTTAATGTGCACTAATACTACTAATAATAAGTAGAAACCGTTGACCATATCGTGTCAGCTTGTCAAATTCTAGCAAAGACCGAATACTTGAAAAGATACGAGAAGGTATGTTGTTACCCTCACTGGCAGATTTGTAACATCCTCTATGTTTCAAACACATGGTCCAAGTGGTACGAAAACTCACCAAAGCCTGTGGCATGTATTAGACTCTATAGAATACTGTATGACCAAGAAACTCAAACTGATGGCACAACAGCGGCAAACCAACCGGATATTGATATCCGAGATTTGGAGAAAAATAGTGTCTTCTTGTAGATGTTGCTGTGCCGTGTGATCAAAACGTCGTAACCAAGAAGGTAGAGAAACGTCTTAAATACAAGAGTTTGGAAATTAGATCAGCCGAATGTAAGACGTAAAAGTATAGGTCGTCCTAATAGTTCTTGGAGCTCAGGGATTTATTCCGCAAAATTTGTGTAAGAACTTGGCTGAATTCCCTGGTCATTCAAAAGACTGGAAAGTGCAAGACATTGCTTTACTGAGAACAGTCCATTTTGCGCAAAGTATTGTAGAGGAACCAACAAAAGGTCCCTAGACCTGCTCCTTAGGAAGCTAGTTGTAACCTGCAGTAAATTAATAATAATTGTCATCATTCCTAAACGCGCAAGCTGACCTGATGCCACGCTTGTTGAGATTCTGGCTGCGGAACATGACCGTTGTATCATCTCCCAAAACTTCAACCCTGTTATTTCTCTAATAATGATTACTGAGGGTATTAATAGTTAAAAGGAGAGTATAAAATGATGGTGCATCAGAGTGTCCCTCTGATGATTTTTGTAAGAATATCTAAATTTTGTGAGCGCAACTGAACAAACTAGTAATACAATCTACAAATGGAATACCTCCTGTGGTTAGGCCACCCACCTTGCACATCAGATTATTTCCTTTGGAGAACATCCTGTTTGAGATGTGCCTCTGTTTTATACCCACAAATCATTTTCCTTTTGTTTCATTCGTGAAAAAACCGTTGTAATCATGAGTAGGCAAATTACCACGTATGGATGTAGAAGGAATGAGCCATTCTATTATGTACGTGTCGATACACACTGTCGTTAACCTACCTACAAATGGATTTGTAATTTATATTTTAAACAATTACTAAATGTTTCAACCTTCGTCGAATAAAAATCAAACAAGTTGGGAAATTGTTAGTGGCAGAAATACTTAAAATTACGCATTTTGTTATTGATATGAATGTAGAACTGGTTAATGTTCCGAATTTATTACACTTCTTATATGTTATTGTCATTTTATTAAAAAGAATGTTTGAGAATGTGTCTTTAGTCATATCTTATTTTTACTCTAAGAGTAACGTTTGCTGTCGATTCAGCTCGGTAAATGGCCATTAAAGTTTATATTAAATTTGCATTTTACAAAATCTATTATTCTTTTGATTAATCAGTGATTTTAGTGAAAATTGCCAATCCCTTACAAAGCTGCTCGATATTAGTATCTTTGAAACTTGAAATTACCTTCAGACTATCGTTCATCGTTGCATATCAGAAACGTAATATAAGTTTATCGGAAACGAAAATCAACAAAACAAGTTATCTTAGGTAAATGCCTTCAAATGCAACTTCTGAGTACAAAAGCATAGTTCAATTTTTCTGTTGCAGCATTTTTTCTTGGCGAAGTGAATCTGTGTCATCCGTCGACACTTTTTGAAAAACACGGGTCTCTCCATTTCAAAACAACGTGAAGAAATGTCAGCCACACGGAAGTCGCTTCGATCTGCATTTCCACCACCAAGATGGCGCCGTCATACATCTAATCATCCGAAATGGACATCGCATTCCCCGACGAGGCATATGTGTTCTTCGGCGAGGTACGATCGACCATTGTCCCGGATCAAAACCAGAGACAGCTTGGCAAAAAATTCTGATTTATCGAGGAATAACGCTACCACCAATCCGCTAAGAAATATACCAGTAAATATACCCATAAAACGTGATAAAAATACTCACGAAAACGAGCTTGGTGCCAGTGAAGAATCCGAAAAGCTTCCCTCCAGAAAACGATGGGCAACCACATTTATCTACGTTCCCAGGAGTCCAACTCTCAACCGACGAACTACTCGTAAATCGACAACCGATGACAGCAATATGATGATGGACAGCAATATTGTTACGTCGCACTCAAAACCGACTGCACAACGACTCACGTCATCGTCTTCCACGGCAACCATCACCTTGGGTTCTGGCGCAGATATTTCTCTTAACTCGGATAACGAACGTTCTTTAGGCAGTATTGACTTGAGCGATTTAGACTCTACTAATTCAATAACGTCCTGGGAATCTGCTTCATCGACGATATTCACGACAAATGGCCAGAACTTAGGTTCGGAAACCAATCCCACAACTCCAGCCAGAAACATTCCTCAGAATTTCATCGATGAAGAATTAGCGGCGTCTCTTCCGTTCCTTTCGGATGAATTAAACCCACTGCCTATGTGGGCCCAACGGAATGTCGTACTTAAACCTCTGTCCGTGCTGAAAGGTGAGTCCTTTATATGCACGAATCGAGGGGAACAGGCAAAGGCGACACGAAAGCTTGCTTTTAACGTGTCATATTTTCTTCAATACTGTCTATGATTCTAACAAAATTCTCTGTTACCACGAATTGCATCGCGAGATGTTAACATTCTAATACACGATATAGCTGCGCGACTCACAGTTTATTTTTTAGACTATTGTATCTAAACCAAACAAATTCGTATGCTTATTTGGATAAGACTGCTAAGTAATGTTTCATTACTAATAGGATATTATAATAATAACACTAGGGAACAAGATTTTTATCTCCAGAAAAGTAGAGTGCGCAACGTAGATTAGGATTGTTACAATAAAAACGTCATATCACGTCTTCGTATTTTATATATACCGGATCTTTATACCGTGTTTTGCTATCAATGCAAATATATTTTTAATTGCGCATGTAAGAAATGTAGAATCAATACGCATAAAATCTATTTATAAATAATATATATATATATATATATATATATATATATATATATATATATTCAGTTCATATATGCCACTTTCATGAGATATCAACAAAATTAGGGTTTCGTGTTGTTTTTTTACCTTCTGTATTCGAAGACTTCCGTATTTATACTCGCGTCTGGTAGTCACGCTCAATTAGGTGTAGATCTTAGTGGATGTTTTGAAAACAAGTTTTGAACCCCCTCCCTCATATTTCCTACTGCGCATCAGTGAACGAAAGGAATTATTTTAATCCCTTACGTTATCGCAAGTATACAAGTATCCAACTGTTGGGGTGGCAGATTCTGAGTCACTCGGTGCCATGCGGAACTGTACCGGCAGTGCGCGTGAAGATCGTGTCTGGTTTGAGTGTGCCTCAAATACATTAATGCATTATAGTTCTTATATATTATAGTTCAGTATAAGTTGAAATTCGCCAAATAATGTGTACAATTAAATCGGTTCGATAAAATACAAAGCATTTCGCATCGAAAGTGTGCGAATCAACCCGATAACTTCTGTTACGTTTGTGGAAGATTTACCTCTATACTTGAAGGGGAAAATACATGAAATTACAAAACTTGCGTATTCTTTATACTTTGGCAGACATGTTTGTGATGAGGAATAACTATGGGCTGCTCACCAGTGTTGTGTCACTTGTACAACGAACCTTAGGTTGTGGCTGTAGGGAAAATTCAAATCACTGTCATTCGCTGCAATGTTGTGGAGAATACCAACAAACCATGTTAATGTCTGCATATTATTGCACGAATATGCATATTCTATTTTTTACTTGTCCTAACCTCATATGAAGCATGCTTATAAAATTTTGTAGTAATATAATTGGAGTGACAATGAGGAAATTAGTGAACGATTTTCTTTATTTCCAATACTAAATATCTTTAAATCTTTTGAACCTTGCGTGATAGAAATTTTTTATAATTATATTTTTAATTCAACATGATCGTTTCCTAAGAAATCACCTATTTTCATTCCGGAGGAATGAAAAAATATAATTTTTTTTTATTTCCTGGTGTAATTGGTTGACTACTTAGTTCGTGGTTTGTGTAGGTAAGGCTTCTTTAAAGGTAAACCTCGACACACTCGAGGTGATACCATCAGCACCAACTCTCGCCTAATTTCCCAAATGGACTGAGGTCTTTTTGCCTTCTAAGATATTTTAATAAAAACTTTTAATAAATATATTTGCCTGTTCGTTTCGATTACTTTAATTACAGGCCAAAATATTAGTGTTTGCTCCCCTTTTATAGAGGTCTAGGTGTGTTCTGAAGGCAAACGCAAAATTTGTAAACAACTCGGAACAAACGACCGTGGGTTTGAAACTAACGTTATTGGAATATCAGAACTCTGATTGCTTGGAATGCTTTTGGGAATAGTTCTGAAAATCAGATTTTGGAAGGTCCCAAGATTCCCAGCCGTTCAAGGCCTTGAAAATGACTTATTACCACAAAATGTATATTAGATAGGATTATCTCTCAGTCAATGAAATTATGTGTGCACAATTTTCGAAAAGGTTGCCTGTGAAAATTCCGATATTATATAATAGAGCCTCCAATATCCGGGGTCATGACAACGAAGGGGGCTTCAAAAACACAAGGGCCCCTGATGACAAATAGGCGTTAATTAATAGGAAAATTAAGAAAAAAATGTAAATATATACTATAACGTACAATGTACACGCGTTCGTAAGCTTCCGCGGCCGGAGTCAATACACTTTTGGTTATCCGGGATAGCCAAGAATGTACAATGTACATATTACAGAATAACAATTTTGTACATATTACAATTTTATTTGCAGTAATTATTTTTTTAGTATTTATTTTCTATTTCTGTCCTCAATTCCCTTGACATATTCAAAATTCGTTCCCAAATCAATATTAACTAAATTAATGAAAACATCCTGAAGTTGCATGTTACAATGCTGTAACTAACATTTTCTCCATTCTCTTATTAAATCATTTTCATTATGAAGGAGACCCGGATAATCGAATCCCGGGTAATGACAGTTTCACTGTATTTAGAGATGTATTAAATATCTTTTTTTCGCTTCAAATTATGACATTTTTGCCACTTCAAGTCAATCCCCTAATATTTTAATCAAACTCTGCATAGTGTCAGGGCGGAATGAATTTTGTATGTGTGCTGGTCTGTTGCAGTGCAAGCGAAAATGACCCCCAGCTACATCCGCAGTAACGCACATTTAGTGCTGAAGCGAGCATTGTGCACAGCGGACGTAGTAGCAGTGCGAACTCTGGCAGCAGTTGCTCCAAACGCATTGATAGGTAAAAACTTTTATTTTACAATTGTCTTCAAGTTTCTCAGAAATACGCGAAATCTGGAAGTTTAATACATATGGAATCCTCTGAAATGATAAGGTATTTTACGGAACAACACAAGGACCTCCCTGACTGGTCTCCTATCCAATCCACGAAATTATCTAAATGTATTCCTCGAAATCGCCGCGATTGGAAGCATTTCGATACGTTAGGTGTAAATAATATGACGGAATTGATTGTGTTTTGCACAAACGACATTTGTTACGGAAAAAAATTTCCTTCCGATGCGTCGAAATTAGATTGATGAGTGTCTGATGACACTATTTGTTTCCTGCAAGAGGGAACACGCATGCATAATAATAATAATAATAATAATAATAATAATAATAATAATAATAATAATAATAATAATAATAATAATAATAATAATAATAAAGTGGCAAAAGTAGCATTTGTCTTGTAGGGGGGGGGGAAAGATTTCGGTGGTATTGTTTTCAAATACATAATTTTATAATACTTTTGTTGAATTTAAAATTTATTTTTGTTCCTTGATTTATAGTTATTTATAACGTATTTGAATGAAACATGGAATGATTTTCGTTGCCATTCAAAAAGTAAAATCTATATTTGTATATATGTCATCGGTTCCTGGGCAGGGGGGGATTAAGATGATTAAGACCCATTACCTCCCCCCCCCGGGTAGCCTACTGATAGTAACTGAGGGAGCATAGCTTGTCCCGGCTTGAGCGGTGGGGTGCCACGGTGATTGGCGATATCTGGTCGAAGTAAATCCCCGTAAGACGACGTAGGATCTCGCCAGCGAGCGAGGAAAAATCGCTGCAACCTAACGCGATAAACAGCATGTACTACACTAACGAGACTAATGACCTTAGCAGTTGAAGCGTCAGGAATTGCTAATCAACCAATCAGCAGACTTATGAACATTGAAAATTTTCCTCACTTCACATTTATTGAATTTACGTCTCCACCCCCACAACAAAAGCAACTCGAATCCTAAGCAATGAACGGACGCGTGTCGTGCAGGGGCAGCAGGTGAAGCGGCGCTCGTGACGGCGGCGGAGGAGGGCCAGACGGCCATGGTGGGTGCGCTGCTCGCCCTGGGCGTGGACGCGGACGCGTCGTCGGCGCGCCGCTCGGACCGCGACGGCTGGGCGCCGCTGCACGCCGCCGCCTACTACGGCCATGCCGCGTGCGTGGCGGCGCTGGTGCGGGCAGGCGCGCGAGTCGACGCCGCCACCCCCGCGGGCCTCACGCCGCTTCACCTGGCCGCGCTGCACAACCGCGCGCCCTGCGCCGCTGCGCTGCTAGCCGCCGGCGCCCCCGCACGCACGCCCGACAGCGCTGGGAAGACGCCCGCCGCCTACGCGCAGCAGTTCGCCCACGACGACGTCCTCGCAGTCCTGCGCTCGCGAGCGCCCCCCACTCCTATCAGCCAACGGGCTACGCAATAAAGCTCTCAGTCGGCATTCGGCTCTTCTATTTCATTCACTGCCAGTTCTTTCGCGCACAGACGTGGTGGAAGAGGTACTTCAGCGGGGTTCATCCGGTTCCGTACTTTACGAACTACCAACGGTGAACCCGGGGCCAAATGTACAGAAGTTCGCTTACGACGATGTCCTCGCGGACCTGCGCTTCACTGCCACAGTCAGATATGGTGGGAGAGAGATTTCAGCGCGGTTCACTCTGTGACAGACTTTCAGATCTACCAAGGGTGACTAAATGTCGCGAGACCCAAATCATTCGTATTACGCCTGCCACCTACGCGCAGCAGTTTGCACACGACTGCTTCCTCGCGGTCCAGCGCTCGCGAGTGCCCCCCCCCCCCCCTCCTCTCCTGTCAACCAACGGACTACGTAATAAAGCTCTAAATCGGCTTTCGGAACTTTTTCATTCACTGCCAGAGCCAGATATGATTGAAGAGGGTTTTCAGCGTGATTCTCGCTCCAAGTCCCTCTTTCCGATGTACCAAGGGCGTCTAGTGCTGCGGGACGCTATTTACGAAAAGGGTATTCTTCATTAACCCCAGGCTCCCTCTGGCAGCAATTGAAACTAGCGGAGCTACAGCAACACATATGTTCTCACATTATTTGTAACTTTTGCATTTTTGGAAAATTCAGAGAATTCAACGAAGTGAAGTTTTTATAAGTGCACATTGCTCAATTCGAGAAAAAATTTAAAAACGAATTTGGAGTCGTTTTTGAGAAAAAAAATTAACTAACATCAAGCAAAAATTAAGCAAAAGCTCGTCACATTTTCAATCAATTGTACAAGACCTTATTTGAAGATTAATTTTAGAACAGATTTCAATAAGAACAAAACTTTCTCATATCAAAGGACTTCTGCAATATTAATATTTTGCAATTATCAAACATGTAAAAATTCGCCTAAAATGATTGATTACTGATTCCGGCCGGTCAACTGCAAAAGGTCCTTAGTTCCGTAAGTGTAGGGCAGTTTTTTTATCGCGGGAGGTGACGGTGATCACTCTACGCTGGCTGGCGGATCCAGCACCGACCTTCGTCAGCTTGCTAAGCTCACGACTTATCGCTTGACAAGTGTGGGTGGTAATGTAGTGCATGTGAGCGTGATTGTAAGTAAGCGATGAGGATAGGACAAAGAAGAGGAAGGAAAGATCGCACGCAATCCATGGCTCGTTTGTTACGGTTCTGATCCGGCATTTGCCTCGTTTTATAAACTTTTGCTCTGTTGTCCACATCACTAATTTTAAGACGAGTTAGAATAATTATTAACAATTCATTGCTCGGTCACAGAGTACAGACTGTAATCGAAGAAACCACAGAAAACTATTGATCAGAGAAGCCAGCCGCTAGAATTCTCTCATCCAGACACGCACGGAAATCAACTTAGCTTTCTAGCTATTGTCGAAAATCCTGCCTGGAGCCTCCCGGTCTGAGGCACTGCAGTGACATCAATTGATGCCCTGAGCCACCTTTGCCGGTTTCACCGAAAATGCGACCTGCACCATTTTCATTAGCATACTTTGCTCTATTACAATATATATATATATATATATATATATATATATATATATATATATATATATATAGAGAGAGAGAGAGAGAGAGAGAGAGAGAGAGAGAGAAAATGCCTACCATATTTGAGAGAAAATTACGGCAAAACTATATTTTCGAAAATTGTTCATGATGTTATTGTCTTTGGAGAATAGATTTCGTTAACGGAATATATCTCAACCTTCAATATTTTAATTGCTGGAAGTCGGCGAAAAACGTTTGAAGTTTTCTAATTTTCGAAAATTGAGAGTTCAACCAAAATAAGACCTACGTCATTTTTTGTCTTTTGCTTTATCCGACAAAAGTGTAATCACAAATTAT
This sequence comes from Gryllus longicercus, assembly GCA_038098605.1. NCBI lineage: Eukaryota > Metazoa > Arthropoda > Insecta > Orthoptera > Gryllidae > Gryllus > Gryllus longicercus. Next base: position 92,443 of record JAZDUA010000016.1, read on the forward strand.
AAAGCCCTTTCTGCGAAAATTTTGAAAAGGTTACGGCTTCATGTAAAGTATCCCCAAAACTCAAAATATTCGTTTCAAATTTGCAGGGCTTAGAGCTCAGCCAGATTGATCGGGTAATATCAATTTTGGAGAAATTTGTCTGAACACTAGGTACTAGAGTTGACCACAGATGGACGGGCAGACATTTTGTTGAAAGTTTAACCCCAAGATTTTCCCTTTTAGAAGGTAGAATTACACAAAACGAGTGGAGTTTTATTTCATAATAATTTTGTATTGGTCTCGAGGTCTGATACATGCCAGTTCAGTATGTTTTCTGTTCCTGTTAAGCACATTTGCTACAGTACCAAAGGAAACAATTATAAAGAAATGCATTGCTAAAAGAGTGGATTTGTGGAAAAAGTTTCATGGCAGTCAGAAATGTAATTATTTCAACAACAAAAAATTATCCAAAATCCAATTCAATTTCAAATTATTGTAACAATTTACATCTAATAATTTTCATTTATTTACATTTTTAAAACTAATTACTTTATGTACAAGACAAAAAAAAATTATTTTAGCAGATGTTGCAAAATGTAAAGAAATATATATCAATATTACGTAAGTATTTAGAAAGTTAGTTTTCTTACATTGATATTTAAATCTGGGAATCACACTATGAAAAAAAGTTATACACCTATATGCCCTTATACAGACCGCTATTCCTAAACTATTTGCATGAATTATAATAAAAAACTCTCTACTTTGCTGAATCCTATTGATCAGCAACACGGTTTTAGACATGAGCATTCCACGACCACCAACTTTTTATCTTTTCAGCACTTTCATCTCAAAAAATTAAATTAAAAAATCAAATTAATGTGATTTATACTGATTTTGCCAAAGCTTTTAACACAATCAATCACGATATGTTATTAGTCAAATTAAATGAAATAGGTATTCATTATTATTAAATTGGATGTTTAAATTATTTGAGTAACAGAATTCAAAGTGTGAAATATAAATCTTTTACATTGAGAATACCGACTTACTTTCAGTGTCCCTCAAGGGTCCCATTTGGGTTTAGTTTTATTTCTTGTGTGTATAAACAACACAGAATTGCAATTAACTTGTAGTGATTTTCTTTTATTTGCGGATGATATGAAATTTCACAGATCAATATCTGGAATAGATGGTTGTAACTTATTGCAAGAAGATTTAAACCGCTTGTACTTGTGGTGTACGGGAAACAAATTATCCCTGAATGTATCAATATGTCGCCATGAGTTTTTCTGGAGTGAGGTCACAAATAGTATTCTCTTATAATATTGTTAATTATATCTTGGAAAATCTAGGTGTCATCTATTATCAAAAACTGAAATTTAATTTTCATATTAATCATATTACAAATAATTTTCATATGCTGGGATTTGTAAAACGTAATATGACAGACTTCTCTAATCCCAAATTATTTAAAATTATATATTTCACACTTATTAGACCAATTTTAATATATGCTTCTCCTGTCTGGTCGCTTTTTTATGCAATACACATAAATAAAATTGAATCAATTCAACACATATTTTTTTCTTTCGTAGCTTGGAAACTAAAACTAACATCACCCAGAATATCTCATGACTTCGTGAATTGCTGAAATTTTGAAGATTTTTCCCTGGTCATATTATCAAAACCATAAATTATTTTTACACAAACTTGTACATAATAATGTTGACCATCCTTTGTTTGGGGGAAAATCCCTACACGGAATTTTATATCTACTCATGATCTATTTTATATCCCTTCATTGACAACCAATGTTTGGCATAATACCCCACATTCGCGTATGTGCAGGCTAGTAAATAAAATAACCATAAATTAATACTTCTCTACCCCTATGTAATGCTGCCTCAAACCCCCTTCCCCCTCTAGCGTTACATAATTTATGGCCAATCCCTAAGCTCTTGATGCTCGAATAGGCATTTAAAGGCACTACAAAACCCTTTTCTTTTGTGAACATGAATAATGGGGTAAGTTGCCTAAAGTTACATTCAAAGAAATAAAATACGCAAATAGGGTATTGTCTGGGCTTATTAATCTACTGGTAAAACTGACCATTCCACGACACATCAGGAAAGTTCATATATGTGAATATGAATTACATTATATTCCATTAGAATTTTGCACTATTCCTCAGCTTCTAGTAATTCAATTCTAACAATATGCAATTCAATCTCTCAATTTCAATATTTAGCAAAAAGTTTAATTTTGGATTACAGAGAATTCTGACTAAGATTACTATCCGATTAGACATTTCTCTTCCAATGCCGCTGAAAAACTAGAATGATTTAGAAGTAAAGTGACTGAAAACTCAATGTGAAAGTTGCAGGAAGATCTTTTATTCACATGGCTGGAAAAGTTACAACTTTATTGTACAAGTAGACATTACATATTCATAGTGTTAATTATTTCATCCTTAGACTTAAAATTCTCCAAACAATAATACTCCATCCTCCAATATTTGCACCAAATACTTTTGGAGAGTGCAAAGGAACTAAAACCCCTAGAATATCTGAAAAAAAAAAACAATCACAGATGAAAAACACCTGTTTTTCAGTTAACACTCCAGTACTTGCATAGGGTATTTGGATACCGCCAAGTCCACGATTTTTGTGTTGCTACTTCTCAGATATGGAGTTTATAACCCGCATGTGTATTCTTAAATGAATATGTAAGAAATATATTTTATTGTATTTCATTAAGTTCATTCAATAAGTGTTTGTTATACTAAGTCACTGGAGTGATAGGCTTACCCTGCACAAGCATTTTTGTAACCAATTACATTTTTCTTGTCATAACACAATGTAAATGAATAGTAACTGCACTTGCCCTACATTCGGAGTCACCTTACTAATGGACTCTGCAGTAATAAATAAGGACTTCACAATTATGTATATTGCTGTCAAGCCATTTGCTAAACCAGTTGAAGTTTACGTAGTTTATGAACAGTAGTAACCAAGGCTGTCTTCACAATTATATTTGTGTAGGAACTTCACTATCTGTAAACATCATCCTCACTCATGGGTCAGAATTAAACTTTCTCACAAGCACAGTTTCATCAGCTAATAGGCCAGACCCCACACAAATCAGTAATTCCAAGCCAATACACTCTAAATCAGAGATTGTTGGCAATGCCTGGCAAATCCTTACTACTGTATTATTTTATAGTAGAGCTGTATTTCATTTTATCCTAAAGTTTATTTCACATTGCAGGTATGAAGTTACCTGATTCTGTATTTTATATTTCTTAAAAAAAATTTTCTCTTTAGTTTTATTGTTTTGTTTACATTATAATGTCTTTAAAGTTTCCATGCATATTGATGGAATATATTGTTAGTAAATAATAGATTAATGTATTTCACTGTATAGAACACAATACTGTTTCTTTCCTTTTTCTTTATTAACTTCATATTTTGGTTATCAACGAGGAGTATTCAAATACCCCGTACGAGTGAACTTGACTCTACTGGTTACACGAGTATTGGAGTGTTAAAAACCAAACGTTTCATTAAATAATACTATCACCAGCTCTTAGAATTTTAATATCTTCCAAAACTTAAAAGGTTAAAGGAAATCTTCAAAAAAGTAAAAGCTATGTTTTTTTCACTTTTTCTTTACTCTCTTTTTCGATTAGTTCAGTTTCAACATTTTCGAAAACAGGGTACTACCTGAGTAACAAGGCCAGCTGCTATGGTGACTCCACCCACTCTTAACATGAAGCGCCCCAATTCTTTGACATCTCTGTACAACTCCAGGCACATAGGTCGAGAGGTTGTGAGTTCCACAACAGCATTGGAATTCTTAACAAGACATCTTGGACGTCGCTTCACAACTTCCCCTGAACTTTTATGCTATTGTGCAACCAGTTCGGTGATCACAGCTTGCTCTGACAAGGACTGATGATGTAGAATGACCTTCGAGAAAAGAAGAGCTTAAATTAAACAATTTTTCATCAGTATAACTGAAGGAACTTTTCCCCTCTTTCAAATCTCCAATATATCCCCCGCCCAAACCAGCCCCCAACTATGCAATTGTAGGCTTATTAACTATGCAAATTAACTCTTAGTTGTCCAGGTGTACTACATCTTTGGCTGGTTGGTACAAAGCAGCTCAAGCTTTAAAATTCTAAAGTCTAAGATGTGGTACACTACTACTTTTTATAAACACAAAATAAAAATTATAAAAAAGTGAACTCACCGAAAACCCCTTTGTAATGGGAACCTTTATATTAAAAACCACAATTCGAGCTTCAAAACGTGACGTTACAGGAATGGGTTGTGTTGTATCACACAATATATATCCAACAGACACATTCTGCATTTCTATTCCAGAGAGTGTCACACTCACTTGATCTCCAGCATAGGCGATTGAGGTATGTGCATCATCAATAGTCACAGCTGCAATGAAGTCTCAGCTGATCAGGACATATATCTCATCAATAAGACACAACACAAAAATAGACATCCCGATATACATGATAGAAACGTGAATATACATAAACCATTGATGCTGATCACAGTTATGAAGGAACCATGAGCAGAGTGACATTGTGGTAATAGAAACAAAATGTTGTTTGCAACCATATCACAGTGAGTTCAGTAAAAGGTACTTTTCAGTATATCAAGTATGGGTTATACCAAAGACCTAAAAAAAATAGTACATTTCGGTGGTTCTGGTACACGCACATATTTATTTGACAATTGTTATGGAGTCCTTGCTCACTCAAGTAAAATTATGACATTAATAGCAACAACATTTAAGAGTTAAGCCTGTATATTGTATGCATAGCTCAATGTTTCATTTGGTTACTACTTCTTGTAGACCACTTTACACAGTTGCTCAGGAGAGTAAAAGATCTATTTTTATCTTTTGTGCTTCAACCATATTCAATATTACATAATAAACTGGGAAACACTTGTTTTTAACACAGAGAAAGCACATCACAATAAAAAATACCTTTTATAACTGCCACCTCATTCTGCGGCTGCACCAACACCTTATCTCCTGTTTCCACCAACCCAGTTTCCACTCGACCAGAGATACAGAAACCAGAACCTGTGCCTTTGAATATGTCATTTACCGACAACCTAAATGGTTTAGTAATTGGTCTCTCTGGAGCTCTGAAATTATCTGAAACCAAATACACACAGAATGAAAGATCTTTCTTATTGATAAATACTGAACTTGCACCTCTTAAAAGAATGGCAAGGCCATACACTTACCAATAACATCCAAGAGAGTCGGGCCCTTGTACCACTCTAAGAGCTTCTCTTCTGTTGGGGGATTGACCAAGTTTATTCCAGTCAATCCACTGCATGGAACAAATGTCACATCTGATTCCCTGAAGCCAGCTTGTCGAAGGAAAGTTCCCAATTTCCCAACAATCTCCTGAAATCTATCCTGATTCCAGCCAACAGTGTCCAACTTATTTACCACAACCCCTAACTGATTGACACCTAAAACGAATAGTGATACAAAACTAAATGAAGTGTAGCAAACAAGTCATTCCATGCAAAACTGGAGTTGCAAAATCTTGGGTATTCTGAAATCTGTGAAATTTTTTATGTTATCTATTAACGGAAATAATTAAGAATTATTTTGTTTCAAAGTTACTAATTTTAACCTAATTCAAAATTTGGAAAATTAAAATTTCGTCACACAACATGATCTGTCAAATTTTTCCCTCTCCAAATCTTTTATCGTACAAACCTATATTTGGGCTCACAATTAAAGGTAAAGAAGCAACATTTCAACAAATGTTCTCACAAAATTGCACAACTGTTATATTCTACTTTCTGGAAAAAATTAGTTTGCTGTTTTTAAAATTAGTTTTCAATCAGATGCTAATGATTTTTTGAATAAAAATTAATAACCACAAATTTGTTGAATGTTTCACTTGATATAGAACAAATTTTCAAACTTATGTTTGTTTGTTTTGTTTTTTTGTGAAGAAAATAATCAATATACTATGTTGGCAGCTGGTTATTATCAATGTCAAATATCAAAAAGCAGTCTAAGAAATACAATCACTAGGTTAAATGTGATAGCAGTGATAAGGTGTGATTAACATCCCCATCTGTGTTTTGTTTGTGAAGGACAGTTGTAAATAATAGTTAAGATTGAAGATTAAAAGATATGTTATTATTTAAATTTCAATTATTTAAATAAATAAAAATAAAATAAACATTGCAGAAATACAAGAACAAGAGACGTGCAACAAAGATATTCTCCAAAAGTTGGACATGAGATGTTCATTTGATTCAACAATCAGCCCCCATCTCCAATTTCCTTTAGGTATTCTGTGGGTGCAGACTTCAGTTCAATCAGAATCGAAGTATTCTCCATGGCATGCAAACGTGTTTCACATTACAAATAAAGTTTCTTTGTCTTTGTGCAAAAATGAAGTCCTATTTTAGGATTTTTGGCATCAGCACTACTGTGCATGTCATTTTAAACTGTATTGTAATAGTGTGGTAACTACTAAGTACATGAATTGTAATTAACCCTGTAATTTGCATAAGCTACAAACTGTGCCTACTTACTGAGGCATCAACATAAATTTGTGCTATATGCCAACTCCAGTGGTCATTGAACATAATGGTGTGTGAGCAGAACTTTTTTTTTCATGCATGCTTCACTAAGAATTTCACATCCCCAAGTCCCATTCAAATTACCCTACCAAGCTATCTTAGGGTTTTGGCTAGTTATGTAAAACTTCATCATACCGTCCACTCTATTTATCCATGCACTATGCCATACACGTGTTGTGGATTGCATCTGCAAACTGCCAATTTATTTGTAGCATAATCTACAAAAATTCCACATAAATCATAAATCTGTTAGATGCATCCCTGAAGATTCCCTAGCAAACAAATATATTTTTGGGATTTTGTGTCTATGGCACCTTATAAACGGTATAAAATCTGAACTTTCCATAGTGCATTATATATAAAGGGGATAATATCAGTCAATACATAAGAATTTTATGAAAAATTAAACATTTGCAATGCACAAAACATAATTGGTTAAGCAAGGCAAAACAAAACAAAAAATTCAGTTTTATACACTAGGACAATTATTTTCAGAAACATCTGAGACATCAATGTCCGATATCCTAGACAATTATCCAATTTGGCATGGAATGATTTCTGTTAGAGGTTCACCGATTAATTTAGGATCACTGCAGTGATGAAAACGACATTCAAGTAGAACCATGCTTTATTAGGCAAATCACAGTTCACAACATCACAACACGATGTGCACTGAAAGGGTGATCGAACCAGACTGAACACAAAACAGTTACGGCGCAGAATGTACTAGCAGAGACAAAACACTCTCGACATGCAACTCGTAATGACTACGTAACTCAGTTAACGTCAAATGAAATAAGTCAAACACTTCCCCTCGAGTTGTAGGGCGATCAAATAGAAAATCAAAAAAAAAACACAAGAGAAAAATAACACAACTAATCACAGTTAGCAATCAATCGGCTTCAGTCCAGTCTTTTCTGTACACCATTGATGTTTCCTCTTCGTGAGTCCTTTAGTGAGAAAGTCTGCTATCTGATCTTCGGTAGACACATATTTTAATGACACTATTTTGTTCTTGAGCAAATCTCGTACAAAATGGTGACGAATCGCAATGTGCTTGCTTCGATTGTGGAAAGTAGGATTTTCTGCCAAGCAAATTGCACTCCTGTTGTCACAGTATATAACTACCTCGGCAAGATCCTTGAACCCTAGCTCACTGACGAACTTTTGTAAGTACACAGCCTCCTTAGCACACTCGGATGCAGCCATGTACTCGGCCTCCGTGGTGGATAAAGCCACTGTTTTCTGCTTTCTTGAATCCCATGAAATGGCACTTCCACCCAGTGAAAATAAATAGCCAGAGTATGATTTTCGGTCTTCGACGTTGTTTCCCCAATCTGCATCAACAAATCCTTCGAGATTTCCGCCTTTAGACTTGTAAACGAGTCCCAGATTGCTAGTTCCTTTCAGGTACCTTAGTACTCGCTTGGCGCTTTTCCAGTGTTCAGCACTATAGCAATTATTGAACTGACTCAAATTTCTTACTGCGAATGCAATGTCGGGGCGAGTCATCGTGGACAGGTAGGTGAGTGCACCGACTAACTCGCGATAAGGGAGCTGCTGATCTTCTTCCTTGACACCTGATGTTTTCACCAACTTGGTTCCAGAGTCCATCGGTGTGGTAACAGGTTTACATTCCATCATGTTGAACCTCTGTAACAACTCCTGGATGTATCCACGCTGAGAAAGTGCGATCTCGTCCTGAGTTCTGATGAATTCCACTCCCAGGCAATATGACACGTCACCAAGATCCTTGACCTCGAACTCCTTGGCCAATTGTCTCCCGAACTTTGAGATTTCATTCTCATTTCTCGATGCGACCAGAATGTCATCCACGTAGACTGCTATTAACATGATGTCTTTCCCGGAACCGATTTTGAACAAGCAAGGATCCGAAATCGTTGGAGAGGCACCGAGTTTCTTCAACACTTCGCTCAATTTGATGTACCAACTTCTTCCTGCCTGTCGTAATCCGTACAGAGCCTTTTTAAGGAGACAAACTTGATTTCCTTTTCGAAAGGTATGTAGCATGGCTTTAGCTTGTTTGCCGATGCTGTTAGAACCCTCTGATCTAATCACGTTCTGTAGGATTTCTTCGTAAAACTTGGGTGGTTCCATCAAGATGTCTTCATCCAATTCGCCATTTAAATATGCCGTTGTTATGTCAAATTGTTTCACTTTCATGTCGTTTTGGATGGCTAAGGACATCATCAAGCGGATAGAGCCGAACCTCGCAACGGGCGCGAAGGTTTCTTGAAAATGAACCCCTGGTTGCTGGCTAAAACCTTGAGCGACCAATCTTGCTTTCCTTTCCTCTATCTCGCCGTCAGGTCCAACTTTGTTGCGCAATACCATGCGGGAACCGATGATCTTCCCCTGCTTTGGGCGGTCAACAAGTGTCCATGTTCCGTTCCTGATAATTGACTTCATTTCCGTAGCTATGGCCTGGTGCCATTCACTTGCTTCAGGGCTCTTTAATGCATCTTCTAACGGAATTTCCGATATGAATGAACTTTCAGCAAAATCTACTTCTCCGGTTGTGCCAGGTTGATACAGTTTTCTGGGTCTTCCCCTCTGTCCGGTTCGTAGAATCGTTGGACGACCTCTTCCTCGTGATGAAGCGGGTGTATCCCGTAATGCTACTTCATCTGGTTGCAAAACCCCGTCTTCACGATTGTGATGTGGAAGAATTTCCTCTTCGTCGTTGTAATCTTCATCCTCATCAGTTAATGGGGGAACATCGAAACCGTGAAAATCACTGCCCGATGAGTTATCTAAGTCTGACTCTGGGATTTCATCTTCCATCATTTCATTTGGATCGTGATCGAAATCGATGAAACGTTGTCCTACTCTTCCGTTGGTCATTTCCGGGGAAATCTCAATTCTCCCGCTGTGTTTTTCTTCGAATTTAACTGCAACTTCATGAAACTTCACATCTCGACTCACAATAACCTTTTTCTTTTCGGTCGACCAGATTCGAAAAGCTTTAGATTCTTCTGCGTAGCCAAGAAAAATTCCTTCTTTCCCGCGGTGATCGAATTTTCCTTGTCCGGGGTCACGGTCGAGATACGTTACTGCACTGCCGAATATCTTCAAATAGGATAAGTTGGGCGCTCTGCCGGTCCAAGCTTCATACGGCGTTCGTCCATTTAGGCTTGACGTGGGTGAACGGTTCCGCAAATAATTTGCAGTGTTCACTGCTTCGGCCCAGAACATGAGTGGTAATCCCGAGTCCAGGAGTAGACATCTAGCCGCTTCGATGAGCGTCCGATTCTTTCTCTCCGCTACACCGTTTTGTTCAGGGTTGTGCGGTACGGTGAGTCTTCTGGTGATGCCGTGTTTCTTTAAAAATTCGTCGAATTCTTGGTTCACGTATTCACGTCCATTGTCTGACTGCAATGTTTTAACATTCTTACCCTTTTGTTTTTCGACTAAAGCGATGTACTCCGTCGTTGCCTTGAACACATCCGCTTTGGACTTCAGAAAGCGAACCTCGCACCATCTGGTGGCATCGTCGATAAACTCAACGTAATACTTGGCTCCTCCCAAAGATTCCTTCTGCATGGGTCCACACACATCCGTATGTATTAATTCCAGCAACTCGGTCTTTCGTGATGATGTCTTCGGGAATGGCGTCCTGGTGAATTTTCCTTTCAGACATGTGTCACAGTCCAACTTTGCCGTCGGGTCCTTGAGACGAAATCCGGTAATGGCATCAGCACGTATTGCGTTCGCAATGTCTTTTGCGTTTAAATGTCCAAGTCGTTTGTGCAACAGTTCGAGTGAAATTACTTCGCGTTTGTTCTCGGATGAAACGGCACTCGCGACCTCTGTCTGCTCGTGCACGAAGTAAAGGTCCCCGATTCTGTTCGCGTGTAACTTGACACGGCCATCTACGTCCATCACATACGCACCACTCCTTTTGAAGAGAACTTCGAAATTGTGATCCGTGATTTTTGCGACTGAGATAAGATTTGTCCTCAGGTCGGGAACACAGCAGGTGTCGTTGAGAGAGATATCTTTCCTGTTACCTGCCACATCCGTCGAAAAATGTACTGTTCCTTTTCCTTTTATTTTTGTTGACGAGTCTGTCGCTAGATTCAGCGTGCCGCGCTTCGATGTGTCCATGTTTGCGAACCTTTGTTCGTCGTTACACAGATGCGTTGTTGCACCACTATCGAGGCACCACTTCGAGATCGTAGAATCAGACGCGGCATGTGCCGTAGCATCGGTTGTATAGCCGACGTTTTCAGACAATTTTGCAGATGGTATATTTTTATTGTACCAACAGTCTGCCTTTTTGTGTCCTAACTTCTTGCACAAGTTGCACCGAATTTTTGCGTGATTTTCCCTTTTGATTTTTGTTTCGTCCGACTTATCTTTGTCGTTTTCAGCATGTCTTCGGTCACTTCCGGCACTTTTTGGTTGATTCCGCGAATAACTTTTGCGAACAAACATGGCGTTCGGCGCGTCTCGAATGGCGTCGTTTTTTCGTGCTTCACTTTCCTCGATAATTTTTGCACGCAATGCCTCGGGTGTAGGCAAAGTATCTCGTGACTCGATGGCGCATCGAAAGTTTTCGAAACTTACTGGCAAACTGTATAAAAGCATAATAGCTTGTTGATCAGGGTGTACTTCGATGCCCATGTCTGCTAGCTTATCTACGGTATCAAAGAACTCGTTCATGTGGTCTCGGATGTCGCCGCCGTCCGTCATTTTGTGTAGAGTTAATCTCTTCAGAAGCGTGGCTTTCCTGGCTGGTCCTTGTGACTGGTAGGTTTCCTGCAGCTTCGTCCACATGTCTTTTGATGTTGCACAGTTCTTTACCTGTTTCAGCTCGTTCGGTGAGATGGATAAAATAATGTCTGATCTTGCTTTTGAATCACCTTTTATCCAGGCTTGTATAGCGGCATCATTTCCTTCACCTGGTTCGGGCTTTACGTTTGCGCCGGAAACAAATTCCCACAAATCGTTTTTGATTAGAACAGCCTGCATTTGCAATTTCCATGTGTCGAAATTATTTTTGTTGAGTAGCTCGATCCTCGAAATATTGCCTGCGCTCATCATGGCGTCTCGCGCTTGACTACGCGTGCACGTTTCGACTTGATATCTGTTTTCACTCGGCGTCGCTGGGCGTCATAACCTGTTAGAGGTTCACCGATTAATTTAGGATCACTGCAGTGATGAAAACACGACATTCAAGTAGAACCATGCTTTATTAGGCAAATCACAGTTCACAACATCACAACACGATGTGCACTGAAAGGGTGATCGAACCAGACTGAACACAAAACAGTTACGGCGCAGAATGTACTAGCAGAGACAAAACACTCTCGACATGCAACTCGTAATGACTACGTAACTCAGTTAACGTCAAATGAAATAAGTCAAACAATTTCTTTAACCATATCCTTTTGCATACCACTTATTCATCAACACTCATTGAAGAACAATGATTTAATTAGGTAACCATTTAATATTTTGAAACCATGGTTTCCTTAACTTCAATGAAAGTTAACTTCGATAAAAGTATCATATTTATAATGAACTAATTCATTTCCTTTCATACACAATAACTGAATTTAGATTTGAAACTCCTACCTAAAGACCTGACAAGTAGAGCATGCTCTCTTGTCTGTCCCCCCATCTCAAAGCCAGTTTCAAACTCGCCCCTTGTGGCATCCACCACAAGGATGGCAACATCAGCTTGAGTGGCTCCTGTAATCATGTTAGGAATGAAGTCCTTGCGCCCTGGTGCACCCAGTAAAGTAACGATTTTTGTGTGTGTTTCAAACTTAGACTGCCCAACATCCATCGTGATTCCACAGGATCTGAAAATATCAAAACATGATTGGTTAATCTTCAATTTTGTCAATAAAATGGTGTTTTAATTAATGATGAACAATCTCTGAAAACACACTGAATTTTTAAAATTATTTACTTAAAAGTGCTTAAAATTTGAAGAAAAGTTAATTTATTATATTCCTCTCATTTAAAATCCTAAAAAAATATGAATTAAATAAAATTAATCAATGAATGAAATGTGGAAAATAAATAAAACATTTACGATTCCAAACATACAATAAATGCTGTATTAAAAATTTCAATCCACATTAATGACTCTGAGAAAAAATCATTACTCAGCCCTCAAACTCCAAATTGGTGGCCTTTCAAGTACCAATTGACTCTGAATATTGTAAAAAGATTTGTTCATTCCATTCCTACATATTAACAAGTGCCAACAACATTACTTAAAGGTTTATCCACATTTCCTGATTTTATACTATGGAATTTATGGGCTAATTAAAAATTACAACTTTGTGCAATAAAATTTCTCCACTCCTACAAATTTTACAACTTAAAAGACTTCATACATATGTGAACCCTTGCACCCATCGTTCAGAAATAATCATTTTGATTAATGGCTGATGGATTGCTTCCTTCTACTAATGAAACCAAGAACTCTCACTTACCTCTCCTCCCCAGTTTCATCCAATATCCAGGCATACATGAAGGATTGCTTTCCCAGCTTTTTGCTCTCTTGTTCATACTTGTGCATTGTCTTCTTGTTTACTTGCCCCAGGGTGTATAGCAAGTGGCCCATGAGAGTAGACTTGCCTGCGTCCACATGGCCAATCACTACCAGGTGCAGATGACTCTTGCTCTGTGCTCGGTCTTGCTTGTAAAGGGCCAGTGCATCTGTTTTATGCAATCGAGAACTGAAAACAGAAGCAAAACAATGAGCCTCTACTCATTTTCATGTTTTCAAATTTTTAAGAAACATAAGTTGGCAAACTAGAGTGAACTAGTTCACATTCTGCAACTGTAACACTGAATGATACTGATATATATCTTCATGGCCTACAGAATGTCTGATTTCCAATGTTCTCAATTAATGCTTGAAGCAATATTAATTTTTCTAATTCATGGTTAAGTTTACAACACACTGACACGATAGTAACATTTTGAGTAAATTTTAAAATTGTTCCAAAGTAGTTAACTATGATTTACACTCATACCGATATGATTAACTTAACCAGGAATGTTTCATAATCTTTCTTTTTACTTCACACGGTATGCTTCTTTCGTTGTTCGTCGTTCGTTAATATTTTTCTTTTTTCAAAATTTTAGATTTTTTATTTTTATTTTTTTAATGTTATATTTTTTAATTTTTATATTTTTTGATTTTTAATATTTTTCGATTTTTTATATTTTTCGAATTTTTATAATTTTGAATTTTTATATTTTTCGAATTTTTATATTTTTGAATTTTTATATTTTTCGTTTTTTCAAAATTTTAGAATTTTCTTTTCTTTGTTTTAAGGCTCATCTTTCGTATTTCGCTCGTCGTTCGTAGGCAGTCGCTATTCGTTTGTCACTGGTCGCTTCATTTAAGCTTCGCATACTGGGAGGGGTTCGGCCAGCCGTCCGAGTAGCTGTGGTGGTTAAAGCACCAACCACCTCAACAGTTTCAGAAGAATCGTCTCAGGTTCAAACCCTGCTAAAACCACAAAGTTAAGGAGATCACAAGGTATGTATGAAGCGTAAGTATGAAAAGTTGATTGTGTTTGTGAATGTAGGTATAAACACGAAGGGAAAACTATAGAGTAGTATGGACAAACGTATGAGTTATATCGTGACACTAGTGTTACACATACAATACCTCCCCGAACTACATTCATGAAGTGCAAGTATCTGAAATTACCAAAATAAGGGAGGAAATGCTAGACGAAATTGAAATAGGATAATGGAGAAAAAGTTGTAAAACAAACGAGAAACAATCTGTAGGAAGTCTCAAACATAGTGAAATTGCATCACAGTAGGTTAAAAAGTGACAAAAATGTGACTTTAGGTAAATAAATCGTGGCGTTCTCGGTATGTGTAGAAGGGAGTCAAATTGATTTTTTCCTTACTCAACGAATACTTTCAACATTTTCTTCACATCCTTTTTATTTTGACATTTTTCAAATTTCTCTTTTACGGCGCAGTATTTAATAAAACTTTTAGGGTAGACATATTTTTTATACAGTTCATGTTCAACAGAAGTGTTCAAATAGAACAAATCAGGATTTCTCTAGTTAGAATAGATATAACGATAAAAGTAATGAACGTAAGCATGTACAACTTGATATTAAATACAAAAGGGCAGCGGAATTTAATCCATTTCTACGTGTCCTGGGTAACTATGTGCACATGAAGGAATAGTCGCAAACAAAAAGGTAAAGGAAATTAAAATGAAAACAAAAATGCATGTCTGTAAAACTACTCATTTATTCAGCAGCGAGAGATTTAACACATAATAAACATTTACATACATATTATAAACATTCTCAAAGCAATTATGTGCGGGTAGTGAGCATCCAGTAAAGCAAATCTACACTAATCTGCGTTAACTACAATGGAATCACAGAAAATCCGTCGTAGTTTTTATTTCCCTAATACCAAACGTGGGACGGACGTTCCACTTCAGATTTAAATTTCTAATGTAAATAATTTATATAACAAGAACGTTTAAGTGTTTGAAACGCCTGTACTTCAATTTTCATTTACATTTTTTTTTTTCAAGGAAAGGACGTAGGGTTAAAAGAATGCTCAAACTGATAACAGACGCAGAATCTCATTTCCAATCGAAACATTAAGCACAAAAATCTGACTTTATTAAACACAAACCCAAACAAAAACCATATACTTTATTCTATGAATTATGTACAATTACAACTTTTAAATACAAAGTTTTCTTACAGCCCCTCTTACATTTCATTAATTGGATGTTAATTGAAGGGTAGGTAATAGGTTATATTTTCTTGATGAAATTTCCATATTTATAAAATCGAACACGTAAGGACATTTTATTTCTCACATTTTCCACAAGTTTAACTTTCTTAATTACCACGGATATTATCCTCTCATTTAAGGCATACACGTACCATGTTTGTCCACAGTTTTGAGACA
The DNA here is from genome assembly GCA_038098605.1 of Gryllus longicercus. Taxonomy (NCBI): domain Eukaryota; kingdom Metazoa; phylum Arthropoda; class Insecta; order Orthoptera; family Gryllidae; genus Gryllus; species Gryllus longicercus. The sequence continues at coordinate 108,021 of JAZDUA010000016.1, forward strand.
TTTACACAAAGAAACATGGAAGCACCTGCAAGCCCTTCCGTGCAGGCTTCACCATGTGCCAACTGTAGAGATGTTGAAAACATATTCAAGTCGGTCTGAAACAAAAAACATCCGTTCAAATAATTTTCAAGATTTAATGAAATTATAATACAATAATAGTTTGGGGAAAGTTAACAATTGTAAATTGACACACACACACCCAAACAAAAAAGAGACAGACACACACACACACCCAACAAAAAAGAGGCAGACACACACACACACAACAAAAAAGAGAGACAGACACACACACACAACAAAAAAGAGAGACAGACACACACACACAACAAAAAAGAGGCAGACACACACACACAAAAAGAGAGACTGTTCGGTCCCATATAGAAATATTGCATAACGAATCACGCAAGGCAAGCGATCATTGTTGCGTAAGCTTTTCTTCTCTAATCATTCTGTATATCCGTTACAAACCTTTGCAGGGATAAACTGTTACGCGCACAAAATTGCGCAACGCCCTAGCCGCCAGCCGGCGCAACGAGACATTCTCAGAAATGAAACGCACACGGGCGAGAATATGTACATCCCTTGCTGCCGCCTCTCAACGGGCGAACAATTTTAACAGTCGTATTCTTATTCCGGATTGGCTAATCGCCATCCCTTCCATGCCCCGAGAGACAGAGACACACACCAAAAAAAGAGAGAGACACACACACCCAAACAAAAAAGAGACACACACACCCAAACAAAAAAGAGACACACACACACCCAAACAAAAAAGAGACACACACACACCCAAACAAAAAAGACACACACACACACCCAAACAAAAAAGAGACACACACACACCCAAACAAAAAAGAGACACACACACACACCCAAACAAAAAAGAGACACACACACACACCCAAACAAAAAGAGACACACACACACACCCAAACAAAAAAGACAGACACACACACACAAACAAAAAAGACAGACACACACACACAAACAAAAAAGACAGACACACACACACAAACAAAAAAGACAGACACACACACACCCAAACAAAAAAAGAGAGACAGACACACACACACAAACAAAAAGAGAGACACACACACACACCCAAACAAAAAAGAGACACACACACACCCAAACAAAAAAGAGACACACACACACCCAAACAAAAAGAGAGACACACACACACACACAAACAAAAAGAGAGAGACACACACACACACCCAAAAAGAGAGAGACACACACACACACACCCAAACAAAAAAGAGACACACACACCCAAACAAAAAAGAGAGACACACACACCCAAACAAAAAAGAGAGACACACACACCCAAACAAAAAAGAGACAGACACACCCAAACAAAAAAGAGACAGACACACCCAAACAAAAAAGAGAGACAGACACACACACACCCAAACAAAAAAGAGAGACAGACACACACACACACACAAACAAAAAAGAGACAGACACACACACACCCAAACAAAAAAGAGACAGACACACACACACCCAAACAAAAAAGAGACAGACACACACACCCAAACAAAAAAGAGAGACAGACACACACACCCAAACAAAAAAGAGAGACAGACACACACAAACAAAAAAGAGAGACAGACACACACAAACAAAAAAGAGAGACAGACACACACACACACCCAAACAAAAAAAGAGACAGACACACACACACAACAAAAAAGAGAGAGACACACACACACCCAACAAAAAAGAGAGAGACACACCCACACCCAACAAAAAAGAGACAGACACACACACCCAACAAAAAAGACACACACACACACACACACCCAACAAAAAAGAGAGACACACACACACAACAAAAAAGAGACAGACACACACACACAACAAAAAAGAGGCAGACACACACAACAAAAAAGAGGCAGACACACACACACACACACACACACACACAAAGTGAGACTGTTCGGTCCCACATAGAAATATTGCATAACGAACCACGCAAGGCAAGCGATAAGTGGTTATAAAAGGTCAAAAATCCTAATTGCAACTGTGACTTCACAGAGAGTATCTACGTCTAAATACAAAATCAAATCATTGAATATGGTCCTTTTTCCATATAATGAAGGATTATTTCACTTATTTACAATAGAAATTGTGCATTTCAACCTCTCCAAAATTAATTACTGCCGGACATTAATGCACAATGCAGGCGGCCTAGGGGCGTTCAAGTTTAATAAAAGCTGCGTCATAAAACCGAACATTTTCAAAGCTGAGTTGTATTACATTACAAGGTTGTATACATAACTTTGCGTTGTATTTCTTCATATTTTAAAAACAAAGCCTAGTGAGATAAAGAAAAAGAACATTCACTACATAATGTGGCAAGGATTCGTCAATTTAAATATCTAATGATCGAAACGCTGAAAACATTTCGCGATATCGGAAACGCATTATTAATAGCATAGAATACATTTCATAAAGTTTTAAACATTTCTTCACGTTTTAAAACAGTTTCGATATACAAATACAAAACTTACTTTCATTAAATGAGTAAACTGTAGCGTCATTACCTGTAGTAGGCATTGAAGGCTTTGTATACGTAATTCAAATATAATTAATAAATATAAGAACGCTGCACAAAGTGCGGCAGACTAGCATATTTAAGCACGATTCAAGAACTACGGATTGATAGGATTCGCTAAGGCAACATACAAAAGATTTTTTAAAATTTTTAATCTATAGTGTCTTAGAACAGTAATACAAGGTGGTGTTTGGCGATGGGTTTATTTCAGCCTAAAGCTCTTTATAGGGTGTTACTTCCTAAAATATTTTGTATTCATTTCTTTTCCTTGTAACCTTTATACGAAAACACAAAGCTGCAATTCGTTTCCTAGCAGCGCTGCAGATGCACGAGCTCAGAATATTTTCAATGTTACCAGGTGAAGGTTTCTTAAACGCTGCTTCAACATACGACGCCGATTAGCAAATTCTGACCTTCGGCTAGAGGGGTGGTCAAACGAGCATCGCCCACATTGGCCTCATTTACCTCAAGAAATCTCAATACAGGCAATCAAACACTTCGAAATATTCGTAATATGGCAGTCGTGCGGAGCTGAGCACCCGTGCAAAATTCCACTGCCTTTTGACATGTCGCATAGTGACGTTCTCTAGTGATGATGTAAGCAGCATATTTTCTGTAAAAACAGGAAATGAAAACGCGCATTGCTAGTTACTTACAAAATTCTTGGATACAATTGCGATTTGGATGCATCACTGGCACTTAAAAAAACATTCTCACACCTCGGTAATCAAGCCTTGCCTTTTCTCTAAAAAGAAGTCTTGTATACTTGGCATTTGAAAGGAAACAGGAAATATGGCCATAAAAGAGATGTTAAGGAAATAAGTGACGTTATCTGAAATTAAAGCATTATCATTTACTTTATTGGTTGGATTGCATAATCAAATTTAAGAAGAAAAACATGCAGATTTCGTGAACGAAACTTACTTTTGGTGGGAATCCGGTGGACGATACAATTTATGCCCCTCTTTAAGAGAATATTGACCCTTCTAAACATGAAGATTGGAAACGAATTCAATACGAACCTGAACAAATGGAAAAACACGAGTTTTAAATATTTATTGTAATTTTAAAGTTAATAATTAAAAATAATTTAATATTCATTATACCATAATTTCCACTAATAAGTACCTACCATTGGTCAACGTACGCCACAATATGCCAATAGTTTGAAGTTTCTTTCTTCGTCAGGTCCTATTTATCGTCTGAAAACAGTTAAAAACTGCGTTTGTCACATTCCGTGTCAATGCTGTTAAAGGCTTGATCTTCTGGTGAATAAAGTTTGCACTCAGTAAGGAATTCATTTTGCATTTACGAATTCATCTGAATTCTTCACCATTTAATGATTTAAATTAACTATTTTTCTTGTTTCCATTCTGTAAGCAACAAATTGCAACCTGAAATGTTTCCATTATTGAAAATAATTTGTGCGTTTGACTCTTAACATTTTCATTAAAAGGTTTGGCTCTTATCCCATATCGTACCCTGTACGAAGGGATCGACTTCCGCGAGAATACAGAATGAAAATGTGAACCCACCATCGAAAGAACTTCTCGTAAGTATTCTCGGTTATGACCTACAATAATATTAAGGCGCATTAGAGTTTGTGACGAGGATACAACCTTCGATATCTGGCCTGCGCGATTCTGTGCGTTTCATATTTCCAATTTTGTATGCCCAGATACTTTGTTCTCGAATAGCTTATGAAAAAAGAGAAAGAACATTAAGCTAATAAACAACACGTAATTCAGGAAGTAAGATACAATCGGAAACATCTTGAGCAATTGCTTCGGAAAAATATTGAAAATAAATCCTTACGTCTCTCTCAAATCCAACATCACAAATTTTTCACACGAACTGTCATCGCATAGTTATCCTCACTTTCTTTGGGCATATTGAGTTCTTGAAGAAATGTGAAATATATCTTTACTGAAAACGTTTCCGAGAAATTAAAAGAGCCTTTAGTCACGGAATTAAACGAGTTTAACCATCCACATTTAAAGTATGAAACGAGAATGTCCTCGCACCAGCCCTTCTTTGCTTTCATTCTTGGATACCGCGGTTTCGATAATTGATTTTGTGAACGAGAGAGATTAAATTGAATGACATCTAACTTTGTGTATATTATCTTGGGCTAACTTTATGTAATATCAGGTGAAAATAGTAACGGATGCATCTTCGTGAAAATCTTTGACCTCCAACTGTAGACTCATGAAGGGTGCACGAGGAGAAGAGTGCAGAATGTGAGGTTTCAGGGCGAGAGAACAACGCATCTGTCCCCCGGCTGCGAATTTTCACCGCTGCCGTAAAGGCAACTAGGAGGAAATTTACAACATTACATTCAATTTTAGATCAAATGGCAGAAATGATTCTGATCACTTTAAAATTCACAAATATGTCAATTTCTTTTGATCAATCCATTGCAGGTGAAATAACTATGTACCCCCACTAACAAAAAAAACAAAAGCTACAATAGTTATTATAGAAATAAGTACTTAAGATATGACATTACCAAGGAACTTAGATGCCATTACCAGAGATCGAAGAATTATCGAACAATACCATTAGGTTGAGCTTGATATCTAATCGAGTATTGTAATATGTTACGATACGAATACCGTACTACACTTTACCCACTTCGTAAAAATCAAACATCAAAATATACATTCCTATGCAAAATTGCAATAATTTCCGTTTGTATTTTGTAATTTATTCTGCGAATAGTGACGAACTAAAGTTGATAATTCCAATAATCCAATGCATCCTATTGAATGTGTTCCAATAATCAATATAAATTCTAATTCCGCAAAAACCCTTATATTACTAAGTTTAAATAATACTTACTATAAATCTTAATGACAGAGTGGGACATGGATTATTAGAACACTGATCTCTTATGTACGTTTTGGCTTTGGATGAAAGAGGTAGAGAAAATATAAATTATAAATTAAAAATTTAGAATATTTCTTTTTCTACACGCTCTTGTCAAGAACAAATCAGGGTAGATCATATGCAACTGTTTGCGGGGAGTTTTGTTACGAATTTGGCATTACGCGTAAATTAAGCCGTATAATATCGGACTGTTGAACGTATTACTTACGGTTTGAATAATTAGCTTTCATCGACATACGTCACGTAAGTCCGGATGCAACTGCGACCTTGACGTGGAGCGAAATCCTGAGCCTGAAGCGATGTCGATGCAAGTCGTCCGGGGTGCAAGAGAGCGCGAGGGCCTCGCCTGCCGCTGGGCTGACAGAAAGTGAAGGAAAGTTGCTAGATCCCGCCACTGAGCACGGGAGCGCTGGTGTAGCAGTGGTTGAAAGAACAGTTACGGCTTCGAAAGCATGATGGATTAATAAATAACACGTCATTTCCTTACATTGGCCATTACAATACAGCAATTTGCAACCTGTAAACAATATTGTTAATAAATATATTTTTCATTCCTTGGAAATGCCAATTAGAACAGTTTCGATAAAGGTCGATCCGTTGGACCAAACAGCACTATACCTACGTACCTCAATTTACACTTTCGTATGTATGAAACGTATTTTGTGAATACGTACAATATGAAGACACAGTATGATATGCACTGTGGTGAAGCTGCCACAATTGGGCACGTAGCCTTATTGGTTCAACATTACTGCCCAAGCCTAACTTCCTATTACAGACCTTTCCCCTAAGAATTTTTTTATTAACCTTTTGAATAATTTAGTATCACAGAGAGCAGTTATAAACAGTTAGTTACAATAGCAGTGCAAGCAAACTTTTCTTCTAGACTACTTGTGTTCCTTAATTTTTTTAAAAAAATTTTTTTTTTTGGAGTTTAAATGAGTAGAGATGTCTAGTATTAAGATTATTAACCAGAATGAATATTTCGCGGCTAGTGCAATTACTCACAGTCATTAGTATGTACCATTTCTCATTATATGAATTTAAAATTATACACAATTTCTTCTATTTCATGTAGAGTGTTGAGAAATTTCTTTAAGTAAATTTTCTAATATTTACGAATAGAAATATTATATTAGTACATGCCACAAATTTCGAAGTTTTAAATTCAATATACATATCTTCAGCATTTTTAAATTTATTAGTATGATGCAGGACATATGGAGTATCCTATTTCGAAATAAATATGTAATATGGAACCGATTAGTCTGAATCAAACCCATATTCGGTGCAGAACTAATTACTTTAAGCAATTTTCAAAAAAAAATTCTAGACCTCTGTAGGCTGAAGTAAGATAATAGTAGATTCAGAAGGCTGTAATTTTCTTTTCAAAAGGCTTCTTACACGCAACAGAAACGTTCATTGTTATTGTTATTGTTATTATCATTGTTATTATTATTGTTGGTATTATTAATATTGTTATTATTATTATTGTTGGTATCATTAATATTATTATTATTATTGTTGGTATCATTAATATTATTATTATTATTGTTGGTATTATTGTTATTATTGTTGGTATTATTAATATTGTTATTATTATTAATATTGTTATTATTATTATTATTATTATTATTATTATTATTTGCTCCGTTGGAAGACATAAAACATACCTTCCTGAATTACAGTCTAACTAATGATCAAATCTTATTCACCAAAAATCATTCTCAAAGAGGAAGTACATAATTTGATTTTTATTCTGCGTCTCCTTGTGACTTTTAAAATGTAATAAAAATACAGTTTAGAGCCTACATAATACCTTTTTCTCCTTAAGATCCAAATGCTACTTCAAAGGTGGAAAAAAATTATTAGTTATTTCTTTTTCCAAATATGCAACACTGAGTTGTCGCATGTAAAGCGAAAAAGATTTACCACGCATTGAACACACGCTACAGCAGTATGTCCCGTACAAAGCAGGTGGGCGACGCAGAAGTGACGCATTTCTTTCGCTTTTCTTCGTCTTGCGTCTTTCTTCGTCATTAGCTTTTGTTTGACTTTCGTCTTTCAATGTCCTTCGTCTTTCAATGTCCTTCGTCTTTCAATGTCCTTCGTCTTTCGGAGTTTGTCTTTCGTCTTCGAATTTCAGTTTTGTATTATTGAAGATAGATATTATTCTTCAAATACAATTTCTTTACAATTATTTCTTTAATAAATATCATGCACATTTTTCTGAAGTGATTAGTTGTTTTTGTTCTGAAGTGATTAGTTGAGTGAAATATGGGCAATTTTAAAACATGACTTTTTGAAAAATAGCTGCAATTCTTTTTCTTTCAACGTTTTTTAGGGATAATGCTAAATGCCCCTAATATCATGACATAAGCGCCATTTTGATGTATTCTTTTGAGTTTTTAAAACGTACATAAATATATTTTTTTAATATCTCACGTCGTTAATATTTACATTAAGACGATTTTATACATTTGCCACAACATACAAATGCTTCAAATGATTTCGGATGAAGTTTCTTGAAAATATAAAAGTTTCCTATGAAAAATATCTCAAATGTGTGTTCAGACAACATTTTCTTAAAATAGACTTTAAATTTTTCGTTAAAAATTTACATAAAAAGTCTATTTAGCTCTTCTATAGTATTTTTAAAATCATATTTCCATTTAACTATTGCGGAAAGGAAAAATTGAGAAAATGTAAAAAAAAATGTGTTTTTTGATCAAACAATATTTCCTCAATACAAATTTTACATGAAAGTACTTAACCATTGTGTTAACTGATATCTACTGTAAATATTACGTTTGGTTACATTTTCTGTAGAGTTGTTGAGTACGTTTTGAGAAAATGGTTCATTACAGAGTGCGATGTTAAAACATTATGACGATAAAGTTGCATTGTTGCTATGCAAACGAATGGTGTCAAAATATTCAGATACATAGATTGGATGCTATAATGCACATGAATTGCCGCGTATGTTTAAAAGGTTAGTTTCAGTTATATTATTAGTTTTATAAATTTATTATCATGTTCCATAAACGTAACGTGATAATAACTTCTTCAAATAGAATGGTCAAGTGATTCGGTCCTGTGCGCAAGGGCTTCGGTCATGTGAGCTGAAGTACGTGACAACTGAGGCTGTGGAGCTCGAAATGAGCGAAAATAATTAATTAAGATGTGTACGAGGCGTGGGGGAATTCCAAGTTTCTCCTGTATTATATTTGTACCCTGAGCATACGACATTGAGCTTGTCCGGTGTCTGTGTGTTTAATTGAGAGAACAATGGTACAAGTGTTGATAGGGGATCCAAGAGATTCAATGGGCAAATACGAAAAAAAGTGCGAGGTCGATACAGGTCTTTGCGACGAACGGGGAGTGTAAAGGTGCTCTTTACTGTGTTTGTCTCCAGTGGAGCAGGAACCGTGGGTGTTCTAACGGTTTTAATACTTTTTGAAGAAAAAATGCCTATATGCTAGCACATATCTAGTACTAATGGACAAATCAACAAAGCTAGCATAGGCACTAACGAATAGGAAATTAGTATGAGAAAGTCTGACCCACTCTGTAGCAGCAATTTCTCGCTATTCTACATGCTTGCGAAGAGAAAATACATATAATGCTGTAGCGGACGTATTGAAATGCCGCAGCGAGAAGGGATGTTTTTCCCGCAGGAAAACTCATGTTGTGAGGCTTGCAATTAAGTAGATTAATCTCGTTCCTGATCGTAGTAAATTACTCTCTGACACGTTAGGTATCCCCCGTTTTATATTCCCCGAACGATGTGGCCGAACTCGAAGCCCTACGGATTTGAAACGGATATTTTGATTATGGGGAATTCTTTCTTTTATAATAATAATAATAGTAGTAACAATAATAGTAATAGTAATAATAATAATAATAATCATAATAATAATTTATTACTGCAAATGAGCGTACGCTCGGTGTCAGTTAATAAAAAAATGAAAATAAAAATTTGAACTACCCTGACGTAATTAGCTCAGCTGAGGTCTTTCGAATTATTACGCTCAGATATTGACAACTAAGTGCCTTTGAGACAACATTTCTACCCAAAGAATAGTGAAATCTTGTGTTCGACCCTTCGTAAAACGTAATTGTTTCGCATTTATTTGGATTAATTTTTTATTCTGTTTACCTTTTCAGGAATTCGTCAATATATTTTTGCAACTGATCAATGTCGGTTTTGTCTCTGATATGTCGACACACGATGCAGTCGTCCGCAAAAAGTCCGATTGTTGATTGCATTTCGGTACCGATATCATTAATATACATAAGAAAAAAGGAGCAACCCTAACAGGCTTCCCTGAGAATCGCCGAACGTCACATAAACCTCGTCGGATAGAATCTCATCAATTCGAACTCTCCGTTTCCGACCTCAGAGAAATTCCCTCATCCTGATGACTATTCGAGTGTCTACTTCGGACTCCATGATTTTATTAAGACGACTGGCGTGAGGAACTCAATAGAAGGCTTTAGGAAGTTCTATAACGGTGCATCATTCTTTCTCTTTTGTTTGATTGAATCAATAATGTCTTAAGAAATGCTAGCTAGCTGACTTTCGCAAGAATAGGCTGGTCGAAAGTCATGTTGGAGTTCAACTAGGAAATAATTATTCTTGTTTCATCTATGTCGCAAGTAGTAGGCAATTTGATATTGATGATGATTTTCATAGAGCCTCAACATTTTCAAAATTTTCTCAAAAATGTCTCCGATTTATTTGATTATTTTTCTTTTCTAGAATATAGCAAAGTACACGTATTAGTTGGTACCAATTTTTATGCTCCCATTACTCCATTTTTGGTGGCAGATTCCATTTTTGGGGATCTTTCTGTATTTTTGATATTCGTAAATCTACAATATTCATAGATTTTTTCCTTTGGGAAAACTATTCTAAAAAATTAGGTCCTCAACCCTCGAGCGGACGCGTTGGTTGACTGAATCAACCACTTGCCATTTCCTGTTCCTACAATCTAATACTCCAATGTTTCGCAACTGAAACTCAGTAGATTTTAACTGTATTATTAACATTCTCCAGTATACTTTATAGTAGAGTAGAAGCATTGCACTCGTAGATAAATTAAATTATTTCCATCGCCCTTTGTATTCGCCCTCCAAAACCTTTCTGCTGCCGTTTGTATTTGAAAGTCACGAAAATCAGGTGAAAGCACCCCCCAAAAGAAAGAGCGGATGTACAATCTGCAGAAGAAAAGATAAAAAATATATTAATCTTATAAAAAAATCAAAACGGCTCTATTTTTCGTCGGAACAATACGCTTAAATAAATGGCGCAGGTCTCATTTTCATTGAACTCACTGAATTTTCAAACAATTAAAAAATCACAAATAACGTGAGAAACTACCTGCTGTCGTAGAATTGTTAGTTTGTTCCTTGTTCAGGGCAGTTTAAAATATCCTGTCTCATTCTCCTCTCTCCTCCCAACAAATAAAGGCGGAAGAAGACGATGATTCAATGAACTTTTAAAGTGAAGACATTGTGTGAATAATCTCGAATCAAACCTGAATTTAGATTGCCTGGACATCAGCTACGAAACGTGCTCTGAATAAAGAACCGGTAACAGAAGATTATTTACATGCGCCCAACACCCGTACAAACAAGAGGTAGCGAATACCGCTTGTGGCGACAAACAACTGCCAACTCCTGTAGACTTCGGACGTGGAGACGTGCACCGACGCACGCCGCCTTTCCATCGCATTACAAGTAAGTTAAGTACCATTCACTTGTTCAAGTAATTTATCATTCCAAAACATTTAATTGCTCAATTAAATATCTCTAATATTTAATTGCGCGAACCCAGGGAGGCAATGGTGCTGGAGCACCATTCTGGTACTGCTTTTTGGGAAATCGATATTTTGCTTTTTAGCATTTGGCCGTCTGCTACAATACAAATCAACTATTCCAACTCTAGAAAATTTACGATGCGCCACTGCGTGTATGTAATAAACATTATTGAGATATGTAATAGCCTAAAATACCCTAAATATAGCTTTTACTGGAAATAAATCCAATGTTTCAGTTAAGTGGTATCTAGAGATATTACTATCAATTGCTCTGATAAATCGGAAGTGAGCTCGACTCAGAAACTTGAAAACTAGGAAGAATAAAAAAAAATCTGTATTGATTTCTCAAAATATCTCAAAAACTGTCAATCCTCTAAAAATATTTTGATACAAAAAAAAGATAGGTAATAATGATATAAAAATTCTTCTATATCTTCCCTTTTTTGTACTTCATCCGCGGTGGCGAAGAATGAGTGATTATGGAAATAAATTATTTGCAGTGTAGCATTTTCTTGCTAATTTTTCCAGATTCTCTTATAAGGGTGTTGGTATTGTAGCGATACAGATTTCGTCATACGTTTTGAAACGAAATTCAGCGGACTAAAAATTTAAACAAACAGACTCGGCCACCCTGAGTTCGATTGGGAAATAAACAGACAGCGTTGCACGTGCCACCTCGCTTATCGCGACACCCATTTCCGCCCCCGGCACATTAAGAAAGTCGTTACAAGGGTCAGTCGTCGACAGATTCACTGCGAGACGCACGTGTTCGCATGACCAGCTGCAGAAAATTCTGGACGCTCACAGTGGCACAAAGAGTGGAAAGTTCCATGCTTCTCTCGTCGCAATTGGTTGAAATTAATGCGCTGCGCCAGTACCTTTGGCCAATAGCGACGTGACTTTTCTAAGGAGCTGAAGCACACAAGAGAAACGGGAGGGGGTAAAAGTTGACCTAATACAATTTCAACTTACAAAAATCAGAAGGGCCAGAGCATCAGACGGGGCCAGATCATTTTAGACGCAGGGCAGTCGGGAGAGAAACTTCTCCTGGGGAGTAATTGTTTCATCGGGGGAGACCAGTGTGTCTCCGCAAGACTTAGAAAACTTCAGTGCGAGCCTGAGCTTTAGTGCAGATAACAATTGGGAGAGAAAATTCTCTGGGGGATGTTATTCGTTGAAGTGAGGCGAACGTATCTGAAGGATTTCAATACTTTTCAAAATTGTATTTGAGAAGGACACATAGTTATTTACTCCGTGCCTGAGGTCGGGAGAAAATCCCGACGATCTTCAAGACCTACAAGAATCTGCCAGACAGCGCGGTCAGACTCCGTCGAGCGCCGCAGACGCCGTCGCTCCACTGGTGACGTCACGAGAGGGCCGCTCAGCTGTCGGAGAGGGGTGGCACCGCCGCCACTGCGTTCCAGCCAAGGCCACAACCGCCCCCTCTTGGTCCCCGCCGGGCCCGTCCCGGCTGCATAAAAGAACCGTTCCCAAGGCAGTATAAACTCCAGGGCATTCACCCCTGTCAGACTTATGTAACGCAGTGCCGCGCAGCTGGCACACTGATTTGTAATTTTTTTTATTATTATTACCATTGTAATGTTAAAGATAATTCTTTCTTTTTTTTAAGCTTTACTGTGATGTCTAACATCTAATTTTCTTTTCTTTCTAACTTATCTCTTAATTTTTTTTTAATTTTTCAATTTACAAGTGTAACTTCCCTGGGGCATTTTAAATTATTTTGCCCAGGAATAAAAGTGATTTTTACCAGTGATCAAAGTGTTTGTCTCGTACTGCCTTTGTGTCTTGTCAACAATTCCTTCCATCACCGACTGAGCTACAACCGGCGCCGCTGACTGGGCGTTCTCTAACGAGACGACCGGTAAGTGTTACAATTGGCTTTCCCACCGTGGGGCTCGACGGCCTAATAATTGAGGTTTTCCACGCCCAAATTTTAAAGTTAAATTTAACTAAATTTTTGTTATAAATGGATGGAAGGACATTGTTACGAGAGAAACAATTTGTGGACTGGTAACGATTTACTCTATTATTGTATTTTGTTTGTGAGTGTTGTTGTGTTGTGCCTCGTGTGTTGTGACTACCGTGTGCGTAATTCACGCGAAACAGCCAAAATGCTGGACGAATCAGGTATTGATGTGGCAGGAGATGGGAGTTCAGGGGAACAATCACCGCCCGAGACCACCGCCAGTGACTTCATGCAAATTTTCATGAAACAAATGTTTGAAAGTATGGAAAAACTTAAGGAATCTCTATCGGAACAAATGTCAGAGAAGCATTCTGAAAGTAACGACAGACTCATGAAATTAATGTCAGAAAATAAGGAACAGATTGCAGAGGTTAAGGAAACTCTCACGGAAACATTCACGAAACAAATTTCGGAAAGTATTGAAATCCTCTCGAAACATTCGCAAAGATTTGACCGGCTGGACAGCTGCTTAGCTGACCATGCCGCAAAATTCGAAAGATTGGAGGCAAAATTTAATTGCGAGATTGGGACATTGCAGAACCAGCTCGATGGTAGATGCGGGGAAATTGAAAATAGTGTATTAAATCTGGGTAAAGAACTAGAAGGTTCGAGGGCCGAAGTAAAATCGCGTCTAGGGAATATTCAGGCAGAAATTAGCCAGAAGCTCCAGGCATGTGACAGCAAGGTAGAAGCATGCTGCGAAGCAGTTACGGGAAAGATGGTCGAGGTTAGAGCAGAAATAAATGGTAAAGTTACTAGAATCGAATCCAAACTTGACACGGAAGTCAGCCAAATTCATGATAAAGTTGAAAAATTAGGCGCTTTTGACGGGGAAAATATCAGGGAGAGGGAAGAAAAACTGAAGAGGGAAATTGACCAAAATGTAAAACGACTAGTGAAAGAGGGAATAGAGAAGGAAAAGGGGAATAATCCGACGGTAAATCCACTAGGCGGGTCTAGTCTTAGATTCTCGTGGGCTCCTCCGCAGAATCTGTGCTTCTGGGGTAAACCGGACGAAAATCCAAAGGTTTTCCTTGACCGAGCAGAAAATTACATGGACTTAACGAAGGCGGTACCACCTGATTTGAAACCCAAATTTATGCAGGAACTATTGCGCGGAAGTGCAACACATTGGCTTACTGCACTTTCCCCATTCCCGCAAACGTACGAGGAATTTCGTACAAAATTTCTTGCGCGTTTTTGGAACGAACAGCGGCGATACGAGGCAGAGAGGAAAATTTTAGAAACAAGGTGGGATAAAAGATCTAATCAGTCTTACCTCGATTACGCCATGGAAAAAATTTCCGCTGTCAAATTATGTGACCCTTCTATTAATGAAAAGAAAATTATCTGGCTCCTAACTGCACACTTTCCCACTTATGTGCAAAATTTGATTAGCAGTGTAGGATGTGAAGATCTTGACCGCTTCCAAGAGCTGCTCGCTCAATTTGACAGGACACGGATAATTCATTACGAGGAAAATTATGATCGAAATCAAGGAAATGGCCAGAACCGGCAACCATGGCGTCGGGATGACCGAAATCGTGGGAATGATGCTAACGAACGGCGCCCGCCCCTGCGTGTAAATGAGAATCGGAACGGGAGCGCAAATGACGGAAACGGCCAACGCGACTCCGCCAGGTCGGGGCCGTTAAACTAAAACCGTTCGGACCTTCAGGGTATCGGGGTTCCGAACGAATTGTGTCAGAGGTACCGTTCATTAATGTAGTATCCATCAATTATGCATTTTATGACCTGAACGACGACGCGAACGCGCCCGTCATAGAACGCGCACGAAAATGTCCAGTAGTCGAGTTCCTTATAGGAAATTTCAATGTGTACGCTTTAATTGATACCGGTAGCGAGGTTAGCGCGATTTCTAAGAAATTGTTTTCAAAATTGCTTAGTGGACAGATTCCAGTACCGACTTTGCCGACGGGTAGATGTTATGTCGTAGGAATTGGAAAAAAGAAAAGCAAGCCCATTTCTATGCAAGCCCTAATATCAATCGACTTTGAGGGAGTTTCATTCGATGTGCCGTGCTTAGTTATTGAAGATTTAAGCTACGATGTAATTCTTGGGGTAGATTTTTTAAGGGAAAATAACGGGATAGTGGATTTTTCTAGAAATATTGTAAGTTTCGGTGAGGGCAGGGAAATTAATATTAGGGATGACGAGGACAGGATAGACATTGGCATTTCATGCGGGTCCTGGGAATTGGGAGATGATGTGCGTGAGATTATTAATGGTTACTCACTAAGAAATGAATTATTAACCGACTACGAGCGCCATCAACTGAATGAAGTGCTGTTTAAATTTAGAAATGTTTTTGATCGTCCTACGCATCCTATTAAAGACTTTAACTTTCGGATTCGTGTCACCGACGACTCACCTTTTAAAGTAAAGAATTATCCCATTCCGCAGTCTATGAGGGGGGAAGTCGATGAAACAATCAAGAATATGATTGAGGAGGGCATTATCGAAAGAGCTGTGACGGCTTATTTAAACCCGATTGTGGTAGTTAAGAAAAAGGACGGCAAAGTGAGGATTTGTCTAGATGACAGACGAATTAATGAAGCCACGATCCCAGAAAACGAGGCACCTCAAAACCTCGACGAAATTTTATGGAAATTTAACAAAACTAAGATTTTTTCGGCCTTAGATTTTTCTAGTTCCTACTGGCAGATCGCGATTCACCCAGATGACAGAAAATTCACGGGATTTCTGTTGATTCCTGGAATATATATATATATATATATATATATATATATATATATATATATATATATATATATATATAACGGCCTGACTTACATTTGGAAAAGAATGCCTTTTGGTCTGAGGAATAGTGGTGCGGCATTTATCCGTTGCCTCGACGAAAAATTAGGAGACAAAATTAAGCAGTTCGTCACGCCGTACATCGACGACATCGTGATTTCCTCACAAAACTTCCAGGAACACCTTTGTCACCTGGAACAATTACTGGAATGTCTGTCCGAAAATGATATGAAATTAAATTTGAACAAATCGCAGTTTTGTACTTCGGAAATTTCCTTTTTAGGATACCGTGTCAACACGGATGGCGTGAAAATTGATCCAGAAAAAGTCAAGGCTATTGATCAAATATCACGACCACGAAATACAAAACAATTGAAGGGATTTTTAGGCATGTGCGTGTATCAGTCGAGATTTATTCCAGGTTATGCGATTCTCACCGCACCGTTAATAAATTTATTAAGGAAAGGGACTAAGTGGCACTGGACTGACGAATACGAACAGGCGTTTAACAAAATTAAAGCGGCATTTCGTAATGCGATTATGGTGAACCACCCGGATTTTTCGAAACCTTTCTACCTCCAAACTGATAGTTCTAATGTTGGGATCGGGTGTGTACTCACGCAAATCGGTGAATTTGACACCGAATACAAAATTGTCGCGGTCGCCAGTCGTGTGCTCAGGTCAAATGAACTTAAATTCTCTGTTACTGAAAAGGAGGCACTTTCCATAATTTGGGCTCTCCAAAAGATGCTGGGATATTTGGCTGGAAGAAAATTTTACATTGTAACGGACCACAAAGCCCTGATTTTCTTGAAACGCTGCCACTGCACTAACGCCAGGTTACTACGGTGGGTGCTTTGGCTGCAGCAGTTTAACTTTGACATCAGGCATATTCCAGGAATCAATAACCCTATCGCAGACTTTCTTAGCAGGCTGCCCTACACTTCTAATCACATGATTCAAAATGATACAGTGTATCACATGAATGTGATTAACCTAAATGTGACCCCTATTCCGGAAATGCGGCCTGGAAACCTCCAGAAATTACAGGAGCAGGATGCCATCATTGGCAAAGCTAAATTATTTATTCAAAATTCTTTAGATCAGTCTGATCCACTCTTCGAAAAATTGAATCAGAATCCCGGGTTAGTGAAACTCTCGAGTAACCTCGTGATGTTTCGGACAAAAGAACAACCCTGTGAATATCGGATCTGGATCCCGAACGATATCACAGACAAACTGATTATTCATGTGCACCAAAAGCACGGGCATTTTGGCGGGAACAAAATTCTCAAAATTTTAATGACATTTGCGTATTGGAAAGGAATGGCTAGGCTGTCAGAGCTACAGTTTCTAAGTGTGTGACATGCCAGCTGACAAAATTCCCCAACAGGCATTATGAAGGACCAATGCATCACATAATTCCTTCAGCCCCAAATGAACTCGCCTGCCTTGATTTATACGGACCGTTACCTACGGCGAGGTATGGCTACAAGCACGTTTTGGTCATAAGTGATTCCTTTTCTAAATTCACACAAATTTATCCGATCACTAGGCCCACTACGCAAAATTGTTTAAATCGTCTTACCAGGGAATTTTTTCGAACTGCCGGGAAGTATAAGAAAATTCTCAGTGACCATGCCTCTCAATTCACTGGGGCACTCTGGAAACAGACACTGGAGAATGAAGGGGTCTCTGCCATTTTCTCTTCTATTAGGCACCCGCAATCCAATCCAAGTGAGCGGATTATGAGGGAAATTTCCCGTTTGTTCCGTGTCTACGTGACACAGAACCATAAAGAATGGCCCCTACTAATCAAAAATATAAATGAGTGGATCAATACTGTCGAACATGATTCTATCGGCATGTCACCTTACGAGGCGCATTTTGGAAGGAAACCGGAGCATGCCTTTCCCTTGCTAGGTCGATTATCAGGACAGCAAGTTCCAAATTATGAGAACCGGTGTAGGATCATTCTGGATAATCTCACCAAGAATGCCAGACGGAGGGAAGGCATGGTTAAAAATCCGTACCAGTTCAAAGTAGGAGACAAGGTACTCGTCAGGACCCCCCGAGTAAGCGACCAGCCCGCGGGCCTGTTTCATAAATTCTTCCCTCTTTTCAGTGGTCCATTTACGATCGAAGCCATCCCGCATCCAAATGTCTGCCTTCTTAAAGATGTGAACGGCTTGCCAGCCGGAAAATTTAATTTTTATAATTTGCGGCCTTTCAAAGAGTGAATTCCTGACTACTAGAAACCGTCGAACTCTGCACACAATTCCGTCATCTACCCCGAGCTCACCGAACATTTCTTATTTTTTCTTTATAAGTTTTGTTAGGTTTAATTAGAAATAGTATTCTATTCTTAGTTCCCAATGGTAAATAAAATTTTGCTAGGATTCCGAGTAAAAGTATTCATTTCTGGTATCGCTATTTTTTTTTAATTTTTACTTAAATAAAAAAAAATTCTCATTTTTCGAAATTTAATTTCTCGAACTCCAATTTTTTTTATTCGGAGGGGAAGGCTAATGTAGCGATACAGATTTCGTCATACGTTTTGAAACGAAATTCAGCGGACTAAAAATTTAAACAAACAGACTCGGCCACCCTGAGTTCGATTGGGAAATAAACAGACAGCGTTGCACGTGCCACCTCGCTTATCGCGACACCCATTTCCGCCCCCGGCACATTAAGAAAGTCGTTACAAGGGTCAGTCGTCGACAGATTCACTGCGAGACGCACGTGTTCGCATGACCAGCTGCAGAAAATTCTGGACGCTCACAGTGGCACAAAGAGTGGAAAGTTCCATGCTTCTCTCGTCGCAATTGGTTGAAATTAATGCGCTGCGCCAGTACCTTTGGCCAATAGCGACGTGACTTTTCTAAGGAGCTGAAGCACACAAGAGAAACGGGAGGGGGTAAAAGTTGACCTAATACAATTTCAACTTACAAAAATCAGAAGGGCCAGAGCATCAGACGGGGCCAGATCATTTTAGACGCAGGGCAGTCGGGAGAGAAACTTCTCCTGGGGAGTAATTGTTTCATCGGGGGGAGACCAGTTTGTCTCCGCAAGACTTAGAAAACTTCAGTGCGAGCCTGAGCTTTGGTGCAGATAACAATTGGGAGAGAAAATTCTCTGGGGGGTGTTATTCGTTGAAGTGAGGCGAACGTATCTGAAGGATTTCAATACTTTTCAAAATTGTATTTGAGAAGGACACATAGTTATTTACTCCGTGCCTGAGGTCGGGAGAAAATCCCGACGATCTTCAAGAATCTACAAGAATCTGCCAGACAGCGCGGTCAGACTCCGTCGAGCGCCGCAGACGCCGTCGCTCCACTGGTGACGTCACGAGAGGGCCGCTCAGCTGTCGGAGAGGGGTGGCACCGCCGCCACTGCGTTCCAGCCAAGGCCGCAACCGCCCCCTCTTGGTCCCCGCCGGGCCCGTCCCGGCTGCATAAAAGAACCGTTCCCAAGGCAGTATAAACTCCAGGGCATTCACCCCTGTCAGACTTATGTAACGCAGTGCCGCGCAGCTGGCACACTGATTTGTAATTTTTTTTATTATTATTACCATTGTAATGTTAAAGATAATTCTTTCTTTTTTTTAAGCTTTACTGTGATGTCTAACATCTAATTTTCTTTTCTTTCTAACTAATCTCTTCATTTTTTTTTTAATTTTTCAATTTACAAGTGTAACTTCCCTGGGGCATTTTAAATTATTTTGCCCAGGAATAAAAGTGATTTTTACCAGTGATCAAAGTGTTTGTCTCGTACTGCCTTTGTGTCTTGTCAACAATTCCTTCCATCACCGACTGAGCTACAACCGGCGCCGCTGACTGGGCGTTCTCTAACGAGACGACCGGTAAGTGTTACAGTATGTAGACTAACTACTTTGTTACGTTCAGGGAATGCAGCAAACTATCCGAGCAACGGGCCAAGCATCATGGTTAACCACGGAAATTAGTTCCGGCACCACTCACGAGAGGGCAGCGATAGCAGACGTCGCGGCGCCGTCACGCTCGACCAGGCTCCGGAGCGGACGGGCGGACCCGTACCTGACAGCTGGCCAGCGGACCCGCAGCCCGAGCCTGCTATATGACCCGCGCCCGGCGAGCCGAGAGACAGTCAAGCGCCTGCCTACATTGTGAAGTGATAAGTGGATTGTGAACAAGTGCGACGACACAGCTACGGTTACGGACTTTCTCTCTCTTGGAACAGTGAACGGCACAACGGCTGCAATTTTGGACATCTCCCCGGGAAATTGTGACTTGGACATTCTTCGGTACATCTTCTGGAAAATTGTTTGGATATGGCTTGAAGTTGTCTACCTCTGTACTGATTGTGGTTGGAATAAATCCATTTTTAGAAATTGCTTTCCTTTGGATACTACAATATAAGTCATTCTTGCTGAATATTAGTCGTAAACAATCCCAACACACAACAAAATACGGGGAATCCCTACAAGTACTGACGGTGTTGTCAGTAGCTACAATGACCAAGATTTCATTATTATACATTCATTTAAAGAAGTCGTCACATAAATAATGAAAAATTTTGTACTCGTTTCAATCGGTAGTGCGACAAAATCACGACACGCACAACGAATCGTAGGTGCGACAAAAATATGAAATGAAATGGTTCAAATTTTTAATAAGATATTATTATTATTATTATTATTATTATTATTATTATTATTATTATTATTAGCGTATTTTCCCAATAATGGAAAACGTTAAGCAAAGATTGACTCGTTTTTGTGTTCTAATTAGTTTTTGTGGAGTTCTTCTTAATTTTCCAATATTCTTTCATTCTGTTGGAGAATGCCAGTTTTCTTTCTTCAGACCATTTCGGTCTGTAGGGTTTTGATTTAGGTTGTTCTGGTTTGACTTCCCATTTGTTCACTTTGTTGCGGAAGGTGTTTTTGTCTGAGGTGTCAGTTATGTCGGCGTGTCGTATGTCTTTTTTTGTTTCTTTCATCCATGGTGTTGTACTTTTAAGTGAGGATATATAGTTTAGTATTCTTTTAGTTAGTCGAGTATTTGGTAGCCTGTCTATGTGTCCGAAGAATTTCAGTCGTCTTTTCCTGATGTCGACTTCTATGTTCGAGTACTTTTCAGTTGTCTTAATAGATTGTAATCTGTATCCATCGGGAGTGAGTCTCGCACCGAGTATTTTTCTAATGATTTTTCTTTCTTCTTTTTTGATTTCTTCCAGTTCATATTTCTTGCTGAGAGTGAGTGTTTCGCTAACGTAAAGAGCTGCCGGTTTGATGACAGTATTATAATGTCGAATTTTGGTTTTCTTAGACATGCATTTTTTGTTGTACAGGTTTTGGATTAGTCCGAATGCTTTCTTGATTTTCTGGAGGCGGGTTTGTTGTGAAATTCTTTCGGATCCGGTTGGTTCGATGAACTCACCCAGGTATTTGAAATGTGGTACCGTTTTGACCGTTCCATACCTTGTGTGCATGTTGTCACCTTTGTGGGATAGGACTTGAGTTTTCTCGAAAGAGATCTGTAATCCTACCCTTTCTGCACATTCTTTGAGTGTTTCTAATTGTTTGATAGCGGTCTCTTGGTTTTCAGACAGTATCGCTATATCGTCGGCAAAGGCAAGGTATGGTATGCAGAGGTTATTTTTGGGTATGCCGAGAGTGATAGGTTTCCAAGCATCTTGTCTTTGAAGTTCTTTTTCCCATTCTTCCATTACTTTGTCCAAGACTAGGTTGAACAGGAGAGGAGAGAGGCCATCTCCTTGTCTCACGCCTGTCCGAATTTCGAAAGGTTCTGAGATTTCTCCCATGAGTTTCACTTTAGAATTTGTTTTTGTAAGTGTTTGCTCGATAAGTTTCCGTGTTTTGTGGTCTAGTCCTCTTTCTTCTAGGATCTGGAATAGTGATGGTCGATCGATAGAGTCGTAGGCCTTTTTGAAGTCGACAAATGTACATGTTACTGGTTTGTTTCGAATTGCTCGCATTTTGATTAATGTTTTTAGGTTGAAGATTTGTTCGGGACAGGATCGGTTTGGTCTGAATCCTGCTTGAAAATCTGATAATTTTGGTTCGAGTTGTTCTTGTGTTCGTTTTAGAAGACAGGCCGAGAGAATTTTGTAAATAACTGGAAGGAGGGAAATCCCTCTGTAATTGTTTACATCTGACTTTTCTCCCTTTTTATGTAGTGGGTGAATGAGTGCGGTTTTCCAATCGTCAGGGATTTGTTCTGTTTGCCAGATTTCTTGGACGATCTGTGTGATTTCTTTGAGTGAGTTGGGTCCAAGGTTTTTGAGCAATTCTGCGGTAATTCCATCTTCACCTGATGCCTTGTTGTTTTTGAGTTTTTTGATGTGGGAGTGGATTTCGTCTTGACTTGGTGGTGACGAGTCTTCATTTGTGTGGTCAGGTTGTTTCTTTGGGAATCTCCTTGTAGGTTCCGGACAATTCAAAAGTTGTGAGAAGTATTTAGCCAACTCTTGGCAATTTTCCTTGTTCGTTAATGCCAATTTTCCATCTTGCTTTCTGAAACATAAGTTGTGTGGTGTGTATCCCTTCATTTGGTTGGCGAATACCTTGTAGAAGTCGTGCGTGTTATTGTTTCGAAAGTTATCTTCGATCGACGTCAGTTGGTCATTAATGTATATCCGTTTGATTTGTCTTAAAGTTTTGGATGTCTCTTTTCGTACTTCGAGGAAGATCTTGTGGGTTTTTTCAGATTTGTTACTGTTGTAATTTTGGAAAGCGTTTTTTCTGTTATTGAGGGCAACTTCGCATTCTTTATTCCACCAGGGATGTTTCGGTCTTTTGGTGAGGGGAATCAAGGATTTGGCAGTCTCTATGATTTTGTCCTTGAAATTTACCCAGTTTTTTGCTGGTTGTTCTTCCCATTTTTCAGCAATTTTGGAGTCTTGGATTTTGTGTATGTCGAATTTTGGAATAGTTGGGGGTTTCTTGTTGAATTTTCTCTTGGGGGTAAATTTGATCTTGATTCGGGAAAGGTAATGGTCGGAATCTATGTTTGCTCCTTTGCGGACTTGTACATCGTGGATTTCTTTCTGGTAGAAGTAAGAGATTGCAACATGGTCGATTTGGAATTCTCCTAATTGTTGGATGGGGGAGCGCCATGTTTTCTGTTTCTTGGGGGATTTTCGTAGTGAGGTTGACATAATTTTCAGGTTGTTCTGTTGGCATAACTCGATGAGCCGGGTGCCATTTTTGTTAGTGAATTTGTGTGCAGGGTAATTGCCTACTGTTTTTTTGTATCTGTATTCTCTGCCAATTTGTGCATTAAAATCTCCGAGGAGAATTTTAACGTCGTCTTGTGGAATTTTGGACATTTCACATCCGAGTTCTTCCCAGAATTTGTCAGTCTTTTCGGGTTCTTTTTTGTTGTCTGCATTTGTGGGCGCGTGAACATTGATGAAAGTGTAATTCTTATTCGTATGTTTGATCCTCATGGTCATGAGTCGGTTATTGATGGGTTTCACGTCTTTTACTGAATCTAGGACCTTTTTATCTACAACAAAGGCCATGCCGAATAGAGGTGTTCCTTTGCAAACCTTTTTCTTAGTTCCACTTTTGAAGATCCTGTAGTTGTTGTAGTCGATTGTTTCTGAGTCAGTGAAGCGTGTTTCTTGTAGGGCGAGAATTTGGATTTTCTGTTTGGTAAGTTCTGTTGTGAGATTGTGTAGTTTACCGGTTTGAATCAGCGTTCGAATGTTGAATGTGCCAATGTATGTGTGGCTCTTTCGTGGAAGTTTACCAGAGCACTCCGACTCGCTCTCTCGTACAGGTCCAAGCTCCCCAGAATCCGAATGCTTGGTTGCCGTCTGTTGACGGGTGGATCGTCCACCTGGGGTACTTTTGTTTTTGCTTGTACGAATCATTGTTGCTTGTAATTGATATCCAGCTGATGCTGGTTGGGTAGAACCAAGGATTGTTAGTTCCTGGAGCAGTAGTTGCAGCCGCATCCTCTGGATGAACAGACGCTGACCAAGTTGCCGGTGGTTTCCACTACAGACGCCTCTTGGATTTTCTTCGCTTAGTTTTGGTCCGCCCTGAGTATTTTATTTCCGCAGTACCCGCCATATCTGGTGAGCATTCCCCTATCTTATTATTATTATTATTATTATTATTATTATTATTATTATTATTATTATTGGCGTATAGGCCATTACTGACCACGCTACACGATTAACGTGTATACTTCTTCCAGGATCAGCTTTTCAGCTAAATCCTTGGATTACAACAAGGTTGTTACGCCTTGAAGTGTGAATTATGAGATGAAAGGATGATGATGATAGGTGAAGGGACAATCACAAATACGACCATGTCTACGCAAGACTCGAACCTGCAGCCTCCTCGGCACAAACGACGGCTGCCGCAACCGTCTGCGCCACGGGGAGGACAACAAGATATTATAATTATTTATTATGAATTGTTTCCACCTCCTAAAAGTACCGCCCCTGCTGCCCCCCCTACCCTATGCCACTGGGTAACAAGGCCTTACGCTGAACGAGAACTTGTTTCTCGATCTATTAGGTTTGAGATGGCTCGTTGAAGTTCACTCACTGCTAGAAAGAGTATCAAGTGGAGATCGGAGAGAAAGTGTCAGCTAAAGTTTATTGAGAAGTTTTGTAGAATCAGGCCTGTTTATCGGAATATAATTATTGATGAACTATAGATCTAAGCAAAGGTGAACTAGTGGATAAGAAAACTCCGTAGGCTCTTTTATTGAACCGAAGAGAATCGCGTGAAATTAAAATGCGGCTTTATCATTATCCTCACCTCCGCGTGTTCTCAGCACGATCTCTGCGTATTCTCAGGTTAATGTTCTCCATAACTTCCTCACTTGTTTTCTCCGTGTTCTTTATAAGCTCCCTCCTATTCTCCTAACATGTTTCCCTCATGTTCCCCAAAAGATCCCCTAAGATGTTAAATGTGTGTTCCCGCTGCACGTTTTCCTCATATCCCCCCCCCCACACACACACTGTACGCCTTCTATTCCCCACGTTTCCCCACATGCTCCTCACGCTTTGACCGCACGATTTGTTAATCTGGGAATCAAACTGCCAATTCAAAACTTTAATGGTGGCTGCAATAATCGTATTTGTGGTGATGGAGCCTCAAGCTGTGTTTATGGTGGTTATGACAGTGGCCGCTGTGTGTGGAAACGGTGGCTGCAAGAATGGTATTTGTTGTAATGGAGCCACAATTGGTGTTTATGGTGGGTATGGATATGGCAGCGGCCGCTGTGTGTGGAAACGGTGGCTGCAAGAATGGTATTTGTGGTGATGGAGCCACAATTGGTGTTTATGGTGGGTATGGATATGGCAGCGGCGCCGTGTGTGGAA
The DNA here is from genome assembly GCA_038098605.1 of Gryllus longicercus. NCBI lineage: Eukaryota > Metazoa > Arthropoda > Insecta > Orthoptera > Gryllidae > Gryllus > Gryllus longicercus. Next base: position 133,402 of record JAZDUA010000016.1, read on the forward strand.
ACGGTGGCTGCAAGAATGGTATTTGTGGTGATGGAGCCGCAATTTGTGTGTATGGTGGGTATGGATATGGCAGTGGCCGCTGTGTGTGGAAACGGTGGCTGCAAGAATGGTATTTGTGGTAATGGAGCCGCAATTTGTGTGTATGGTGGGTATAGATATGGCAGTGGCCGCTGTGTGTGGAAACGGTGGCTGCAAGAATGGTATTTGGGTAGTAGTAGTGGAGTCACAATTGGTAATTGCGGTGGGTATGGATATAACCGTGGCAACTGTGTCTGGACACGGTGGCTGCAATAATCCATGATGGAGCCTCAAGTTGAGTTTGAGGTGGTTATGGATATGGCAGTGGTCGCTGTGTGTGGAAGCGGTGGCTGCAAGAATGGTATTTGTGGTAATGGAGTCAAAATTGGTATTTGTGATGGGTATGGATATGGCCGTGGCAACCTTGTGTGGAAACGGTGACTGCAATAATCGTATTTGTGGTAATGGAGACTCGGGCTGTATTTATGGAGGGTATGGATATGGCACCGGCCGTTGTGTGTGAAAACGGTGGCTACAAGAATGGTATTTATGGCAACAGAATCAAAATTGGTATTTGTGGTGGGTATGGAAACGGACGTGGCTGCTGAGTGTGGAAACGGTGACTGGAATAATCGTAATTGTGGTGATGGAGCCGAAATTAGTGTGTATGGTGGGTATGGAATGGCAGCGGCCGCTGTGTGTGGAAACGGTGGCTGCAAGAATGGTATTTGTTGTAATGGAGTCACAATTGGTAATTGTGGTGGGTAGGGATATGGCCGTGGCAACTGTGTGTGGAAACGGTGACTGCAATAATCGTATATCTGGTGATGGAGCCGAAATTAGTGTGTATGGTGGGTATGGATATGGCAGTGGCCGCTGTGTGTGGAAACGGTGTCTGCAAGAATAGTATTTGTGGTAAAGGAGTGAAAATTGGTATTTGTGGTGGGTATGGATACGGACGTGGCTTCTGAGTGTGGAAAAGGTGACTGCAATAATCGTATTTGTGGTGATGGAGCCTCAAGCTGTATTTATGGTGGGTCTGGTTATGTCAGTGACCGCTGTGTGTGGAAACGGTGGCTGCAAAAATGGTATTTGTGGAAATGGTGTCAAAATTGATATTTGTGGTGGGTATGGATACGGCCGTGGCTGCTGAGTGTGGAAACGGTGACTGGAATAATCGTAATTGTGGTGATGGGGCCGAAATTAGTTTGTATGGTGGGTATGGATATGGCAGTGGCCTCTGTGTGTGGAAACGGTGGCTGCAAGAATGGTATTTGTGGTGATGGAGCCGCTATTTGTGTGTATGGTGGTTATGAATATGGCAGCGCCCGCTGTGTGTGGAAACTATGGCTGCAAGAATGGTATTTGTGGTGATGGAGCCGCTATTTGTGTGTATGGTGGTTATGAATATGGCAGCGCCCGCTGTGTGTGGAAACGGTGGCTGCAAGAATGGTATTTGTGGTGATGGAGCCACAATTGGTGTTTATGGTGGGTATGGATATGGCAGTGGCCGCTGTGTGTGGAAACGATGGCTGCAAGAATGGTATTTGTGGTAATGGAGTCAAAATTGGTATTTCTGGTGGGTATGGATACGGACGTGGCTGCTGAGTGTGGAAAAGGTGACTGCAATAATCGTATTGGTGGTAATGGAGTTAAAAATTGGTTATTGTAGTGGGTACGGATATGTCCGTGGCTACTGAGCGTAGAAATAGTGATTGCTTGATTTGTATTTGTGGAGATGGAGGCAAAGGCGTTATTTGTGGTGGTAATGGATAAGGCAGTTCGATTGTGTGTGGCATCGGTGGCTGCAAGTATCGTTTTTATGGAGATGGACATGTAGAAATAGTTTGTGGTGGGTGTGGATATGGCTGTGTCTGGTGTGTGGAAACGGTGTCTGCATCTCTATTTGTTGTAGAGACGGTGGATCAGCTGTGGGGCGTGGATTTGTATGGACTTTTTGGGAATGGCGAATGTGCTCTGTTGGCAGTGCTAAGAACTTTTACTGAGTTATTTATTAGTCTACTAGATTGCGTTAATGGAAGCGATTGTAGCATTGCGAATGGGTTTCGGTACTAAGATTATGTGATGTTGTAAAGGTTCTCAATTCTGCCGTATACTGCGCCACTGGAGAAAATGTTGGTGCAGTACCAACCTTGTGTATTTTGAGATTTTATGTTGGGAATATTTATTCATGTATTGGCAGGCTATTTGAAATGGTCCCCAGAGAAAATTTTTACTCTCAAATATTTACTTAGACTTAAGTATGATTTTCTGTAAAAATCCTTTTCCTTTTTATTTGCTCTCTCAGTTCAATTACTTTTTAAATTTAGTGCTTAATCTTACCTGCACTATGCAGATTGTTTTTGGATGTGATTGGCATCAACTTGTGAGCAAGGGTTTTCAAATATTAATCTTGGAAGAATCTTGTTTGTAGTGGTTATTACTCAATATGAGTGTATATCAAAACAATTAACATATTTGCCGTTTCTGGTATCTTCTCTAAATGTAGTTAATGTAAATTGTAATTGTCAGTGTCAGTATTTTCTAGTTTCGTATCATTCAAACATTGATTTATTTGATGTTTATGTACTGTATTTTTTCTACAGATGCACTGCTTTTAACTTCTAATGTCAAAAAGTCATATGAGCCCAAGTCCTTGTGTTGATTAGTTTAAAAAAAAACTGGTGTTTTTATTATACATGGTTCATGCTGTGAAATTTTCTTTTAAGACTAGATTTACTTTAACTCTTGTCATTGGTTATTAATATTTTCATGTTTTGTAAGTATGGGGAATGCTCAACCTACCAGTAATACATCATATCAAGTTGTGTCCTCCCATTGCGTTCACTTTTACCCCACAGTGTGCACAATTGATTGGTAAGAAGAAGTGTAAAACTAATCAATTTTTATTTTTTGCTGGGTCGCAAACATAATTTGAGGATCTCATGTTTCTTTACGTAGAATTCCTTTGTTATCATGTATAATTTTTTATTTTGTGTGTATAGGAAAGGAACAACAACCTTCTAGCAGTACATCAAATAAAGAACTGACCATGATACCAATTTGAAAACTCTTTGAATTTACTGAGAAAAGTATTGATTTGGTGTAAAAAGTTCCCTCTATTGTATTAAAAACAGAAATGAGAAGTCAGATGAAAATGAGTTTTAAAGCAAAACGTTTCATGTCTATCACATAAGCATCAAGGAATTTATAACAAACTTCTTTATGTGCCTTGGCCATATGTTGTCAAAATATATTAGATCTACTACTTGCAAATGGAAAACAGTGTATACATGTTAATATCTCACTATTTGTCACAAAATGCCATAGGGGTTTTAGATCCCAAGCCAATTAATTGCATATTGTGTAAATAAATCAGTATGTACTTTTTTTTATCTTGTTTAGCTCTAGATGACTTTTAAAAATGTTACAGTCTACAGTAATTACTCATCTCATATACAATAACATTGTTTGTTACTTTTCAATTACTATGCATGTTGATCAAAATTACTTTTGAGTTTATATCAATAACTATGTAAATAAATATCAAGGTCACATTTCTATTTCAAAAGTTACTTCAATGTTCAATTATTTGAGTTCCAAAGAAAATAAATTAGAATATTTTTTTGGATAGAGAAAAAAGTATTATCAGAGTTTTAAGAAGAGTATGAAAACCTCCAGGGAGTTGGCTGTACTTATAGTGTGCAACCAACTGTTTTCTTATAAAGAATTTTTCTTTTATGCTGCGAATGTATTTTAATCATTGACTTACAGGTAATATTAATAATGTTAACTATGATGTATTGAATGCCTTCAACAAGTGTAGAATATTAGTAAAAGCTGTATTTTTGAATATCCGTTATTGGCTGGCTATTTTTTTTATGTTAGCCCCTTGTTCACTATGTAAAGAATAAGATTTCTCAACAGTTCACTTGTAATAACGTGACAGATGTCTAATGTTTAAATACTAGTAAATTATATTTCTGACTAGTAGCATGGTTGGAACCCAAAGTTCAAAAACAGTTCAGCATTTTCAGAGAATTGTAGTTATTCTAATCTTAGCCTCACAATATCATATTGCAATACATTGTAGTTTCTTGTCTTTTATTTCAACTACATCTTAATCAGATTATTTTTGTTGGAAACTGTTGAAATTTGTCAATTAATTCCACTTTCAAAATATTTTTCTATAGAACTACTCATTTGCCACAAGGTGGCCAACATTTTTTCTGCGAAGTGCCAGTGGTATGTTCACATGATTTGTGACATACCTGGTGTTGCACAAAACAAGCAAAAATTGGTGCAGCTAAACAGCACACCTATTTCTTTGCATCGGAGTGTCTTCCAAAGCCTTCTATAGTAGCCGCTAATTCACATGAAACCTGAGCTACCCCTGTGAGTAATCATGTCATATTTTTATCATATCCCATGGTTTACCTACAAACAACAACAACCACCACAAAGTTGCTTTATAGCTAAACGGTCATTAGCAACCTTACTTAAATCAACAAAAATTTAATTTATTCATATTTTGTAATTACATAAACAAAGATTGATTTAAACACACTAACGGAAAACTGATTTAAACACACTAACACAAAATTGATTTAAATATATCAACAAAAATCTATTTGAACATATTTTTTCATTAAAATAATTTTTCAAATAGGAAATCTCTTAACAATGTTTAATTTGGTGAAAAGTAAATAGTATTTCTAGGATACTTCATAAGGGATCAATGACTTGGATGATCAATCACAATGGAAAATGTGTCACACTGTTTTTTGCTTGTTCTGCGCAGCACAAAATTCGCCTCGAATTATGTGATCTCACTATAAATATGCAGATTCACTACAAAAGACCAAGGAGCAGCCTTTGGGCAGGGAAGTCACCCCAGGGCACCAAACAATCCTTTGATTATTTTAAATTATGAGTATTATAAAAAAATATTAGTTGTGTGGATTTATGGAAAGAACTTAAATCTTCTAAATTTTCTACAAATGATCATTTGTTGGTGAAATAAACATATACAGTAAATAAAAGAACTACTGTAATGCTGAACCTTTCAATTATCAGGAGGATATGTTTAATGTTGCGCATTACAGTAGCCAGCAGATTGCAGAGGTTTTCCCAACTAAAATTAATCAAAACTTATCTATGAACAATGTTGCAAGAAAGTTTAGATTCCCATACTGTCAATAGAAAATGATGTATTAAACAAAACTAACATTGCCAAAGTAATCAACACATTTCCAAAATTAAAAGCTCAAAAAAACCTCTCAAGCTCAAAGAAGCGTATTTTGTGCACCTTCTCTACCCCAAACCATACACAAGTTGAATTTTGAATACACAGAAATGAGAATTGTTAACAAAATATTCACTCCAATGTAATAAAATCTATTTCAAAGGCAAATCAGCTCTAGTTTTAAGTTCTTATTCATCATGTCCTCCGTGAAGAAATATGCTTTTACCACGACATGGAGAATAATAATTTGAATAACTATATTTCCCACTGAACTCTATAAGACATGCACAGATAATGAAGTTACATTTATGTCCAGAAGCAAATAAGAGGCCATCTAAGCATTTGCTCAGAGGATCAGGGAAACTGGACAAAAAATTTGAGGTGGAGGTCATTGACCCAGAAGCTGAGGTCAAATACTTGTTACAGGTGCTTTAGAATTATACAGTCCAAATGGTAAATAATACATTAAATATTATTAAAATTAATATTAATTTCCTTTATGATGCTCAGTATAGTCTTTAATTGTATAGAAACGGTTATGCAGCAGAAAATATTTTACTTAGGACTTAAATTTTTGTTTCAATTTTAATAATTTAATGTCATCTAGCAAAGCGTTGTAAATTAACGAACAAGTACTGTATGTGTTTGGTAGTGAGCTGTTGATACCTTCACCTGATGAATATGATTACTACGTTGACTGTTTTAGTTATAGACATTGGCCTTGGCTGAAAACATATTCCTGCCCCTGGGTAAGTCTTTTTTGACAAAAACCACTGATTGTAGATCAAGATTTAAGGTGATGGTAAAATTCCTAGATTAATAAAAAGAGGCTTACAAGAATCATGTGAATGGAATTTGCTTATTATTCATACAATTTTTTTTTGTAATCTAAAAGTCTGGAAGATGTAAGATGTATTTTACTGGAATACTACATCGTACCTGCGGTGGGAATGAACATTCATGAAATATACAAGCAGTATGATGGCTGACTGAAATTGAAAGAATTCTGATGCAAAGCATAATGAACTTAATTTTGTGTTTAATTCATTTAAATGGATTTTTGAGGCATGACTTAACTGAGAAATAAAAATTCTGTTATCTTAACATCAGTCAAGAGCACACCATTCATTTTCCATGGCGTACAGAATGGTTTATTTGAAATGGAAAACTGCATTGAAAGTTTTCTTTTTTTAAATTGTATTCTTTGTAAGTTTTATGATGTTTAACTTTTAGTAACAAATTGGATGTCACAGTCAACTGTTATTCTGAACAATTTGACACACAGTACCCACAATGATGATAATGCCCACAAGAACAATCTTTTTGGAAACTAGATACTACACTACTACTTTTTTTCTCTCCTTTTTTTTATTTTTTATATTATTATTATTATTATTTAATGGAACTCTTCATTCAAAATTCAATGATGAGAGTAACTTAACCACAATGCATTGAGTACATATAAGAAAATTTTGAAAATCTCTATGCACAGTATTGACATTCAGACCTCTATATATCAAGTCTGACAGTTCCTGCAATAATATTCAATATATAGAAATAATTACGAAATTCTTGCAAATGCTTTGAAACAATTCGAGTACAACTGGGTAAAATGGAAAATTTAACAATAAATAATTAAATGTTTTAATTATTTGTACCACATATTTATGAGTAGTAACCTGAAATGAGTCAGTAACAGCTAATTGAACCTGTTCTGAACTGATAAACTAAGAATTCTCATTCCCACAACTGACAAGTTCCCATGAAGAGGGAAGGCAGGAGTGAGCTGGGAGCTGAACTTACAAAATGTGTGTGTTTCATAAACATTTATTGAATTATACAAAAGTCTAGAAGAAAGTTGTATTTTCCACAGTAATTATACTCTCCTTCCAAATCAAACAATACTAAATTGCTTAGAACTAATGTATAGTATGTACTGTACATTTTTAATTCATAGACAAAAATTGCCAAGTCAGAAATTTTCAATATATAGATACGTTTCTAAATGGAATTTTGAAGGGGGGACAGAAAAAATTGATTTATAGAGAATTTCGATTTACAGAGGTTTGACTACCAATTTTCTAGAAATCATTAAAGAGAAATGTTGCCAAATAAGAACTCCAATACTGAAGAAACTAATGAAACAATTTAATCCTGATGGAAATACTGTCACTGGACACTGACGAAGGGTAATTGAAGTCCCATATAAAATGACTCACTAAAATCAGCTTTCTTGGCTTTCTCATAGCTTTGGATACTAAACTTCCTCATCAGACTTTAAAATCTCATTTTACTCCCTTGTACTGACTAACATAATTGTAAAAAGTTACAAATGCAAATATAAATATCTGTAAGATAAGACTCACCTTTGTTCAGAGGGAGGAAGCTTGTTAGAGTGTATTCTTTAATGGCACAGGACCCAATCTCCCTGTATACTGATTCTCAAAGTACACTTGTAGATGAGGTAGTTTATATTTCTCTTCAACATCCTACTCTGGAGAGACCTCAAACATGACACTAAGTTGATCTTCAAAGCTTAAAACAAATTATTAATTAAAATGAATGGTTGTGACAACATAATAATAATTGTAATTTATCTTTGCAAGTTTTCATTTTTGGAAGGAATCATCATCAATATTAACTGAATTTTATATTTACATTATTATTTATTATAAAAGTTTACAAATTGAAAATGGAATTGAAAGGGAGATTACAGGGAGAAAGAATATAAAGTGAAAACAATTTTTTTGAGAATTATAACCTGCTAGACATTAATTAATATCATTGCGTAGGCACAATTAAACCCCAATGATAAATACTGTGATTATTAATTTGTAGATAAAAAGTGATATAATTTTGCCTGTACTTCTTCTATCTTAGGGTGTTTTCAGGGTCCGTAGAAGAACCAACCATGTCTCTCTGGCTCCACAGGCAGGGGGAACCGCTCATCCTGACAGACACTAGGTCTCCAGAGCTATCACACAAAGGAGTTAAAATTCCTTTTGAAAGTGTGGTTGGAATTTTCCTTTCATGGAGGATGGGGGCTGGGTCCATCCTCTCCACGCTTCTATTGAGTATAATTCAAAGTTTTGTCCACTTTCTTACAGTAGCATGTAGCATCATGCAAACAAATAAAGACATTAAAAATTTATATAAAATATTAATAATATATATATATATATATATATATATATATATATATATATATATATATATATATATATATATATATATAGTATAGTAGAGTAGAGTATAATTCAAAGTTTTGTCCACTTTCTTACAGTAGCATGTAGCATCATGCAAACAAATAAAGACATTAAAAATTTATATAAAATATTAATAATATATATATATATATATATATATATATATATATTAATAATATAAAAATATATTTACATAAAATATTAACCAATCTTTTTGGCATTTTCCGATCATGAAACTAAAATCAACACTTTCAACAATTATCCTAAACATTTCTTGGCCTTATCATTTTTGATTGAAGATGACAATAACAAACTATTTTTTATTATTTTTGTTTAATTGAATAAGACAGTTCAACCAAAACTAAAAAATCTTATCTTAAAAAATCATGATCAACTTTCTGCACTAAATTCTGACAAGACCACATTATATACTTCTAATGATGAATCAATGAACACTATTTATTTATAATCATTTTTGACACACTATAGAAAAGATTAAGCCCTTTTTTTAATTAACCCTATGTCTACTCTAGATGAGTTGATACGCAAAATATTTCTGTGATTGGTAGCCTCTGGACAAGTAATTTAGTTAGGATGTCACTGTGAGCACGAGATCATATGTGGAACCGCAATGTCCCAGGAGCTTCTGGACATGTTCGCTTGTGCAGACACGCATTTGGCTCTTACTAGGAACAGATATGTGTTGTGCGATATCAATATGCGAGTGAGCTCAGCTAACAACAGGCCTGCAGTGAGAAGCATGACACAGGACTAGTGACTTACAGTCGGCTGCACCACAACAGTTAAAAATGTGAACAAGACCACAATAATAATTTGCTGCACCTAAAGGTTCCTTTGCTCCTCCTAAAGGTTTGCTCAAGGTTGCTTTGCTTTTGCTATCATTTGGAGATTATACATTTCAGGTGAACAATCAATTATTAAATTGTAAATTTTTGTTAGCATAAATTTATACGAAGGCCACTGCTGTAAAATATTGTTTATGAGTCACACTGAACATAAATTTAAAAAATCAAAAAAGGAAAATATGTCAATACATAGCAGTGCACAGAAGAACATAAACAGTGAATTGCAGCCCTTGTAGCTAGAAATACTAGACATTATAATTGCCATTTAAATAAATAGGCAAATAATTTTAGAGCAGGGATTACTGTACTAGATGTCGAGGCATTTAATCTACAAGTCACATTGACCACAATGCATTTGGAAGGTTGCTCCCCTCCCCGCAGAGCTGTCTTTCCCCCACTTCTTGCTTCACTGCTCTCCCAAGCAGACATCTGGCTCTTGAGTGCAGAAGTAGATGTTGTGCCCACAGAAGAAGTTGTTGTGCAGGCCTGGTCTAAAGGAAGCATGTAATTTGGGTGTAATGTAGACTCCCAGGGTGTTTTATATAAAAAATACTTAGGTACCAACCAGTAACCAGGTACCAAACAGTACAATAGTAATACAATAAATGCTATTTTGATTTTTATTAATACAAAAATGAAAACACTTTACAAGTGAAGTGACAAGATCACACACCAAAACATGCAGAATATCCAATACACTTCAATGGATTAAAGAAGAAAATGTTGTTGTGGGGGCGTTCTTTCTGAGACACAGTCTTTATAATTTCTTGAGCAGTAATTCCACCCATTATAGCACACACAGGACTAATTTCAGCAAATACATCTCTGGGAAAAAAAAAAAAAAAAAGAAAATTAGAAAATATAATGTGTGTGTGTGTGTGTCTATATATATAAATACACACACACACACACACACACACACAGAACACAGAACTTCAAAAAATGCATTTTTTCAGTTTGACTGAATTACAGGTTTTTTTTGTACAGCAACTGCTATGCTCATTAATCCTGTTAGTGTAGTAAGTGTTTCAATGTGGAAAGTGGCAGGAAGTGGTGAAATCCATTGCTGACCTACTCATCAGTTGACAGGGTATTTCCCCCCAAAGGACTCTCCCTCAGCAAGGCACCGCACCAGCTGGGACAAGCATTAAACTCCCAACATGTGTGGTAGTGTAGTGCATGTAATTATAAGACACGAGGAAACAGGAAAGAAGAGGAAGAAATGATCATGCATGGGAACTTCGTTCATTTGTGAGGGAACTGTTCCAGCATTTCCCAGGTATTGATTGGAGAAACCAAAGCTCTGCCAAGGAGATTCCAATCTGAGCAGCTGAATTCATTCCAGCTACATCGCTAGCATCAAAAATCTGTTACCATTGGGACTTGGACCCTAGGACCACCCAGTCAGTGTTGCTGCAGAGACAGTGGCAAATGTCTATTGTCAAATTGTCTATACTTCATTGCATTCTTTCTCAATTTGAGATTTTTGAAAAAGAGTGCAACGAAACCAACTTGCACCATTTTTAATGTCCCTTCTTTCATTTGCGGGGGGGAAAAAAGTTTTTTGAGAAATGTGTTTTTATAAAATGCATTCGATTTCCAGAAGTCCAGATGAATTCCAGACTCATACCACATTTTCTTTGATATTTACAAGGAGAATATTTAAAGATAAAAATTTGTTGCTGTTTAAAGAAAAAGACTTTTAAAAAAATCCCTACATGACCTTATTTCAAGATGAACAGACTTTGTTAAGAGAAAAAAATCTCTATCTTTAATAGCATTGCTTTAGGAAGATACCCTCCAAAAATTGCACTTCTGCAATTTTTAAAAAATCTGGCATTTCAACAAACATGAGACATGCACCATTCTATTTAGCTTCATTTATACAATCTGATTTAGTTAGTAAAGTTAGTAAACAAATATGATGCCATTTTTTACAAGATTTTGAAAACATTTTCATTGCTTCATATAAAACACTCTCAAAAATCAGAATATCTGTTTGAAACTCCCAAAGGCACCATAGTGTTCAGATCGATCAAGGAAAATCAATTTTGGTGAAACTCTGCTAAACCACAAACCTTTTGCCATCAATCGATTTTTCAGATTCTCGGATCCACAGAACGTGGATTCTGGCTACATGATGTGTAAGACAAGGTAATTTACAATATAGAGAAACAGGATTTATCCACTTGTTCGTTACCAGGGCCTGGCAATAAGAGTTTTTCTACTGAAAATTTGCATTTTTTTGACGCACGATTACATAACTTTCTCATCTCACAAATGTGAGAGAAAGTTTAAAAAAATGAAGAGAAACAACAGCAGGAAGATAAAAATAAAATAAAAAGAGAATAAGATGAAAATAGAAAAATAAGGGAGGGAAGAGGGATGAGGGAGAGGAGGTGGCAGAGAAGGGTGGAGAGGGGTGGAAGAAAGGGAGAGAAGGGTGGAAAAGGGGGAGAGATGGGTGGAAGAGGGGGAGAGATGGGTGGAGAGGGGTAGAAGTGTGGGGAGAGGAGGGAGGAGAAGGGTAGATGAGGATGGGGCAGAGGGGGGGAAGGGGGTGCTGTGGAGAAGGATGCAGAGGAAGAGGAGGGTAGGAGAAGGAAAGAAGGAGGGGTCAGAGAGGGAGAGGGGGGGGGCAGAGACGGAGAGGAGGGGGCAGAGAGGGAGAGGGGGGGGCAGAGACGGAGAGGAGGGGGCAGAGAGGGGCCAGAGAGGGAGAGGAGAGGGGCAGAGAGGGAGAGGAGAGGGCAGAGAGGGAGAGGAGGGGGCAGAGAGGGAGAGGAGGGAAGCAGAGAGGGAGAGGAGGGGCAGAGAGGGAGAGGAGGGGGCAGAGAGGGAGAGGAGGGAAGCAGAGAGGGAGAGGAGGGGGCAGAGAGGGAGAGGAGGAGGCAGAGAGGGAGAGGAGGAGGCAGAGAGGGGCCAGAGAGGGAGAGGAGGGGGGCAGAGAGGGAGAGGAGGGGGCAGAGAGGGCGAGGAGGGGGCAGAGAGGGAGAGGGGGGCAGAGAGGGTGAGGAGGGGTTATTAGTAGAGGAGAGCGGGAGAAGCGGTTATGAGTAGAGAGCGGGAGAAGCGGTTATGAGTAGAGAGCGGGAGAAGGGGCCATGAGTAGAGGAGAGCGGGAGAAGGGGTCATGAGTAGAGGAGAGCAGGAGAAGGGGTCATGAGTAGAGGAGAGCGGGACAAGGGGTTATGAGTAGAGGAGAGCGGGACAAGGGGTTATGAGTAGAGGAGAGCGGGACAAGGGGTTATGAGTAGAGGAGAGCGGGACAAGGGGTTATGAGTAGAGGAGAGCGGGACAAGGGGTTATGAGTAGAGGAGAGCGGGACAAGGGGTTATGAGTAGAGGAGAGCGGGACAAGGGGTTATGAGTAGAGGAGAGCGGGACAAGGGGTTATGAGTAGAGGAGAGCGGGACAAGGGGTTATGAGTAGAGGAGAGCGGGACAAGGGGTTATGAGTAGAGGAGAGCGGGACAAGGGGTTATGAGTAGAGGAGAGCGGGACAAGGGGTTATGAGTAGAGGAGAGCGGGACAAGGGGTTATGAGTAGAGGAGAGCAGGACAAGGGGTTATGAGTAGAGGAGAGCGGGACAAGGGGTTATGAGTAGAGGAGAGCGAGACAAGGGGTTATGAGTAGAGGAGAGCGAGACAAGGGGTTATGAGTAGAGGAGAGCGAGACAAGGGGTTATGAGTAGAGGAGAGCGGGACAAGGGGTTATGAGTAGAGGAGAGCGGGACAAGGGGTTATGATTAGAGGAGAGCAGGAAAAGACGTTATGAGTAGAAAGGGGGAGACATAGGAGAAGGAGGAGGAGATGAGAGGGGGTAATCAGTTGGGGTTAGGCTGGCAGGCCCACTTTGCTGGCAGCACATAGGGTGCCAACAGGACATTGTGTTGTAGAGCCCTTTGAAGCTTGATGATATCAACAGAAATGTTCCGAGAAGGAACACAAGGAAGCCTGTGACTCTGAAGTCTTTGTCATTAAATTCAAATTGCAATAAACCTCTTGACGAATTTTAAATGTTTAGAGGTTGAAGCATAATTATCTTCTATAATGAGAAATGAAAAATATAAATTTGAAAATCCCTAGATTCTAACAATCTTCCCTGATTTTTCCTTGACTTTTCCTGATCAATGAAACTCGGTCTCTTTACTTCACTTTTTGCTGAAAATGGCAACCCTATATGAATTAACTATTGAGAAGTTTTCTACTGAAAAAGCTTTGTCTTGTGCATTCTAGTTTGGTTTATACTCTTGACATTATAACAGAAATGGAGAAAAAGAAAGAAAGAAAGAAAGAAAGAAAGAAAGAAAGAAAAAGAAAGAAAGAAAAAAGAAACTTACTTTAACAGCAACTCTGGGACGAAATCTTCTCGAATCTTTTGTTTCGTAAGTTCTTCCTTAACAAACTCTTTCAAGGACTCAATGTCCTTTTCTCTTTCGCTAGGGGATGGTTTACGTCCCTTTTTGTCACAAAACTTGAGTAAAGCTGAAGAAAAGAACGATTATTATTTCAATTATGTTTAAAATAATATCTTTCTTGAAATACAAATTGACTTTCTAAAAGAAATCTAACACACACAATGAAACAACAAAATGATAAATTAAATTTCATTTCACTTAAAAAGGCTCAAACAAGTAGAGAATATAACCAAAAAAAAAATTCAATGTGGGCAGGGGGGAGGGGGAGAACAAGAACAAGTCACTAATGAATAATGTTCAAAACATTAAAATTAGTGCTGGAAATAAATAATGATTTTTTGCTTCAAATCAGATTTATTTGATTTAAATATGATTTTTTTTAAATTGTATTAGAAGTTTTTACATCAAACCAAAATCATTAAGTGATTTATTTACCCTTAATTACTTTAAAAGCACAAAAAAGTGTATTAAAACGTCGGTTTTTAAATTTATCATTAAATTGCTGCAATTTTATTTAAAGAAATAAAGATACTATATTTTTGAAGAGTTCAGTGCAATATCACCCTAACCCACAAAATCTTTAAATTTCATTTACTTATAATTTTGGTTTCTTCAAACCATTAGCTTGCATTCACATTACCAAATAAGCTTATGGCACCGTCAACTAGCATGATTTATAAAAAAGGCATTCTTCGTTCAAAGAACGCACAACAACAACAAAAACACACACACATTAAAGCAACCCCCCAAAATCAAATTATAGTACACGTTGAGCCCTATTGGACAACAACAGGAAAGAGTTTAAAATTACTCGATTGAAAATTTAATCTAATTAAAACATTCTCCCAATTTTCAGTCAACTCTTCCTGACAGTGCATCATTTTGTTGGATCAAGTATGGTTGTAAAGTGAAACATGAGTATGCAGTCATGACTTTGGTTTAAATGTGAATCTTGTGACACATGTACTTCAATATTACAGATGTGTCCATGAATTAAAACCTTCTGCCCACTTAAAGCATCCACCAGAATGTAGTTTGTGAACAAGTTTGGTCTCACTGTGCTATGGAAAAGGTATTGCTTGAATTTTCCCAATTGCAGGTAACTACTTTAATATTCTTGCATTACAGTCAGTTGTTTCTGCCAGTGCTTCAGTCAGTTTGATTGGATTGAGTACAGTTGAAATGTGAAAGTGAGTAAGCATTAATGAGTTTAATATGAGTGTCATATCCTGAGTGAACTGCTTTCTCAAAGTAACCAAAAGAAAGTACCATTTAATTTACCATTTATTAATCATTATTAATTAATAATTCAATTAATTAACATTTCATTTCTTTTACATTATTATCATACTGTAGTTAATCATTATTGCCAGTGCCTCAGATTTTTTGTTCAGATGAAGTACGGTTGCTAAATGAATTCATTAAATACACTTCAAAGAGACAAGTGAGTGAATCATACATGACATTACTAAATATTTCAGATATGCAATCGTGGAGTTCTGAACATGCATCATTTTATTTAGCAGTTTTGTTCAAATGGAAATCAGTTGTTAAGTAGAATTAGTGAATACTAATTCTACTTAACTATATTATATATTATTTGCCATAATAGGGAGTAAAATTTAATGTTTATGCCGAAATGCCGTTTATACTGAAATTTCACTGTATTAAATAATGCAGTTATAGAAAAGGGAACAAGAATTTTAAACTTTGGATTTTTTTAAATTTTAGAGGTTATATTGAAAAACATATCATGCAAAATATTTAAGAAAAAACTGAATGCAATTCTTAAGAAATGTTTTGAAAACGTTCTAAAGGCTTCATATAAAGTACAACCAAAAATTAAAAGATCCATTTCAAATTTGCAGGGCCAGGTCATCAAGATCAAACAGGTAGTATCCATGGCAACAGGAATACATGGGCACACTTTTTGAAAGAAAAGAAAAAAAAGAGAGGAAAAGAAAAGAAAAAGAAAAAAAAGAGAGGAAAAGAAGAGAGAAAAAGGGGGGAAAAAATCTGAAATCGGGGACCCCCAAATTGCGTTTCTATATAAACTTTGATTGTTTCCAGCAGTACAAAGCTTTCTCTATACCATGAATATAATCAAGTAAAAATCAATGAAATATTTAATTAAACATGATTAATAAATCTAAGCTCAAGTCATCACCATGGCACCACCTTTGCCGCTTGTTGGCTCAACCTGACCTGCATTATTTGCAAAAACAAGAGTCTATCGAAACATTTCTTCAATAAATGTATTCAGTACTTTATTGGTATAGAACTGGAACTTCTTGGACTAAACAGATAATTTGGTAATTAAATACTTAATAGCATTACTTATGAACATTTAAATTCAACATGGAGTTTGATCAATGTACTCATAATTAGGCCAGGCAATTCTTTAATTCAAGACTGAAAGCTCTCTGTCCATTATCATGGGTTTGGCATTATGAGAAATACAAATGTCTTACGACTAGTAAATAATATTAACATTAATATATGATTTGCATTACCTAACAGACAAGAGTTGGGACCATTACTAATTAAAATAAATAGCTTACCTTTCATTACAAAATATGATGGATCCATTCTCTTCAATCTTTTTGCATAACTTTCACTTGTCCAATCCACGTCCAAAGCATCTTGCAATGGCACATATGTCTCTGTACCTTTCGTATTCTGGACCGTTTTCTCCGTTTTCCGCTTCTTTGCCAAGGGCTCTCCAGTTGGTTCATGAGTGTTAGTAATGGTAGTTACCTCCCTAGAAATCAAAACAACTCTTTAACTCTACTCTATGAACGACTGTCATCTTTCCGTATCAAATTCCATATCCTCCTGCTCTGGAAGAGTAGAAGACCGATTAAAGTTTCCATTAAAGACAGTTTTCCGTTATTACCAGGTTTTCAAAATATACTAAACCAACTAAAATGTACTGTGTTACAAAACATTTATTATTTATTTAAATCACTTTTATAGTACATTCAACATGCAACATAACCCTCTCCTCGTACCTAGATCTGACCTTTGGAATTCTTTTCAGCCACTCGTCTGCTGCATTGTGACTGATGACGATACATGATGTCTCTTCTTAAACGAACATGCAGAAAGATACATAATGTCTCTTCTTAAACGATTACAACCATCTGTTTAGCCTTAAAATCCCTTTT
Source organism: Gryllus longicercus (assembly GCA_038098605.1). Classification (NCBI taxonomy): domain Eukaryota; kingdom Metazoa; phylum Arthropoda; class Insecta; order Orthoptera; family Gryllidae; genus Gryllus; species Gryllus longicercus. The sequence continues at coordinate 150,322 of JAZDUA010000016.1, forward strand.
GCCGAACTTTCAAGACATTTCAATAGTCTTGGCTTGTAAAATGGGCCATGAAATCAGCATGTTCATTGTCCGCATTCCTAGATGCATTCATTAATTCTTTCCTTGTCATTTTTAGGAACCCTTCATTTGGAGAGTGAAGCATTTCCTTGCAACACTTTGTCCAAAATAGATTCTCTCTGTTGAAAAATTGTGTGTTCTTTATTCCAAATTTTTCACACATTGAGAGGTCTGTCATTCTTCACTGTAACACTTCCACAGGTTCTTGCAATATCAAGTGATTCCTCTTCCCCAAACTCAACATTCGTGGACCACTAGACTAAAGACGCACTATAGATGTGTGCAAATTATTAGGATAATTGAAAAAAGTAACAGTAATTTACTTTAGAAATATAATTATCACAATTTATCAATACACTATGCCCTCCTTAGTACTTGGGGTGCATTCCCTTGTTCTTTATAATCATTTGTATCCTCTCTAACATGTTTTCCACAAGGTCCTTGCATGTTTTCTGAATTAATTCATCACAAAACCATATGTCTAAGATGTTTCTGATGAGACCAATTCTGGTTGTTATTGTTTTCTTCAATCTTGCCTTAATTCCCCATAAACTTTCAATTGGGTTGCAGTCTGGGCTATTACCAGGCCAAGACATCTTAATGTAATTTTCCTCCAAGAATTTCTTAACAGACTTGGCCTAATGGCATAGTGCTCAAGTTGTGCATAAAATGCAATCTTTTTCAGAAAACCAATCTCTGATCTGAGGCACCAGGCAGGTTTGAAGCACCTCTTTGTATTGATTCTGCTTCATTGTGCCCTCAACAGTGTCTAATCTGTCACATCCATGAACTGACATGAAACTCCATACTATACCTGAAGTTGGATGTTTGACTACCTGAGTGATACATTTTTGAGACAATGCCTCATCATAGCCATTCTCATGCACTGGCTGCTTTTCTTAGACACAGAAAATATGGATTCATCTGAAAATATTACCTGCAAGATAATGAGTACTAATTATATTGACTTTTCAAAAAAATATTTTTAAACTATAGAAAATAAATCCATACATCTCACTGACGTTAATTTCAATCTGCATTCCTTTAGCCTATTTCAGCCATTTCTTAGCCATGGCAGGAGTTACTTTTGCTTTATTTCTTGACTTTCTTGCAAGGTCATGCAGCACAAAAAACCCTTCTTACAATTGATAGGTATTTCAACTCCATTTGGGTTTAGTTGATTAATGAAGTCCTTGCAGGTGTTTCTTCTATTCATTTTGGCCTTTTGAATCAATTTTTGTTGCACACGAGGACTGTTGAGGTTTACATTTGGCTGCAAGGGCCTCGCCTGATTTCAATGCAGAACTGATTTCACAAACCAATGCTTTGAAAGAGTCGATGCCCTAGCAATATTTTATTGGAAATACCTGCCTTTCTTTAGTAAACATTCAGTGAATGCCCTTTTACATGGCAAAAAGTCTGTATTTTTACCCGGATTTGCAGTTTTGCAACAAGAAGCATCTTCAGTTCACCGCTTCAAAAACTCATCAGGAAACAAATCCAAAAACCACCATCCACACCAATCCTCCACAATTTATTCAAAACTTGGATTTAGACTTTATATAAACAATATAAAACACTCCTCGGTTTAAATTCTGGCATAGAAACAGAACACTGCACTACGAAAAACAAGGAACCCACATTCAACAATTGCCACAACAGCTGTTTTGATATTCAGCATCACAAACCTTTTAAGAGAGAAATAATTTTCCCTCAGATATCCCGAAGGGCCATCAGTGAAGTGCATCAACCAAAGAAAGCATAAAAAGGTTGAAACCTAATTTTTTCGTAGAGATGAAAAGCTTTTTTTCTACTATATAAGGAGGAAAAAACACCTAATTTGTAAATTATTCTAATAATTAGCACATGTCTGTAAGTACTTAAGGTGGTTAAAGCGAGGTAAGTGTTATGTTTAACATGCCTTTTTTATTGTAGTCATCGAAAGATGAGAGGTTCATCTATGTTCTGGTAGAGTTTGGATCAATTACACTGTCCAGTTTTTGTGTAACAAGACCGTAAAGTTTGCTGTTTTAACACGGGCTCTTTTGGAGACCTGAGAGATCTGACCTGAAATTTTAAAATTGTGAGAAAATTAACTGTTGAACATGCTTTTAAAAACTTTTCTTTTGGTAGCTAGCATCTCGAAGAATCAACATGCGCAATTTGAAGGAAATCTACAGTTTCAAATGGGAGAATTTTGCAAAATTATAAACCTAAATCAGTCCAAAGGGAGACGTTCACGCGCTTTCTAGAGTGCCGGGACAGTGACGCGCATCTCGGCAACACCGCACGCTCAATGTGCTTTATTCAAATCGAGTGACAAGACCTTGCAAGAGTTCGTACATTCCTCTGGATCTTCTATGATATCGCAATCTCGGGATCAATTATGATATCATCACTCCTTAACAACATTGCGTTTGGTAGTAACCAGCTATTCAGAAAATTGGAATTTTATGGATATAACGTTTAGTGCGGTCTGAATGAAATTTTAATTCAATTAATATTCCCAATGACTCACTCTGATACTACTCCCTGAGAAAATGGGTGATCTTGAGAGTTTATAGAATTTTTTAAACATTCAGTACAGTATTATTGTTTTGTATTGTGCCGTACGTCAGTTTCTTGCTCCTGAACAATGATTATTTACTCAATTATTCATATTTTCTTTTTTATTATGGAGATACACAGTGGATTGTCATTGTCTTTTGCACCACAGATGCTTACATAGAACTCAAAGTAATAATCTTTAGCATAGATCAGTACCTCAAACAGTATTGCTACTGAGTGGGCATTTAATTCAGAAAGAAATAGACTTTGCAGTGGCTTCAAATGTGTTGCAATGATAAAATACTGTTTTGCTGGTGTTCATAATTTTTTTTAATAAATATTAAAAAATTCACAAAATGTTTTTCTTTGAATAAACATTAATCAAATAGTTTACTGAACAACTTTGATTTTAAAAATAAATTGAATGGAACAATAAGAAACCAAACATGTATTTGTAAATAATAAATTTAAAAAGCAATTTCTACTTTGAAAGCAATTTGTTAATTTACATCTGTATTGGAACAATGATTTATTCTATCATAATTACTGTTTTTTAGATTTATTCATAATTAGTTTTAAAGATTTTTTTGAATGAGTGCCCAGTATAGTTTTGTGCTTGAAGGCCTATAGTATTTAAATCCGCTTGGGCAAATTTAATAATTACATTTATAATTAATAATTACATTTTATTGAAACTGTAAGAGGAATGATATATCCAGCCTTTGGTAGTTTTAGTATTTTAATAGAAACTTCTTTTCTCTTCAGCACTATATTTTATCTAATTGTTTGCATTTCATGAACAATAATAATGCATTTTTAATGGTTCACATTTTATTTTCAAAACATTTAAACCTTTTTTCATTTTGAGTGCAACATCAAGACAAACAATTACAAAGCACTATGCCACTTAGAAATCTCTTTTTGAGATTTTATTATGGAAGGTCTCAATAATACAGCTCTCAGAATTATCTGATGCAGCTTTAACTTGAAGTGTACATTACACAATAATTTGCATCTAAATCAATATCATAACATGATATACAATTATGCTGAAAACCAGCAAATAGTTTCTATGAATTATATAACCGCACCGCTGGAAATAATGCAGCACATTGCAATTGTTACAATAGTCCTAAAATTTCAGTCAAAACTATTAAAACATTAAAAATTGATCATGAAGTTTAATTAACTAAGCAAAAATAAAATAGGGGAATAACAGAAAAAAACAACAAAATATATTGTGATGAGAAGGATAATAAGTAGCAGTAGGAGTCAATGATTACGATGTCTGTCAAGTTAAATATAAAGCTTTATACAATGTTGGAGAGAACCAAACTTTTGATCTTAAGCAATCCAATAATCTAAAGTTTGCCCTGCCATTGGTTCAGGTAATTCCAGAAATAAAAATTAGAGAGAAACAAACATTGAAAAATATTTGAAAACTTATTATTACGTAATTATTCTCGTAATAATGGGGGAATTATTTCGTTTTCTCTTAAATTCCCCCTTGGATATTAATTTTCCGCCAATTCGCTTAGATTGTGATATTTACCACGTGTCGACCAGGCAACGAACAGTATTCATAGTGATTCAAAACAACGAAACTTTGAAGAAACATGAGCCCTGAGCAGTCATGCCAATCTCAAGGACATTACGGTGTTGCCCAATTCATTATAGACTTTTTGCCCCACTCACACACATTTTTGCCATTATTAGCGATCACTGTACAAAAATATATAGATATGTGTCTATAATGTTACTTTTTATGATTTTACACGTATTTATTGTGTAATAGTGATTTTTATGTTCAATCTTATGCTTCAATTTTTCATTCCGTGGCCACGCGATCTGTTGGTACTAGTTAAGAAAGTAGTCAACAGTAGCTCTTTATGTGGTATTAATTTTTTTTATTTTACATCTATTTAACTAAATTAATTCGAATAATTAAATGAAACTCAGCATAAAAGTCCCTATTTGGTTTACGTAGGTTCCACAATACCCACTTATCTCGCAAATAATTATTTTTGAACATAATATGGACTCTCTGTCTACTCGGGAATATCTCGCTCTAATCACCTTTAATAAAGACTCATAACAGTTCCGCCACTTCAAACTTGTCACAAGCCTCTGGGGCTGAAAGAGATTGGACAGCACCTGCATCATTAGATTCGGCTTCCCCCTCTGAGAATTTGTTAACTTCTAGCGGATCACACTGTATGCTCCTAACAGTTGTGAAGGTCACTCCACTGTCTGATGTCTCCACTTTCTTCCTGTTCCACAACCGCCAGGTTGTCGGCTCAAAATCAATTGAAAAAGGTTATCCGTTTCCACGTTTGGCAGGTCCCATAATAGCAGGTAAAACTACAAGCATTTTATTTAGCAAACCCCAAGGACCCAACATATTTTTTCCACCTAAGGCAGTTTTCCATTATTATCAGGTCCCATTTTCGACAGGATTGACTGTATATAAACATATTTTTTTTAAATAATTCTTGAAAAAATATATTTATTACAAACACACACTTGCTCTAGAGGCTATTCTCAACACTACACCTCCAGTTACGAACATTCATTGCATCTCATTAAACAAACTTTCTGAACAAAAAAATATTATTTTCTTAACAAGAAGCAACCCACTAAAAATGACGGGATAAATTAAGCATATTAAATAATTTATCCTTATCCTATCTTTACACGTTAAGTGCTAAGGCAGATACGGCATGGGGCGACCTGCCCCGAGTCCCGGGAATTTTACAAGAGTCGGCAAGCACCACAGCGCTCCCGTGGAGCGATCACTTGGCCTCTGTGGTGACTTGTAATAATAGACTTGACCTAGCTGAGAAGCCAAGGCCTTGCGAACCCACAGAGTGGCAGTGCAAAGTCGGCTCCCAGGCCACCCAGAGCAGAGGAACTTCGAAAAATTTCAGTTGCTGCGGACTGAATAAATTTAATGTCCAAGAAACCTATATTTTTGTACATTTTTTTTATTTCAATCACACAATGCCATTTAAATATAATGTTTTAAATAAAAACATAATATATAAATTTATAGTTAATTGTAATAATTCAGAGATTTTATACAGATTGTAAGACTAACACCTAATATTGGAATGTTTTAGACACTACTGCACCCTATAGGTTAAACACACCACGATAAACTTTCATTAGTAATTTTTTAAACTACATATTAAATTATTCTTTTTGGTTAATATCTTTTCTAATAAAAACATTACAATAAAAATACAGTAAAACTCTTTTACACTTTTCGTGGGACCTTAGAAAGATGGTGTAAATTGTGAGAAGTGTAAATAGGGAGAAATTATTTTTTTCTTTGAAACTGACTACAATATAATGTATTTAGATACATACAATCAGTGAGGATTATATTATGCTTTATTAGTCATTAATAGATAATATACAATATTACTAGGTCAAATAGAAATCTGACGAAAATTTACATTGTAAATCAAAGGGATATTAACCGAAGCACAGTGAATTTTTAAAATGTATCAATAACACTTCCGTGAGTCCCTGCCAACAACTGATTGTAGCCTTTGACGATGCACAAATGCACTATTGTTGGATGAAGGGAGAAGTGGTATTTCTATTGTAAGAAAAAAATGTTTTTTAACATTTTCCCAAACTTATAAATTGTTTGTTTCTCATGGTTCGTAATGATTTCCAAATGGTAATTTTTTTAATTTATTTATTTATGAAATAATAGAAAGAGGGTTCATGAAACCAATTTACACTCAATAACGTAGAGAATTCCATACTTCGATGTTTGAGCTATTAAAGAACAGAGGAAAAATATGTTTAAGAATGAGAAAGTGTGAAATTGTGAAGGAAGATATAAAATAAATGATCTAACTCTTTTAGGCCTGTGTCATATGGGTGTTGCAATTATGTCAGCTGCATCAATGCCTGAACGTACTTCACATAACGTGCGTCATAGATAATCGCTTTCTTTTGTGAAACAGCACAAGAGCACTCTTAGCAACTTGCGTTGTGCCCTCATCTACCACATAGGTCAAGATAAAGTGTGTTTTCTAGCTTTGAACATGCGATGCCCAGTAGACAAGCATTGGCAACAACGCACGCTCATGGGTCATTTTGCATAAGATACCGTGTTAATCTGCCTCGCACATTAAGTGACTTGTGTGCACACACATTGACGAATCTGGTGTCATCAGAGTTGGGTGACATGCATCAACGCAACGCTCATGTGGCACAGACCTTATATTCTTCTACCAATGCATATAAGTCATTTTTTCTTAATTATTAAATACCTCTGTAATGTCACGAAAATAATTTTTTTGTGGTCCTAGCTGCTTAATAATGATTTGCACTATATTTAAATCTTATCTTTAAGTAACATTCCATAACACTTCGTATTATCACACCACATCAATAGTCTTCCTGTTATGTCCATTTTTAACGTGGCAAGGTGGTGGGAAAGTGCAGCGGCACTGTCTGTTTTGCACAACGTGAAGTGCTTTCCAGACGGTGTTGTAGCAAGCATGTTTTAAATTGCAGGAAAATTGATATTATACTATCGTAAAGGCGAGGTATATATAACGTTATGAATATACGAAAACTGATGGGACCGACAAGAAATGTTGTAAACTCTAGAAAAACGTAAATTGGAGAAACGTAAAAGCAGGGTTTTACTGTATTGAGTTTTAATTTTGTTCATAATATTCAATTTCAGTTATACTTTTTTCTCACTTATAATTTTTTCCCCTTCTGTGCCCTGAAAAACGTATAAGTGAAGTTTTACTGTACAACCACTGAGTAACCAACTAACAGAGAGCAGATATACTAACTGAAACTTTCCTAACATTAACTCAAAACCCCTCAAAAATGAGACATAAAACCTTTTTGTTTTCCCAGATTAAAATTCAATGAATACCATAAGAATCTACATGCTGACATTTTTTAGTGTTTCATAAAAAATTACCTCAAGTGTAAATAATCCAAAGAACATGAAATATATTTTTAACAATTGACTGATACTGGGCACAGCAAATAACTTACTCCATAAATTCCTGTATTTGGAGATCTAAAAAGATGTATCCAAAAAACCCATATACATCTCCGCAGAAAAATTTAATGTTGTTCTCCCTGCACACATTGTCAAGATGCAGGAACTGTGCAGTAGTACATTCAGTGGCACACACAACATCAAAATTTCCAAAAAATGAGTCAGGTTTGTCATCTATCTTCTCTTTATCAGCAGTGATCTCTACCATAGGATTTAACTCCTGAGCTCGTTCTAATGATGCCTCAGCACGCTGTAACAAATTAAAATATAGAATAATATATGTTATTTAATTTGGATGCATCAATTTGTGAATTTAGAGTATATACCATAAATTTATAATCACTGAATTTACCATTACATATTAATTGATATATCATCATTGAACTAAATTACTTATGTTTGAATATTCAACTCTTATTAAATTTATAAATCATATTATGTTATTCCCAAAAGGTATTTCTACTTCGTTAAAAAGCAGTTAACCAATAGGTAATATGTTATTGTAATTATAAAAGCAGTTAACCAATAGGTAATATGTTATTGTAATTATTAAAAAATGATTAAACTATTAATTATAAAAATACAAAAAGGGGGTGTCAGGTCCAATGGTTGTTTGGCAAATGTTTATATCTGTGCAGTTAAGCAGCTCAACTCTTAAAGAAATTTTTCTCAAATACAACAGCTCAGAGCACCGAGGATTGCACTAAGTCTCAATTCACTGTGTTCCAATATGAAAACCACAAGATCTTCCCCAGTTTTTTAAACAAAAATTTAGTGCTCGTAACCAGCCAAAACTTTGAGGATACTCCTTTTCATGTGCACTAGCTAAATATTTTCCTCTTAACCCTCATGAGTTCTGATAACAGGTTTGAAATTTTACAATCAACTTTTACAATTACAATTTTGATTATTTTTGCCTACAATTTGTTAAAACCCTGACCTCTAACTTATACTTTGTTTATACACTATTCAGATTCATATTTTTCTTGTTTCATGTTCAATTAGCAAATATAATAGTAACAAACAAACTTACATTTTTCCCTATTTCACTTCTGGGGACTAAAAATTGAGAGCAAAAATCCTGTTCATCTACAACACCATGATCCATAATTGTTACAGACTTAACACCTGCTAAAATTATATTCTTACAAACTTCTGCTCCAAAACCACGTGCACCAATGACCAATACTCGAGCTTTCCTTAACCTGAAACAAAAGTCCACATTTTAAACATCTGTTTCAACTGGAATTGTCAAAAGTACAATTTTCTGAAACTCAAAATTTTGCAAAAGCTAACCATTGAGAAAAATAATTATTATTTTCATAAACTAGGAATACTGCTGGGTTAAGCGATAGCATTTAAACAAACTTTGCTTCAAAAATGACAAAGCACAGCAAATTTTTAATTTTTTCAGTTCCATGAATAAAATCAACCTATTGCTACTAATTTGGTGTCTTTGATTTCAGATATTAGCTAAAAAAAATGGTAAAATTGTTTATTATCATCACCTTCTTTTCCCCATCTTTTAATACGTAAATGCCATAATTTATTTCTAAATAATTATTGTACAGGAGTAATTTTTGTATAATTTGTTTAAAATCTGCATCCAAATTTAGTATGAACGTAGTACTAAAATATATATGAAATTATAAACGAAATTCAATTTTTAATTTGCAATTAAAGTAAGAAATTAAATGAAGTACATGTGAATCATAACAATATTTCAAAAGGTCTACTTAAGAATGTTCTTCTGTTTGTCTGGTGAAGCATCTTCCTGCTGTACAAACCAACAATAATCTTCCATTTCAGGCTGACCTGCCCGGGCATGGCTGGGTGAAAACCACAACTGTATAAGTAACATTTTATAAATTCAGAGAAATCTGTTTTTTAGACAACATTTCTGTAAAGTCATGGTGCTTTGTTTGGTTTATCAATAAAACCACAAGATCCAAAACCAATAAATTGTTTATTAAAACTAGGACAATACAAATATAGCCTAAAATAAACAAGTTTTTCTCAGAATTAAAAAACGTCACATAGCATTCTGGTTTTCACTCATTCATGTCTGTCCTTTCCCCCCTCACCATATTAATATATTTAATATACTAATACTCCTAATGTTAATCAATAGTGATTGCTAATGACCTTACAGTTAATGTGACCTTAAATAAAAAAATTAAAAAATAGTAATCTCCCATCAGTCTGGGTCTCATCTTCCTTTGTAGCGTTCTTCCATAACTAATATCTTGATGAAATCTCTCATCTTGTTCATCGCCATTTCAGGCCCAACAAAAATTCCCTCTTAATTTTGCCTTGCTACGTTTGGGAAATACTTAGACCCAACTCCTTTCTTAATTGCTTTGAAAAAAATTAATTAGTCTATGTTTAATGCGAACTAGGGCAAGAGAATACTTAGTGGAGCCACCAAAGTCTTGCACTTTACATTTGATTTCCTCAGAATGAATTCAATTCTTTTGGGGCACAATTTGGTATAATAATGATAATGATAATGATAATAATGATGATAATAATAATAATAATAATAATAATAATAATAAAAATAATAATTTTGCAGTATTTAGTAAATTCCCTTTGAAGACCGTGTAAAAATGATATGAAGATCTCAAAGAAGATCACAGAATTCATTTTGCTTAATCAGATGAGGCACGTAGTGGGTTCTAGGATCATATGTTGTATCACTCGCTACAGATTCTGCATTTTCGCTGATGAAATTTTCGTCGTCAATTAAAATGTTTTTCCATTCACTTGGGGTATAAGGAATTGGTAAATTTCCACCATGCTGAACTGACCGAAGAGCTGATGGCACATTTTGATTTTCTATCTTACTTTTCTTGTTTTTCAAAAAGCTTTCAATTTTTGTGAGACAAAAATAAGTCTTCCAGGTGACTTGTAGCTTCTCTCCAAACCATTGGAACACTGAACTGCATGTTTTTCCTTTCCTTTCAACCATTCAATTAAGTTTACATAGTTTGTGATATAAGCTACGTGCATTGCCCACTTCTTGTCTCCAACATAACTAAAATAATAATAATACACAGTTTTGAATGATTGTTATTGAATGGCTCTGTGATTTCACAATAAACTGTCCACAAACATAAAAGAGCTTATCACTAGAATGGACACACACACAACAATATAATTTCTCAATTTTCAACTTCAAATCAATGCCATACAAAGAACAAACAACAAAAGGAACACGAACAGCTTATCTGCCAACACTGATGGTTACAGAATGTTCATGCATTTGTAGAGTTTCCAACTTACAGATAAAAAAAATCCTTATATACCATGATATTCACTTCCTTCTTTATTTCCACTTAGGGGCCAGTAACAAAAAAAATTGGGACGCGGTGAAAGATTTTCACAGATTTTTATTGTCTTTTGCATTTCTAGTGTATAGCATTTCCCCAGAACACTACTGCATTTTCAAAACTTTGTAAACATTTTGAAGTAAAGTACAAATACAGTACTCTCCAGATATACATTTAATTTGAGCTTCACACATTTTAGAATGTTTTTGGTTATCGCTATATCTGCAAGTAATCTATTTAAAGTTATTCAGCATGAATAACATAAAAAGTAGGTACTTAAGCTATGCATTATATTACTGTATGTGTTTTAAACATAAAAGTGACCCTGAAAAGATTTTAGAAATTGCGTTATTTTATTTTATGCCAAAATACTTTAAAAAAGTTGTTTAGTTTCCCTCCCACAATTACCTATAGCTGGTTACAAACAATGCATTTTAAGGCCCAAAAAATACATAGGAAATATATTCTAGTAATACCTATAGAGATACTTTCCCGCTCTCTTAATACTCCAAAGAGTACACGGAGTAGAAAAGCTGAAGTAAAATTAGTTTGACCTCAATTGAATTATATTGCATTTACACAATAATATTAGAACAATACCGTTTTTGGGATTCCAAGCCCCATAGTCGTATTTGTCGATCATAAAGTTGGGCTTCGTCTTCGGTGATATCAACACTGGCCATTTCTCCCATCTAGTATTACTTCCAATAACCTCAATAATAAGATTGCAAAACGAACTAAATCAATCCGACAAAACTTTCTGCAGAATCCAAGCACACCAGCACCTTTTCTTCGAACAGGCAATAACTATCAACATTTAACGTTAAAAAAAAACAGGCATGCAAACATTTGCGCTCCAAGAAAATATCCAAGAATCGGATTTATTTGTAGTAGCGCTTGATAAAAATTAGCGATTACAATTTTATCCAATTCCCAGCTTAAACTCGCCACAGTGAAAGTAAAGCTCCTGATTGGATGAAACTGTCAACAGCTGTGGTACATCAGGCGTCACTACAAATAAATCGAAATGTAGTTACTGTATATTCTTTGATATAAACTACGTACCAACTTAAGAAAATTACATTTGTAGACATTGACAAGTACAAAAATTCAAGAAAGTGAAGATATTATCCATTAAAATTGCAAGCTTGAACATCACGTTGTCTTGTATTAATTATTCCGAATGCATTGAAAATGGTTTATAAATGCTTGTAAACTCACAACTGTGGAAATATAAATGCTTGGCTCACCACACCCAATCGAAGGTTAATCTGTCTCATATGACAGTTCTAAATATTTGTAAGATTATTTTAATCGTAATGTATAGTACTGTGGAATTCTTTTGAAGCGAGGAATTACATATCAGCGCTCTGGAACAATAAAAGTTTTCTGCCATGTGTATTAAATTGCTTCAAATGCATTTATAATTTCTTTTTTTTTGCTATAAATAAGTATAGAATATATCAGATCATGGCTGCAGAGCAAGAATTTGTTGAAAGAATGTTTATTTTCAAATTTCCGACATGTACTACTAAAGAGGAATATAATCTTGAGGTGCCAATTCTTATTCCATTTAGTGGTTCAACTCAGGAACTTACCCAAAGACTTCTTTCCAGTTTCAAGTTGCCATGCTATATTGAGAAAGGTTGGTGTATTGAGTAAAATTTTGGAAACGAGTTGATCTGAATTTCCTAATATATTATTATTATTTAGTTATTGTTATAAACCATATTGAAACACTTTTGAAGTTTTACTTAACTAATAGTAATTCTTTATTTGAAAATTATGTTTCTGTTTAATTAATACCAGATTTAGATCAAGCTTTAAAATTATTTGTGGATGAAGAAACTATAAAGTATTATGACGACACTTCTGAAAAACTGATAGCGAATGCTAGAAGTGCTGATTTTGAAGTGGAAGATGTCATCAAAGCATGGGAAAGAGCATTTAAAGAAGTAAGTTTTGTTAAAGACGTTTATTATGGTGATCTGTTTTCGGTGTGCAAAGTATTTCAGAAGGATTGAATTTTTCTGTAACAGGAAACATTAGAATATGCAGAACGACGTGGAGCATCTGATGAAGAATTATTTGCAACTGTTTATCATAAATTGGTACATTCACCTGCTTTAGAAGCCATCTTGCAGGTGGAGCATTCATATGCCTTAGCTGTGCGTGAACTCACTGGACAGCGTGATGAGCAAGTTTCAGCTCTTACTACCAAGTAAACAGAAAATATTTTATCTCTGCGGAGTTCTGTAATCATTGCAAGCATTATTTTAAGCATTTTACTAGCATGTTTTGAGGTTTTCACAACACTCCAGCATAAAATGTCTCAAATAAATGGTTTTGTGATGTGTCACTTAGTGAATAGAACACAAGCTTCTCTTGAGAATCACTTTTTAAAATAAAAATAAAATACTTTACTTTTAAACTTCAGCTTGTAGACAATGTGTCCTTTCCGTATTGGATCTTCTGTGAATGACCCTGTGGACTAGTCAATACTTATAATTAAGGGCAAAGTCCTCATCTACTCACTGTATGCTGGATATGAAGGGGAAAGACGGGACCTAATCTCCCACTGGACTTTGGTGTGAGTTGAGGGAAATGATGATGACACAAAAGGAATGGGAAAGGAAGAGCACAAACAGTTTGGGGCCAATTGTATAGTGTGCAGCTCTGGCATTTGCCTGGAAGTGAAAAAAGAAACTACATAAACCAATGATCAGAGCAGTCAGCCTATGAATTATTTTCAGATGAACACTACAAACTCGTTGATGTTCTACACACTAAGTAAATTTGTGGTGCTGTATCAGAATTGAATCTATTGCCCCCTGGAAACCTGTATGCTTACCACTACCCATATTGATATATCTTCCAAGTAAACCATTGCATTTGCTTATTGCAAATAACCCTTTAACACCTCTAATTTTCACAATCGATTCCAAAGATTAAAATCAATACACCTATTTTTTCTGAATTTCATTCATCTAAAATAATTTGTGATTTGTAAGATATATGTGATCTTATACTCCAAATAAACCAGTTTATGTATGTGTACATTGTTTCCAATAAAGATGTACATTTCTTCTCTATTGGAATGTTCTAAGTTGTACTCGATCATAGAAACTCATACAGTCAAGAATATTTATATTTTAATGTTGTTATTATTTTCAGGCAAACAGAAGAAATGAGCCGTGCAGTAGAAGGAGTGCATGTCTTTCGTACAGAACGGGAAATAAATGAATTAGCAGCTCAACATTTTGAAGATCAAAATCTTTTGCAAGGGCGCTGGAGCAGTGAAGTTTGTGCATTAAAGCAGACTCAGAGAAGAGAATACAGAGATTGGCTGGTTGGGCTGCTTGAAGATCATCAAGCATCGGTTTCTTTGCCCACACCCACGTGTGTATTAAGTTATACCGTGACATAGCAGATAAACTATTTCATATGTTTTTAGTTGACATTCTCACCAAATTTGAGAAGAATCTATAAATATTCAAAACTCCCCTTTTCATATTCAATTTTACTTTTCAAAACATATTCTTAGTTTTTCTGTGGAAAGTATATAAAACTCACTTCTTAGTTATGAAATTACTGTTCTTGATGTCAAACACCATTCTTTCACCTCACACAGTTTAAATCATAATATGATATAATAAATATATATATATATATATATATATATATATATATATATATATATATATATATATATATATATATATATATATATATATATATATATATATATATATATATATATATATATATATATATATATATATATATATATATGGGATCCACTTTGTGTTTAAATGAAATTTCCAACATTTCACGATATTATAGTATTACATTTTATGTTCTCTACAAATAACATAAACACAAGATAATCTCAATGTAAATTATTAATACAAAACAATTTTACCTTTTTTTACTGAGAAGTATTGACTGAATTAATGACATTGTACTTTGTTATTTTTTTGAATTGGTGGTTTGTGCCGCTTTTGTTTGTGGAGAGGTTTTAAAGGGAAATAGTGAGGAATTTAGGCTTGTGTGCCAAGAGCATTGCGCTGATGCACGTTAAGTAACATGTGTTATAGTTTAACACTATCATACATGAAACTGCTCACAAGCACTTTAGCTAGAGACACTTTAGCACATAAGATAGTGTTGTATGACATGCAGCAATGCAATGTTTGTGTGACATAGGCCTAAAAAAAAGTATCTCTAGCACTGAAAATAGAAAGGACTTTTAAAAGATATAATAAGCGATAAATTATATCTGTGGAAAGAATCCATCTTGTTAAAAAATTCTACAATTTGGAAAGATGGAAAAACGGACTTACACTAGTTAGTTTTTTAATTTCTTCTTCTTTTTCTTTAATTAATTAAGATTTCGATTCTACCATTACAAAAATTGAAAAATTACTTTAAAAATATTTTAGAAACAGTAATACCTTGTCCTATATGGACATATTTGGTGCTGCTTTTAGGAAAATGTTGTTTAAGCTTTAGTGTAAATGTCAAATTAGACGTTCTTTTTCGTGGAAAACTTTTGAGTCTTCAAAACACTTCATAAGACATTTGAAGCATGTGTACTCATAAATGCAATGTAAACTAATCGCTGCTGACATAAATAATGAGACAAGTCTAAAAAATTACATTTTTGTAATTAAAAGAAAAAAATAGAGCAAAATGGCATTTATGTAATCTTCTACAGTACATTGAGCACTATCCCTACCAAAAGTTTAAAGAAAAAATGGCAGACATTTTTGCGAAATTTTTGTTTTTCTTTTTTAATATTGCACATATTTTACTCAATATTGTGCAAAACATTCTATGAATTTTCAAACAAACAAAAATGTACATAACCTTAATGAATGAACTAATTAAGAAAAAATGAATTTTATTGGAAGGAAAAATATCTGCTTTCAAATTTGTAGTTGTGAGATGATGCTGAGAAAATTACAATCTAAAGCAATTTTAAAAAATTTAGAGTTGACTGTTGACAATGAACCTATGCCATCTTTGTATGTATATGTTACTTTACTCTTTCAAAAAATGTAATGAAAAAATTTGGAGCCATTTTGTGTAAAGTACTCCCAAAAATTAATGAACATTCTTCAAAATTGCAGAGTGAGACTAGGTCGACAGGGGTTTATTCAGTTTGAAAAAGATCATATGAATAGTTTAGGTGTTGGTGTTGTTCGCAGTTGATAGACAGAGGGATGGACGTTTTGAAAAAAAGAAGCAACACTTTTTTGGTATCAAGGGACCCCAAAGCGAATATTTATATTAAAATCTCAAAATCAGTAGTCTGGAGCAATGTATAACTTTCTTTATACTACGTAAGCTTCCGTGGCTCGAATCCATACTTCTTGGCTGTGAGGCCGACGCTTTGCCTGTCATGTCTCAGGCTTCCTCAGGGCAGTGATACTGCACCTCTGTATATACGTACATGAGAAAGTAAAAATAAAAAATAACACCAAAGATTTATACTATTTATTTTATATGTAAACAACTTTAAACAAATATAATCAGGATGAACACTTACCTCTACCCCATTCAACTTAAAAATTATGTATTTATATCTCTACCTAAAGAGGGTCTAAAAAATTGGACTGGAATGTCATTAAAATCTTTGTTTCTAATTTACATTTGGTAATTAAAAAAAAAAAGCTATTGCTGTTGAATTTAAGTTCATCCATTTATTTGTTGAGTTTTATTTAAATTCTGGATAAATGCATGCATATCAATTTTTGATCTAACCAGAGTATTGTTTCTGTTTGGTGCAGGAACTCTCCTCTAGCATCTTGTCCTCCTAAAGCTTTACATGGTAGTGGGAATAGTCAAGAAGAGCCTGAATCAGTACCAAGGCTGGAAGAGAGTTTTACCATACACTTAGGTTCACAAATGAAACAAATGCATAATATACGTATTCTGTCAGGTGATGCATTGGATTTTTGTCAAGTCAGACTTCAAAATTCTGGGTAACGATGAATTCTTATGGAATATCTGAAACTTATTTTTGCCATGTAACTTAACTTTTTATCTTTTCCCAGAAGCCTCGACCCTCAGCCCCAGCGTCTACAGACAGCCCTTGCTTTGTATTCTAATGACTTATGTGGCATTGTTCTGCTTACTGATAGCCATGTTGGTACTTACTCAGGTTTGACGAAAGGTATTTAATTTCAATCACTATGCCATTATACATACAATTGTTGGGAGATAATTTATTCTGATTGAAAATTGTTACAGAACTCAGCACTATATGTGAACAATCTACTGAATTTCATTTCCCTCCTATTGATGATCAGTTAGAGAAAATGCGAGAAGAAGTCAAAGAAGCAGTGACATGGCGTAATTCACACTGTCACCATGAACATTTGGCTACTTTGACTAGTTCAGAACAACAGGTATAATTTGGCAAAGAAAATTGTATTTTGTTGTTTTTTTGAAATTTCAATTTTCATCTACTTTTTTAGTCACGCCGATCTGGTACTACAAAGAACTTGCAGACTGGAGACGTTTACATAACTACACATTCCAACTTGGCAGAGGTTCATGTAGTATTCCATATGGTGGTGGATGATTCTCTCAAATCTAGTAAATATTGGTCTCCAATGATCTTTTGTACGTATTTACATTGGACTTCCAACAAATCAGGAAACTGACACTTCTTTTTATTTCCAGATGATATAAATTCTCGACATCCTGTCATTCTAGGACTAAGAAATATTTTGAAAATTGCTTGTTCTCATGATATTACAACTCTTACTCTCCCAGTATTATTGATGCATGAGATGACAGAGGTGATACATTTTTCTGAATTTTCCTGAATATCATAATAATTACAATAACAACAAAAAATAATAATGACTTATCCAAACAAACATTTACAGGAAATGACAGTTGCATGGTGTACAAAAAGAGCAGAACTTGTGTTCAAATGTGTGAAAGGATTTATGATCGAGATGGCTTCTTGGGGAGGATCTGAACTGAAGAATCTACAATTTCTTGTTCCCAAAGTAAGAATTTGATTGTTCTCAGTAGATTAATGTAAAGTAAGGAAACTTCCATTTCTTATTATCTACTTTTTTCTCTGCTTTTAGGGAATATCAGAAGAAGTTTTCCAAACACTAGCAACTATGCTTCCTAGTATATTTCGAGTGTCAAATCCTCTTGTTCTGAAAGTATCATCTACTCCACACACTCCAAAAACTGCATAAATATACTAGATGAAATTTAATTCTTAATTATCAATTAGTAATAGTATTATATTTATATGAATAAAGTTCTGTACTACTAGTCAGTATTTTATGTATTGCCTGATATTAATTGATTGGATTCAGAATTTTGTTTGTTGCTGGAGATTTTGGTAAGTTATTAAATAAGAAATAAAAATTAAAGTCTGAATTGGCTTACAAGTTTACGTTTTGCTCAGTTATTGATTTCCAATACCCTATTTCAATTAATCACTTTCTTTTCCTAAATTTCATGACTAGTTAGAAATACACTTATGTGAATAAAAATATGTATATTACTTAAAACATTTATTTCATAATTATTCTACCTTTAGCTTGTATTGAGACCATAGCTTTATCAAGGCTTCCTTCTGCTAGAAAATACATAGGGGCAGCTGGATTAAATTCTGAATCCAGATCGAAGACCATAGGAACGCCAGCAAGAAAACTTACATCTTCTATTTCCTCATCAGATATGCCTATTCAAAAGAAATGAAGAAAATAATCTCTCATAAATAACACAAGTCTGCAGTAAAAATTATAATTTTTACTAGATTCTTGTTCTAAAATTCATGCTTTTAAAGAACATACCATTCAAAAACTTCACTAGGCTACGTAACACATCCCCATGGCAGATTAGCAGTAGTGTCTTCTGCTTTTTTAACTGAGGAATAATTATGGAATTCCAATACGGCTGGACACGTTCAAGTGTCATTTTTAAAGATTCGCCCTTAGGCATTTCCTCGGCAGAAGGTCCATTTATATACCGAATATCTTCAGTTATATCAGTGAAATGTTTGTGATTCTCATCCATTAGAGGTGGTGTTGCATCAAAACTGTATTGCCACTTCAATACCTCAAAGAGATAGATTTGCATTAATTAAGTTTTCAGTTTATTTTGGAAGACATTTTTTCCTACATTACTCAACACAATATGGATGAAGATGTAAAAAAACAAACCATTGTTTAATGGTGATATTGTAATGAGTGCAACCTACTTTTGAAATTATTTTTTAGGCATTCCTCAGGGTAAAGTAAATAGTGTTCCCAAACAAACTGACCCATTACTTCAAGCTTACAAGCATTATATGTCACATAGAACTGCAATTCCTACCTCATCTTTCCCATATTTAGTAACTGCATCGAATCTTTTCATTCCTGTTAAGTTTCCAAAATGCCTTTCATTCATTTTCCAAGTTTTATGAATTATCAATCTGTGTTGACGTATGTAATCCAGTACTATGTTCAAAGTTTCTGTGGCACGACACAGAAGTGAGGAATGAACCATATCAAAATGAATGCCTGCTTTTTTCAAATATCTGCCAGCACACATTGCTTCCTGTTGTCCTGGAAATTATAAACATCAAAATTAATTATTTCGGCTGAGGACTACACAATAGAATCTTGAGACTGGCAATCAAAAGGACCCCAAGCACTTAAAATATTTTGAATAATCATTTTCAGTCTTGTAACAAGGAAGTGCACCAATGTAACTTGACCATCTGACAATTTGCAATTTTATTAATAACTTTATGTACTTTTCCATTAATTACTAGGAAATTTAAGCTCAGTATAGCATTTCAGCAATGGTCAGCAATATTGAGATCAATAGTGAAATGCTGTAAGTTATGCTATGCTTAAACTTCCTTCTAGGAATGGGTCCATGTTACTGACTGAGATGGCTCAGGACAACTGTTGTCTCTTGTCTCTGCCCAGTAGGCATATAAGCAAACTCCACAATTGTTTGGCACTGGGCCACCCTGGCTACTGAGTGAGAAGCATGTCATCATGTGAAATTTGATTGGGATATTCATGTAGGAAGCAATCAATTTATAGTTTTCATTTCATGTGTTCTTCTAAACCTGTAAACTGACAGTCTAGATATAGTAGTAATTCTAAAACGAGCTTCCACTTTATTGCAAGTAATACTATTTAATTTATATGGTAAACTGAAATCAGAACTTCCATCGCACATTTCTGTTCAGATTAATTTAAATCTTGTTTTTGAATTTAGATAAACTTCTTGATGTCCATCTTTAATTCATATGGAAATAACAAGTTTCATGTGGTAATTGTGCAAATTACCATCAAATAATTTGTACAATGCTTTGTTGGTACTTTTATGCATCATGGAACTATTTAGGGTTAAAAGGTGGGGAAAGTATTTCAGAGCTCAAGAAAACATGTGTAGATTGTACTTCTCCCCCTACATCACTTAGTTTTTACTGTTCATTGACAAAATAAATCAAATCTAATAAATGGAATTTTTCTGCTCATTTATGAATCTTATATTTGAGAAGGCTTTGATTGTATTCTTACACAAACTATTCATTCTTCAATAATGTTATAGTAATATAACTATTTACTCAAAATTATTCAACAATGGTTTTCTTGTAACAATATACTTTACCATTTACTGGGGTTGAATGTGGACTAACTCTCCATTAAGTTAGTCTTTGTGAGTCAGTCAGTCATTGCCTTTTATCTGCCAGAAGCCCAACACCACCCCAGGGTCCCAGATGGTCACCCATCCAGGAACCCATGTCTCGAGATGCTTGACCTCCTTGATTCACAGAACACAGTCAAGCAATTTGTCTACTGATGTTGACATGTTACCTCAAAGATATAAGAGCAATGTATTACTACATAGTGAAGCATTGATAATACCTTGAAATTGAGTAATGGATAATATAATAGTTATTCTAATTCAGGCCAACTCACTGATAATGATTAACTACTCAGTTAATAATAAACATGATGAAGGTGATACTTCTCTTCAACAAATCAATAATCATGTATCATATGTTCAAGTTCAACACATTCAAGATCTTCAAATAATGCATTGAAGCAATACACAAGTTATTTTCTGCATTAAGTTCAACTCCAAATACAAAATAATACTACAAACTCTACAATTTTACAATGATGTGGACTCTAATTAAATTTTACAAAATAATATTCATTAAAGTGAGTGCAACAACAAAAATAAAGAACGATATTAAAGTAAATAGTTATGATCCATTATCTGGGACAAATAAAAAGGAGAAAATTGAAATATTTATATCACAAAAACACCCATATATTTTGATAAAATTTCACATCATATTTACAATTTTTCTTTATTATTTCTATTATTTAAACTATTATCATAACAGATTTTTTTCAAATGAAGTTAAATGTGATCATATTTAAGTTTTAGTTTTCTTTCAATCTGTTAAGGATTTTAAAACTTACAAAAAAAAAAAAAAAAAAAAAAATTGAGGCTTATATTATATTCAATATTTTACTTATATGGTTGAAAAACAGCAATAATTTATGGTATTCCAACATCATTCTCAAATCACGAAATACATTTGAATTAAGTAAAATGTATTATATATTACCCATTTATGAACTTCCTCATAACCAAAGAAGATAAATATTTGTGAAAAATGTGTAGTAGGAACCTTTAGGCACTAGTGTTGACAAAAGACAGATGTTTTGCCGTATCAAAGATCAACAAAACATTAATTCTGACTACGCATCGTGTATAAATAGGAACAAGATTTATCCACTTTTGCGTTACTAGGTCCCGGCAATAAGAATTTTTCTATCAGAAAATTCGTGATTTTCGGACGCACGATTACATTACTTTCTCTTCATACGAAGTAAATGCGAGAAGAAGAAAAAAAGAAAGAAAATGAATGGTTTTTGTATTAGTTTATACAATTCACATTCTAAGTACTCTCGAGTGGCTTAATTCTAACTGAGCGCTTTCCTTACAAATGTCCTAATACATATTGCTGTGTGGCGATATGAAAGTCCACCCTCGGAGAGTATACCACTCTAAGATTAACAAAACCAGTGTATACCATGAAGGGATGTCTTCCTGATTACCCCACAAACCCCTTCCCCTGACCGAGAGACTGGGTCACCGCTCGGCCAAAGCCCGTATCGGGTTGTCGAGCCAAGAACAGGACATACTAAGTGAAAATACGCAAATGCATAGAAATTAAACATGGTAATTGATAAAACAATTTGCAACATCAAAAACTAGATTTTCAACATAATGAACAGAAACGTGTAGTGGAAGTGTCGATTTAATTTCGCCTTTAAATTACGCCATTTTAATTTATCTCGTATATAACACTAGGGATAAAATATAGGGTCGTTTCTTACATACGAATAAATCTAAAACTGCACGATCAATTTAGAAAGTTATAACGAAACAAAATCTATGACTCTATAAACGCTTCATAATGGGCATGGACTACTGATTATCAAAACGAAAAATATTTATTTTAACAAAACAGTGATTATATATATATATATATATATATATATATATATATATATATATATATATATATATATATATATATATATAACATTTGTATTGTATATTTTTTTAAAGAGTAATAATGTATTTCAGCTTCCGAGTCAATGACCTTCGTCTCGATCAGCTTTTTGTCCAGTTTCCCTGATCCACTGAGCAAATGCTGAGATGGCCCCTTGTTTTGCCTCTGGGCGTAAATGTAGCTTCGCTATACGCAAGTTTTGTTGAACTCTCATTTTGCTTGTAATCGTAGGAGTAGAGGTAAGGGCGAGTTACTATTTTGTTAGCAATGCAGAAAAATCATATTTGCAATTTGTTTATCGATGCAAATAAGTTTTCTAGAACTCGTAAAGAAAATGTCTATTTTTTTTCCAAATATTGCTAATCTCACGATTTTTAAAAATTTATTTTTATTTATTTATTTTAAACTTTTACTTGTCTTTAAACTATTCATAGTAAAAATGACGAGATGGAATACTGGAACTCAAGAAAACGTGCGCAGATAATCTTCTCCCCCATACGTCACATACAGTTTTTTACTGTGTTTTTGACTAAATGAATCTAAAAAATCTAAAACACCATCAGATTTCGCGCGGCTTCAGCTCTGCGTCCACTAGCCAATCAATGCAGCCCGGTGCCGAATGGGTGTACAATTTGCTTATAGACAGTCTTTCACGGGCATTTTTTGTATAAGTTATTGAAGTTATAAGGTGAAAGAGCTTTACTTCAGCGTATACGTAGTATAGGGAAAGTTATGTAATGATGCGGAAAATTTATTTCGCGATTTCCACGGAAATACATGTTTTGGGGTCCCCCGATACCGAAAAGCGTTTTTCTTTTTCAAAATGTCCGTCTGTCTGTCCGGCTGTGAACATCAGTTGCGTCGAAACCATACGTAGAATTTTTTTCCAAATTGAAGATGAAAAATCTTTAAAATTTGAGTACTTTACATGAAGCTCCCCGGACATTTTCCAAATTTTCTCAAAACGACTCCAATTGTTTTCTTTAAATTTCTGACAAAAATTGAGTAAAATACACTTATAAAGATGGCATAGATCCAATTTTCAGTTTTAACTCTGAATTTTCGAAAATTTCAAAATTTTTCGGGCGTTTTCCTACTACTACGAAGTTGAAGATAAGAGATTTTTCCTTCAAATACATTTTTTCTCCATATTGAGTTCTTTCATTAAGGTAATGTACAATTTTTCGAAAATTTTAGTATTTCTCGGGAAATATTGCCAGCAATATGGGAAATTTTAAAACTATTACAAAAACAAGATTTTCTCAAAAACGGCTCCAATTTTTTCTTTAAACTTTTAGTAGGGATAGTGCTAAATGTGCTTTTTAAGTTGACATAAACGCCATATTGCTCTATATTTTCCCCAAAATTACAAAAATGTAATTTATTTGCCTTGTCTTTCACATCGTTAATATTTAAATTAGTGGCAATCTGTTCACATTATTGTAAATGTGAGTGCATGGGCTTTAAGTAATGATCCAGATTCTGAAAACTCAACCGTTTTCAGTGAGAACTAGCTCAAAATTTAGCATTTTCAGAAATGCTCAAAACCATTTTCTCAAAAACGGTTCCAATTTTTTTCAAACGTTATCGTATAGATAGTGCTAATTGCACTCTAATATGATGTAAAGCTCATTCCGAGGAATTTTTATTACACAAATGTAATTTTATTCAAATATCTCTCACGCCATTAATATTCACATTTCCAACAATTTGTAAACACTATTATATTTGTGAGTTAAAGTGCTTCAAATGGTTTCTAATGAAGTTTTTCGGAAAATCAAATATTTTCTGTGAAAAAGAGCTTCAAGTTTCGAATTTACAGGAGCGCTTAAGCGCCATTTTCTTAAAAACAGCTGCAAATTTTTCAAAGAAAATTGCAATTTAGGACAAGGTTTTACTGTTTTTGAATATTCTTAAAATAATATTTCAGTTCTACTAATAGGAAATCGAAAAATTAAAAAAAGTACTTTGGGCAGCGATAGATGGCAGTTGGCAAGAGTACGTGGCAAGTCCGAATAGCTTGCCGGGAGCAAAGGAAATGGAAATCTTTATCAAAGATTTATGACAACATACTAAATATTTTTCGGCAATAACACCTCTCTTTCTGAACATTAGGATCAAGTCTTTCGAAATTGCACCTTCAACTATCTCCGGTTCCATCAACTTTGCATCCAAAGTTCCGGTAATCCATCAACTTTGCAACAACTCAATTTAAACGTTCAACTGTAATGTAGCTGGACTGTACTCCACCACGTATTTTAAAATTCAGATTTGTTAGTGTATACTTTGTAGATATTGTATATACTGCTTTTAGTTTTTTATAGATATAACAACAGGTGAGCCTTTCATTGAATTGGGTACAATATAAATTTGTTATTTTTTGGAATTTTGTGAAAATCATTTTGTCTTTATTGAAATATTTTTATAATTGAATTTTCAGTTGTACCTGATGAGGGAGACAGAACAGTCTCCGAAACGTCGTAAGAATAGTATACAAATAAATAAAGTTATTATGTAAAAGTTATTGGAAGTGTTTATTGTGATTGTCCAAAATTTAAAATGGGACTTAACAACAATTACATGGAAAAATGTGTTCTGGAAGATGCTGTTTTAAATATTGTATTGTAATAACTATTGCAGAGTATCAGAAAAGTATCCGCAAATAATATTTCTTACATCCGCAAAATCTGCCTAAAAGTTAACCCACTTTTACCTGGGTCCGCCCGCGTTGCGGGCCCGAACGTTACGCCAAAGCAGAGTATACATTACGTTCCTCGAAGCTACGCGTTTGACGTCTTAAGCCACTTTCTCTCTAAATGAAATGTTTTCTCGCTGCTTGAGGACACTGACAGGCATGTTAAAGTATGTGGCACTGTGGTACACAAATCTAAACACTGATAACTCACAAGAGAAAGGTATTGACGATATGCCTTGTGTTTAGTATCGGGTTGAGGTTTATATGGGAACCAATAATACAGAAGGAAAATTAAACAAAAAGCCTTGCCCATTATTACTCGCGCAACTTTTCTTGAACGATGACCTTGATCCCCCTCCCTTGTGCAATAAACAGTTGAAGGCAAAAGCTCGCAGCGGGCACTGATGACAACCTTCCAAGCAATAAAACTTCGTTGGCGCGAAACAGAAGCTAGTCAAAGCCAGTTGCTTTCATAATGCAGAACCCCTGTTCAGATTTATTGTCAATGTCGAAAGAAATGACTGAGTCAGGTGCAGGTCCTTCAAGGGAGTCACCTTAAACTCCCGAAAGAGTTAAAACACAAGATGCAGTTTTGACTTTCATTTCACACACGTTGGCATCACTTAAAATACTCTAGTGGCCGACTTTGTAACTAATATCCCCACTCCACTCGAAATCGTCAATCCATCGTTCAAGAAAAGTTGCCCGAGTAATACACATTACTGTTAGACTAATGACATCTTTATATTTTTTGTTAAAAGTAACTAATGTAAAATGCAAACTATTCCAAAAAGGGAGACAGAGTATATGAAGTGAGGAAGTTGGGAAAGAAGTAATATGGAAAGCAGAAACAGTATGTTCCTCGAATGCCTTTTACTTGCATTTTCAAGAACTACATCATCTTTACAAATACTTAACCTTTATCAGACAATGGTGAATCCAGCCATCCACAGAACTGATCTTTCGTATTTGCTCTATGTTCACCCGTTCTTACAATAACAACCTTGTGGAGAGCCATTTCAGAATCTTTGGGATTTTGTAGTTGTAAATGATATGGTTGAGGTTTGGTATGACGCAAGAGCGATTTCTTTCACTTCATGATTTAGTGTTCCCTATTCATGATTCCGGTATTATGATGTTAGGCCATGATTTCATAAAACTTCATCTTCTGTTATCACCTCATGGCGAGAGTACTAACTTTTTGGCCAGGTTTGAGGATAACACACTACCTATTTCACGAAGATATACATTGAATTCGCGGAAAGGAGGCCTTGGAAAAACTTAATAATATCCCAAATATCTCCGCAAGCATTTGGAGAGTTACTGTGACGAAAGGTCCCCGAGTAATCCCGTAGAATGAGTAGAATTGTATGATCTGGAGGCTAGAAATGGACTGAATAGCAAACAAATTGTTCTATCATGATGTTTATTAATTGTATGTAATGGAACAATCACACAGATTGTTTGGATTCATTAACTACTTTTCTAAATTTAGGTGTGAAGTTTACTTACAGGGAATCTACGCGGCATTCGCCTTCATATAATGAAATTTGTTGTCAACATAACAATTGTAAGTGTTCATAAGTCGTTTTGCCAACTGTACGGCGATTGGGGGTGCACAACAGCGTTAAATGGCAATGAAATGGGTGAGCTAGGTGAATTTTGTAGTTTACAAAGAGATCCTTACAGTGGTGCCGCCAACAGATATTTGTGTCGATGACAACTATGTATTGGACAGAGAGTATATATGATTATATATGGGTATTGGATATGCTAAAAGATATTTTATGTTAACCGCACAGGCTGGACCCTCGTGAACTTCAACATGCGTTGAGAAGCGTCTGGTGTGATATAGTTATTAACGATTATGCACTCGCATTTTTCAATTTTTGCGCGAAACCTATTATGCTCTCGTTGAGACAAATCCGGTTCAAGTCGTACATTTTTGTTTTACCCGCCTCCAAAGAAAAAACATCGAAAGCAAGATCTATTTAAATTAATTGCATTGAACTTCAACACTCCGCTCACAGGACTCAGCACTGGCCAAGCAAACCTTGAAGTGACTTCAAGGGAAACTCCGCGTTTACTTCGATTTTTCTATTGGCCGAAACGCGGCCATCCTTTACAAAAGGCACGGAGTAAGAAATATAAATACACCGTTCTAAAGGCCATAATATTCGAATTGACAATACTGCAAGCCTGCAGGGCAGAGGTCCTATTCCGATCACACATTTCCAATTCTTTCCGTAATATGTATAAATTTTACGATGCGCAACGTTCTAAACGACGTAACAATAATTAAATGTAAACTGTCAGCCATTAGATAAACCGTTTATTGCAAAAAGAGTCATTTATGAACTGCTTTTGTTAACTTTGAAAATAAGAATGGGAGTTTATTAAATGGAAAAAATGCGAAAAATAATATCAAGGAAGACATACTATATATTTTAATTTAAAATCATTCTTTTTCTTCTGCATTGACAAATCTGCTGGTGTACAGTTTGCTCGCATTTTTTAAAATTTATTAAGGCTCTCTCTTTACCATTCGGAAATTTAAAGACAGAAATATAACCTTCTTTATTTGATACATATAAACAACGGCAACCACACGCTGAAAAAAATCAGCAATTGTATGTTTGACGGTCGATGTAGTATGTTGTGTTTTTCAATTTGCGATAAAATGCGATATCGATCCCTAATTGAGAAATCACGCACAAAATGCGAGATGGCTGTGAATTTATATACACCTGCTAAATGGCATTCAATTATTTCCTTCATGTTCTTTCTCTACCTACAGTAACGCGTCATCGACAAAACACATCGTTGTTTGAAAACATTTAATTTGAGAATAGCCGTGATTATTAATTTTTATTACGACTTAACTGACAAAACAAAGTTAAAAAATAACAATTTTAACAAACTGATTCCTCAGTTTAGTGTCTCAGCGAGTGCCGAGGGTCGCCCCAAGGAGTAGTCTTAAACTGTGCAATTAGCACTACATGTTCGAAAAGTTTGAAGAATAAAAATTGGAGCCATTTTTGAGGTGTAATTTTTGAAAGAAAATAACAACAAAAGAATAGAGCAATATGGTGTTCAGGTCATCTTACAGAGTACATATAGCACTAACCCTACCAAAACGTGAAATAAGATTGAGCCGTTCTCGAGAAAATCTTGTTTTTGTTATTTTTTAATATTGCACATAAGGCACGAAATATTGCGTGAAAACTACTGAAATTTTCAAAAAATTACATGACATTTGATGAAAGAACTGTGGGAAAAAAATTTACTAGGAGGAAAAATCTCTACCTTTAATTTTGTAATAGTAGGAATTAGCCGAAAAAAATTGAAACGTTTAAAATTTTCGAAAATTGTAAGTTGTGAGAATTTGGATTTTTGAAAATCCAGACAGTGAAAACCTCCTCATCTGTAAGTGAGCCAGATTGACAGGGAGGTATCCATTTTGGAAAAAATCCCACATGTTATTTTGACTAGTGGTGTTCACAGACTGATGGAAGTTTTGAAAAACACAAACAAACAAGAACTCACTATTCATGAAATTTGATTACATGTTAGAGGGAGTTATTTACTACATATTAGAAGGGATTTATCAACTTTTTCTGTATCAGGATCTCACAATACGAGTTTTTGTCGAAACGAGTTTTTCTTGCAGCGTTACATAACTTTCTCTATATTATGAATATTACTCCATATGTATACGAGAAAATAAAAATATACCCTAAAAATAAAATCAATTCAACCAATTAAATCAACAAAAGTTGATCAATACATATGGTATCAAAATTTAAAGAGTATCTTTTTCACTATAAAAAGATTTTCGCTTACAAAGAGCTCATTTCAGTAATTTAACTAAACAGATTCAAATACACATCATATATAATGTCAAAAAAAAACAAAACAGATTTTGGATATTGTTATTATAGTTCTATGATAATAATGATGAAGATGAATTGTATACAAACTCTTTCTTTTCATAACTAAATATAAACAACATTATTATGGTTAGTTTTAAAAAAACATATGAGAAAACACTTTTAAAAATTTGAAGTGTAAAGAAAAACTTACATGTGATACGAAATTTCTGGTTAGACTTGTATTCTGTGGAGAAAATGAAGGTGCAGATAATGCAAATTTAACATTCAGCCTTTCATAACATAACAAAATATTATTTTCAAATAAAGAGTGTTTATAAAATACAAAATGTATTATACGAGTTATCCAATCATGTTCTTATGCAGCAAACATTTTGCTTATACATTTAAGTTGAAGAAAACTGAATTCAAATAGTCTGATGTATCATTATACAAGTATAATGATGTATCTGATGAAATAAAATCTCTGAAATTAAAATACGAAATATTAAAAACATTAAAAATTCACTATACGAAGTGCTTAATCAATGGTTTCTCAAGTATTTAAAAAAGACCCCAGAAAAACTTCTCAGTCTGCTGCCAGAAAAGTAATAAAAAATTTTGAGATGAAAAACACATTTCAATATGAAATACTCGCAAAAAAAAGACACTATTTGCAGCAAATATTTTAATCCACAATAGGCTTCATTCGAATATACATTCCTATCTAATCTACAAATGTCCATTCACTTCCTGTTTTTGTTTCTTTTTTCTTGATTTTCACAGTATTTTGAGCTTCATTGGAAATTTATGCATCTTGGCTTGTTTCAAGGATTGCACCACTATATGCCAAGTCCCAATAATGTTCCACATTATGTTTCTTAAAATGATCACGTGCTAACCTTTCACTAGGGCAGACTTTAAATATCACTTCTCCAAAATTCCGTTGTTTTGACATACCCTGCACAAAAAGGATAAAGTCAATTATATAAGTTTCTGCATTATCATGTTCATAAATGAAATCAAATGATAACATATTGTGTTAGAGTCCATCCATTGTTTATCGTATTATTTACCCTATCCAGGAGATAGGGTTATCCAACTTCTACTAGTATTAAAAAAGAGGAGATTTTGGGGATCATAGACTTCTAATTAACATTTATGCTAGTACACACAATATACAGCAAAACTAGATGACCCAGAGTTTTATCTTGCTGCTAAAAATTAGGAAGGTTCAATCTTTCAGACAATTGATTCAATATCATTTGTATGCATAATTAATCACCATATTCCATGAAGTAAAATATGTTTCACTAAATCCTGAATGTTACATTAAAATGGAAAGAGGTTCTTTGAACATACTACTTTCTCAAATTCGCTTTGTCTCATTACACACAATTAAACAAAAGTTTGAACCGTTTTCTCATTCATTGTAAGGAGAAGTTTTTGCTAGAAGTTCCATAGTTCCATATAAAATAATTTATGTTGACATTGCTTTTGACTCAAGTTGTTTAGGATCAAGGAAAATAAGATTTACCCATTGTCAGCAACCTATCCTCCCTCTGATTTTACAGAAAATCATGTTTTTTTCACATTTCTTTTTTTTTTTTTTCCTTCAGCTTATCTTAAAGTATTGTAACACATGAAATGTGTGAGAGAAGCTTTGTAAATATTTTAATAAATAATAAAAACAAAATTTTTTAAGTTATTTTTTGGCAAGATTTTTGAATTTTAACCTGTGTAAGTGGTGTGTGTGTGTGTGGTTGTGTGTGTGTGGTGTGGGTGAGTGTGTGTGTGGTGTGGGTGAATGTGTGTGTGGTGTGGGTGAATGTGTGTGTGGTGAGGGTGAGTGTGTGTGGGGTGTGGGTGAGTGTGTGTGGGGTGTGGGTGAGTGTGTGTGGGGTGTGGGTGAGTGTGATGAGTGTGTGTGGGGTGTGGGTGAGTGTGATGAGTGTGTGTGTGCGCGAGTGTGTGTGTACATGTGTGGATCACAAAATATTTATTTCAGAAATTTTCAAAGGCACTACCACAGAAAAAACATATTTTGTCATTAACTTCATGCAAATCATTAAACATACACACACAAGCATTTTCTTAAGATTTTTTGAGAAGTAGATCATATTAAAAAAAATAAAAATTGATTTATAACGATAATAATTATAATTTACTTTTGCAATAAACCAAAAGAAAGGGCAGTATAAAAATTTTCCTCATGGAAAAGAAAATTTTTGGGACTACATATCATTGTAGTTTCAAAAGAGACTTAATGTAGCAGTCAGCTGGAAACATAAAGTAGTATTGATTTATTTGCTGCATACTTTGATTCAACCGCCAGCTTGTTGAACTATCAGTGGTTGTACACACACTCCCATCAAATTAAAGAAAAAAATGTTAAATAGGACAATTTTAACATTAATATATAATTAGGAACATGGAAATCTTAATTCAAATTGTGTTTTTTACTTTAAATAATGAAAAATAAGAAAGTGAAACCAACAGATGGAGTATGCAAAAATTATGTAGTATGTTCCATTCTGATGCTGATATAATATAGTATTTCAAATTAGATTCTATGTGCTCCCATGATTTAGTAGTATTTCAATATTAATATTTTAGGGTGAAGCAAAAATATTAAACTTTGCAAAGTAATGATAATCCTAAGAATTTAGTAGATCAGCACAAACCAATGAAAATTAAATTACTAATCAAGAACAAAATTACATCAAAGTACAAAACTACATCAAGTACATTGAAATAAATTTCCAATTATTAAGAAGACCAGTGGCTGATTAATAAATTGGGAAAGATAAGACTGGGAGTCTGAATATTAATAAATCTTAGTTTTTCTTGAACCTAAACATAATTCACACACTGCTGGTTCAAAACATTTAGGGGCTTATTCCGCTACAGCTTTTCCACAAGTTTCAAGTTTTCCTCAATACAAAAGTAACCTATTATACGAAATAAATTTGTACCAGTGACCTTAAATCAGAATTTCAAAGTGATAAAATTAAAGGTGTTAACTTTTACTCATACTCAATATATAACTCAAATTTGTTGATAATTAAAATACCATAATTCCCCAAATTTAATGAAGTATTTATTCTATGAAGTCTAGAACCCCTACAAATTGGCCGTTGTCTTATTTTCTCTCATGAAGAAAAATTGTATAATTCGAGGCTCTACAAGTCTCTAAAGGACTGCAGTAACAAAAAAGAAACAGAAAATCCCATCTTGTAGATTACGATGAAAGAAACTTCACCCACAGACCTTAGCACACACAATTTTTTAACTATGCACAATTGATGTGTGGTCAGGAAATATACAATCTAAAGGAGTATGTGTTGCAGATTGCACTTGTGCCAATATTGATAAGTGAAAGGCAAATTGGCAATTCATCATGATGTTCTCTTTCTCCAGATACACCATTTGTTCGTTATTCGTTAAGATTGGTTGGCTGTGAGAGCCATGAGTTAAGGAAACAATATAACAAAATAAAAGATGATGTTAATTAAATGAAGTCAATATTTTGACTGAAAGTTTAATAGATGTAGGGTATATAAATAATATTGACATTTACTTAATCTATAAATATTAAAGTTGCAATTGTTCTTTCATTTCATTTGTTAGGATTGTCTTTCCAGTTGTAAGGTAAACAAGGTTTAGTATGTTAATGTGTTATTATTAACAGAGAACATTCTACTTGAGGAATATGTACGAGCACAATGACAGTTATTTCACTTGGGAAATAAATATAAAATACAAAAGTACCAAAAAAAAAATAATTACCAAATATCTCTCAAATTTAAAACTTCATTTTTATATATAAAAATTACATACCTCCCATACAACGTGACATTTGTTGGGTGTAGCTACACCCTCAGGATCTCGCACTGTATCTTCCTCCCATTTAATTCTATTCATCATTAACCTATAATCCAATGATTTGCATTAAGAGAGTTGTAATATTCTTTAATCTTCATTTTGACTTTTGGTTTTATTAAAATTATATCTAAAAAACACATTAAATATATATATATATATATATATATATATATATATATATATATATATATATATATATATATATATATATATATATATATATATAATAAAAAGTTCTATGTATCACTTACCTTTTATACTTCTTTACTTGCTTAGGACCTCCTTCAACTACAACAACATTACAATCTCGAAAGAGGACAACACACCCAGTAAGAAACAGCTGCTTGGCATTAGTTTCTACTTTAAATTTCTTACTGGCATTTGTTAATTCTTTTACCCTGAAAGCAAAATTATACATCTCTAATGAGTTGAACTAATAATTAAGAAGTAAATTAATTCTCCCTACAAACTTTCAATTTTATTTTAAATTATAATGCAATAAATGACATGCTGCTCTGGTGAACATCTATTGTGAATTCAGTAATTTCTTCTTTGAAATACATTTAATGACCCACTTTCATATTAATTTCTCTATAAAAATGTTAGAAAGTCATCAGAAATTACCTATACACACAAACAGATACTCCTAAGGAAGTATCTTCCTGCAAACGTCTCATTTTTTTGTCTCTCCTTTGCTCAGCAGTTAATCGACGAGCAGCATTAGCCTGTTCATGAGCACGTTGACGTTTCAGCATTTGAGCTCGTACATGAGCTTCCACTCGTGTGGGATCCTGGGTAGCTTCTGTGCCCAACACTCGCATTAGGTTGCTCAATCGTAGCTTGGGCTCTGGTGGGGGTTCCAGACCTAATCTAATTTTCTCTTGCTCTTCTTTCCATGCTTCTCTTCGATTTTGACGCCTAAGTTTCTTACGTTCTTTTTTGGTTAAAAATACTGGTAAATATGCTGGTTTTAATGGATCCGCTGAAATACAAGAGAACAAAATTAAATAAATGTTGACACAAAGTTCAAATTATTAACAGTATTACTGTTCACACTGATACTGTACTTATTAAACTAATTATACTGAAATAAATGCATGTTCAAACTTTCATAAATATATAATCAAAATGTATGTATAAACAAGATATCACTGAAGAATGGAAATGATAATATGAACTTTTGAAATCACTTGTTTTAGAGGAATCCACATATTGGGGGAGCCGGCTCTATACATCCACAACTCTACTGAACAAAATATTCCTTTACTAGCATGTCTTTTGCCAAAATTTACTCAGTTTCATGATTAGACCTTGGAATTTGAGGCACAACTACAATCAACACAGACTACAACCATATTATTTGATTCATTTACATAATTAAATAGCACAGTATATAATTAAGATTTGATTCAGACCCCCCTACACACACATACTGACAGACGGATGAAAACTGAAAATGACCCTTTTAACTTCCTTGGGGTTCAAGACTTGGGTCTATTATGTAAAGTTCACCTTTCCGACAGTGGTGCAGAAACCTGTCATCTGCAAAGCTGTACAGGGAATGGATGTAATTGCTTAAGAAGTGCATGCTGATCGGCGACGAGCATTAAACATCCTCTTTACATTGAATTACAGAGAGCTCCTTATATTGGCTGTGTGAGGCGAGAAATTTCGGTGCTTAGTTGATCGTGTATTTGCTGATTGCGGAATATTCGCATTTCAAGAAAGTATTTGGGTTTTGGGTAACAAATTCAAAAAATAATTCAAAAAATGATTAATGAAAATACAATTCTTCAAAATTACTTGGTAGAGGCAATTTTACGCAAAAAATATCATAATAGGCATCAACAGCCATTTTAGGCTGTCGGCTATCAGATGCTCTCAGTAAATCTGTTTTTCCATGATTCCTAAACATCAGCAATTAATTTTCACAATCTCCTGAAGGAACTAAATAAGCATTTGTCCTAAAATCTGAGGTAGATTCATGACATGTCCTCTCTTGATAAGAGTAGCTTTGTTGAGCATTCAAACAGATCTGGTAGACGTTGTAGTGCTGCTACAGTACTTTACGTTTATAATATCATGTTACCTTGTCTCTTTGTTGTTAATGGTTGAAGATCAAGTTCTTTAAGTCATTGTTCATAGATCAGAGGTATAAGAGCTTTCAGTAGATGTATTATTTTACATTAAAAATTTTCCAAAATTTTCTGATTTTTTATAAAATACAAGTTTCCAAAACTCGATCCAAAGTCCAACATTAGCAATATGTGATATCCAATATTAACAATATGTGTAATTTGTTAGAGAATTACTATTATTACAAAATATGTAACATAAAATTTGGATAATGAGTTAGCAATGCAATAATTTAAGATCACAATTTTGAGAACTCTACAGAAAGAGACAAAAAATATGTAATTATATAAGAATCTGCACTGTTTTAAGGACAACCTAGAAATTTTTTTTAAAATATTTATTCAGGAAAACCTAAGTAATAAAAAGTAGTAAATGAATTTAAAAACTTACTAGGCGGCCGCATCTGAGTGGGATGTTCTACAAGATGAGTAATAGCTTCAGCTTTGAGAATACTTGATGTCTGTTCAACATCAGGAGGATATCCACCAGCACCAACAAGGACAGAATCCCACCACTCAACTTTAGGAACATCCTCAGCACCCAAAGCTTCCCCACGGGGAGCCATTAGGGCAAGTTTCGTAGCAGAGCTAATGCCAGTCTTTCGAGCTATCTGAGATATCTCATTTTGCAAGCGCTCTAACTGGGCCTAAAAGCATATACACTTACATACAATATCGATTTTATATCATCAGAGATCCCTAAATAATACACATTCATATAACTAAAGAGTTTTCGAAATTTGAGATGTGACAGAATGTAGCAAGAATAACACTTAAAATAATCCAATAGCTCCAAACAGTTTTAAAGCTGACAAGAGCAAATGTATGAACTGAATTAGAGAAGTCTTTAATACAATTGAGGAATAAAATCTCAAGAATAAAAGAATCCCCCCCCCCACCAAAAAAAAAAAACATAAGAAAAAATTATATTCCAAGAAAGTAATTATTACATATCACACCTCAAATTTGGATCATGTACATCATCTTCAACAGACACATATCCTTGGGAAGGGTAAGCAATGGACTCAGTGAAGATATTTTAACCTGATAGTTTCATCTTTCATTGGTTATTGAATATTACTAAAACAATTTAAAACTATCGCCAAGCTTTGTGAATAAGTGAACCATTGTGAATAAGATTTTATTTACTCTTTCTCCTTTACAGATATTCTAAAATTTAGTATCTTCCTGATGAAGTGAAAATACAAGTTTCACAAAACATTAGGAATGAAAATTAACATTAAGAAAGAAAATTGTAAGAGAAAATTATATTAATATTATTGTAATTTTCTATATACTTGGACAAAAATGTCCAAATAGTAATAAATAAAATAAACACGATTCTAAATATTATCAGAGTAAATAATTACAACTATGTCTTCATTGTACAATGTCTTAAAAATCAGGGCACCATTCTAGTGTAAGCAACATGTAGCAGAAGTTCTTGAATATAAAAATTTTCCCTTCAATTATTTTACAATTTATTTTGGGGTCTGCCAATGTCATTCCCCATCATACCAATGGGTTCCTCAAGCACCAAGTATGCAACTGTTAAACTAAATTTTTCTAAAACATTTAGTAATATGAGATATTATAAAAATGTATATTATAACCAAGATATTAAAATTTCTTTAAATTCAATAGATACAGTCATTCTTAATTTCTCAACCACCATCAATTTACTATACAACACAAACATTCAGAATAAGAATTTACTCATACCTTCATGCGCATTCGTTCAGCCAATTGTTGAAATTTCCCAGGTTCATGAAAACGTAAAGCACGTTTTCCACGAACAGCAGGTTTGCTTCCAACCCGAGGATCGAAGAAACGTGTATCAGAAAGGTCTTCAACAGCTCTTTCTTGCAATTGTTGTCTAAATTCTTCTCGCTTTTTTGCTCGGATATTAGCCTACATAAACAAAGCAAATACTATTTTTGCCAATGGTAAAAAGTTATTGGATTTGTAAATGAAGTAACAACACATTTCATTTATTGCTTTGAGGAAATAATGTGAAACTGAAACTTAGTATAAAAATGATCATAAAAGATCCAATAATAGTTTTTAAAAAATTACCTACCTTCAATGTAGGAACAAGCTGAGTTAATTGCACTTCTTTGCCAGACAAGTCAACAGTGCGACCTTCAGCATCCAAAATTAAAGGAGTGGGTTTCTCTGGGGCAACAGATCTCATTGCAGGTAAGCTTAATGAACCACTTGTCAATTTAGATTGAATCTGGGCCTATTGCAAAAGAAAAAAATAATAATTGAGGAGTAATCATTGTTAAAGAAATGTTCGTTTTTAATTGGAATGAGAAAACACACCTGCAACTGAGCAATCTTACGAGCTTTATCTACATCTCCATGCTGTAGAAGAGAAGACTGGAGAGTAGTGGCAGGAAATCCAAATCCTTGACGAAGAGGCACACTTTCATCTCTGTAGTTTGAAGACCTAGATGATGGTGGTTCATCCACACGTAATGCATTTAGAGCACGTTTACGTTCTTCAATCATTTTCTGTGCATTTGCCATCATTTCTTTGATCTAAACAGAACAAGGAAATATATAAATTATATTTTAAAGCTGAACATGATATTACACAATGACTAATCTAGATAAATTATCCAAATATCAAATATACGATACCTGCAATGCAGTTAGTTGACCAGGACTGGGATTTGCAGATGAAACTGTCGTAGTTTCCGATTCTCTGCCTCTAACCTTCTTAGCATCATTACCTCCTGAAGAATCTTTAGTGTCAGAGTCGTGATGTCTTTTTCTACTACCGCCACGTCCAGCTCCTCTAATTTCATCAGCCATATCAAATATTCGTTCAGCTAAGCGAGCTGCCTTCTTTTCATCTAAGAGAGAAGCTAACTT
This sequence comes from Gryllus longicercus, assembly GCA_038098605.1. Classification (NCBI taxonomy): domain Eukaryota; kingdom Metazoa; phylum Arthropoda; class Insecta; order Orthoptera; family Gryllidae; genus Gryllus; species Gryllus longicercus. The sequence goes on from JAZDUA010000016.1 coordinate 188,344, forward strand.
GCCTACAAAATAGTGAGAAAATAAATACGAGACAATACAAGAAATTAAATCATGAAGCAAATACAATTAAGAATATAATGGCTTTGATAGGTTAAAGAGGTATAATGTATTCTAACCTTATTTTAAGAAGTCTCTGTTCATTTTACAAGCCAAATGAAAATTATAAAACTTACTTGTTGTCTTCTTTTTGTCGTATCCTGAATTAAGGCAGTTCAATGCAGCAGTCACAAGAGAAGGTTCGCTAAACCCCAGAAACTTTTGAACTGTCTTGTCCACGTACGGCTTCATTTCTTCAAATTCTTTTTTAGACAGATAAGACGTCATTTTGGGAATATTTTTTCTGTCAGACCCAAAATAAAACTAAGAAATTTATTTAGGAATTTGCATTCACACTTCGAAATTTGGAACTTTCAGTTCTGAAGTTTCACTCAAACTTCTCAATACAGCTAACATCCACATAATCTGCACCACCTGCACAAATCTCCAAGAACTACACACAACCACAACCGACCACAACCACTGCAGCCAACACACAAATGCCATTTAGCTCTCTTGCAGCCAACCGCACAACCGCACAACTACCCACCGTCCCCACAACGTTCTACGGTGTTTGTGACCAACATCACTATGCAAATGCTGAACTTAATAGCAGTAGTACCATCCTCCGTTTGGAGATCGTTTTATTTCAATTCGTCGGAAAAGTTGACACTTTCTTCGGCCGAGTCGAAAGAGCTTAAATGATAATTAATACTTATTAAAACACAACTAGTAGTATTTAAATACGTTTATCGAATTTGAAATTACGTTTTTGTCAACTTCAAGTGACTTTTGTTTTCAAAAGTATATATGTTTTTAAAGTGAATTTGAAAAGTGATTCCAATAAGCACGTCATAAAAGTCCTAGCAGACATCAAATCCTCCAAGTATAAATAATATTAGCTGGATATACAATTTTGAAAAATGTTAGTGGTCAGAGAGTGTTTTGGCAATTTTCTCAATTGGAGACGTTCAAAATTCCTGTTACAAAAGCTTGTATATCAGTGAGTGTTTAGGGGTGGAGGATTATGAGGGTCATGCTGTGGCAAGCAAAGTGATTATTCTTCACTTTCATTGCACATTTTGATTAAATTCTAAGAAAGTTTCCTTCCCCAATTTTATTATTTTAAATTCCTCAATTTAAACTTTTCAGTATGGAAATCATAAATGAGACATCTATTCTTGGAGTAATCATGGCAAAGGCATATTATATTACTTTCTTTTCCAGAAGGGGGCCTAAATCCCAGAAGGGGTAATCCAAGCATCCTCTTATAAGTTTGCACTCTAGCTTCCATTGTTCTTGCATAAAGTTATTTTTATTCACAATGATAACATAAAGATTAAATTTAGAACATATGTTACAAAGTTCTGCTTGATGCTACTTACTCTTAGCCAATGAAAAGTAATCTGGAAAATGAATGAATTATTAATCACATTTATATGACATAGTATGTACTACTTTATTGTTGTTTATATTGGCAATAAATTTTAAAGAAAATAATTATGCATTGAAAATTTTCAGATTGGGTATAGATGAGAAAATTATCAAAATGAAAATTTTGCATTGAATATTTTTAGTTCAATTGAGGAAAATTGTGAAATATATTTATTATAGAGTGTATGGTAACACGTAGGCAGTACATTCATCTTAGTTTAAAGAAGGTGGGATTTGTTGATGTATTGATTTAACAAAGCATTATCATATAATTTGTTGCTAATTGCCAAGGTAATAAAAGAGGACAGTTTCTTTCTCATTTTAGGATTATTATTAGGATCAAATTTTAACTCTAAAAACACAATAATGTAAATAAAATAGAACTAGCTGATTTTTCCAAAAATCACTTTAATATACTATTATATTATTCTCATATAAACAATACATTCTCTTTCAGTCTCATATATCATAATATGTTCATTTTTCCTAGATATATTCTTTATGAATGCAATCATTTTGTTATACTTCCTTGTCTGAAAAAGCGTTTTGAAAATTTTCAGACATGAAGAAGCTGAATTAACAGTGGAATTTGTCAATTTCAAATGGACTGAACAAAAATTTGTACTCATTGAAGTATTTTTGTTTGTAGTTTGGGCTGAAACATTCCACATTGTTTTGAGGCATGCTTTGTTCTCTTCACCATCTAATTTTTGTATAATAATTGCCCAATCTTCCAAAATGTAATTTCTTCATTTGCACCTTGTATTGTCAATTTGTAATCTCTCCCTTCATAAAATTCTTGAAATTGTTTCCAAATACTCTGTTTCTTTTGCTGTTTTCCAGTAATGAATCTTTAATAATAGATTCTATTTTAGAATTTTAAACATTTACAAAACCATTCATTTTAAAATTACATTGATGCTTACAAACTACTATGGACATAAAACAATTGCCATTGATAACAACCAAAAGGTAAACAAAGTGATTACAGTGGAGTGCAAAATTGATAATGATACGCTGATAAACATCTGGAATTGGTTTAATTTGAATATACTCTTGCTTAGCTTACATATGACACTGGCTGACATGAGTCAAATTAATTAGTTAAAAAGCAATGGATACCTCCTTATTGTTCTAAAAGAAATTGTAAATTTTTTTCATTCTTATGCCAATTTCATTTCCAGTAAAATTAGCAATAGTATAACTATAAGTGATTAGACATATTTGTATCCACATTGTTTAAACTGGCATAAATATGGTAGTGATAAATGAGTATATGATATTTGCTTTGTTCTACACAGTTAAGTGACAACAGATGTATGCTGTGTAGTTATTTAAACATTTAAATTGAAGAAAGCCAGGATTTATGACCAAAACATTGAAACATGTATAAAGAAATGTAAAATAATGGATTACCACAATATTATCATTGGTTAAATTTTATGATTAAAATATACGTAATTTTAAAGTATGTGAACTTTATTTAAAGGGAAGAAAATATATATTCTCTATAAAATGCCTTATTAATAAAAAAAATAGGTAAGATTACTGCTGAGAATGTATTTTCATCTTATATACAATATATATATATATATATATATATATATATATATATATATATATATATATATATATATATATATATATATATATATATATATATGTATATATATATATACACACACACACACACACACACACAAAAAACACACACATTCTCACAAAAATGTTCTATTTACATGAGATTTTTTCTATATGATATTCTATAGATTTATATGATTTATAAAGAGACATGAGATAAATTCTATATGATTTATTCTATATGATATATATATATATATTTTTTTTTTTTTTTTTCGTTGATCGGCCAACTAGGACCACGCAGGCAAGCACTCTGCCTTTACCGTGGCCCAGTTTTTATTCATTCTCACGGAGGCAGGTGCTTGCGACAATTCTTTTGGGGGGACCAGCATTTAAGCTGGATCCGGTTTTTAACCCCAAGGTTGTTAGCCCTGGGGGATATGATATATATATTCTTTATATATTTTTTCTAACATGAGATTTTATATATATATATATATATATATATATATATATATATATATATATACACAAAAACACACACACATTCTCACAAAAATGTTCTATTTACATGAGATTTTTTCTATGTATAAAATGCATCTAAAACCAAGATGCTTTGATATGAGAATAAAATTAAAATGTAGATCTTTGGCAAAAAATGAGGATTGGATATCATTTCTCACTCATGCATCAGGTTCATACGCTTTATTTTCATGTGATTTTTCGTTTGAGCCATTCTCCTTAGATTTGTTATTGTTGTCTCCAGAAGTTACTTCTTCTGCAAAAGAAAAATAATCTAAGATATATTACATTTCAAACCATAATAAAAGCATTCTTTCCATCAATATTTTGAATTTTATTTCAGTCATTTAAACACAGGCTCATGGAATTTACACTTAAAAATTAGATAACAGAAGGAGATATTACCCAAAGGTAGTGGATTATTCCAAGCTTCTTCCTCTTCAGAGCATAATACCCAATAAATAATGAACGAGAGAGCACCAATAGCAGCAGAAATGTAGAACATGATGTTCCAAGCAGAACGTGTTTGCTAAAATAATGAATTTAATAACATGTAATAGGAAACTAGACAATTAACATGATTTTATGCTCATAATACACTCTCAGCAAACTTACATTTCCATAAGTCAGAAATCCAACAGCGTAAGGAGCAAGAATGCCAGCGGCATTGGCCATTGTATTAGAGATACCATACATTGTTCCAGCAAAATTTGGGGCGAGAACTAATAAATTTGTGCCATTTCCTGCATATTGAGCTCCCAAGCTTATACCATTTAGAGCAAGAAGAACGTTTATTAAAATGCGATTGCAGCCAGCCAAAGGTAGAAGGGCAAGGGTAATGGCAGCACCCACACCAGCTATAAAATTTCAACAAATTCTTTAATAAATAATGGACTTTAAAGAAATTTAAGAAATTGTGTTCAGTGGAACCTGGTTATTAGGTATTAAATAATAATAATTAATAATAATCAGTACCTAATTTAAATTATTAGATGGTGAAAATAAAAGTGCGTTTCCATTGAGATCATTTAAAATTTTGATTATGAATGTTTAAAGGCCATATTTGGATAACTTAAAATTAAGATTTTATTAGTTTCAAAGAAAATAACAAATATCCAAAATATTAACACTTGAATGTACATGTTCAAGGAAATTATACAAATTCTTGAACAAGAGTGATGTTCTGGATTGCGCAGTGAGGAAGTTGTGTAGTGGTTCAAATAGTAAAAACCAGAGTATTATTTTCCTCACTTTTGTCATCAGGATGAGATTAAAAATAATAGATACTACAATTTATCTGAAGAGGCTAAGGTTTAAATGCTGTGCGAAGAAAGAGGGCATTAAAAATATATACTCTCTTCATTTGTTGTTGGTTTACATGACAAAGTATTCTCAGATCAAATAAGAATAAAAATGACAAATGTGAGGGCAAGAGACATGGAATGCTAAGTAGTTAAATGCCACAAGTTTGTTTAACTTCAAATTTTTAGGAAACTTTTTGGTTAATTTGATTTTTTTAAATTCAATACTTTTCAAACTCCTCCTTGGAATTAGAAATAAAAAGAGTCCCGGTTACTCAAATGAAAAAAATACATTCACATTAGGTACTTACTCATGGCATTGAAGATCTTGAAGCCAGTGAGAGGTCTAACAATTTTTCTTGTGATCAATGCATCAAGAATAATAGTGCTTGCTAAACTAGATAAACCACCCAAAACATACGGAATTGCTGACAATGCAGCATTCTGTAACATATCAGAAGTACTGTTACTTTCTGCAATATTAATTGTAATTATTTAAGTAATAAACTAGTAGTGCTACTACAGCACAAACTTTCTTCTATAATTGGTAATGGTTATGTTATATTATAATCTTTTATCCTACTAAAATTTTAGACATCCCTTGAGAAAATTAAATGATAGTATAACTGAAAATTCTGAAACAATTACTGATATTTTAAAAAAAGTGTAATAAATTAAAGATCTAATGTCAAGGAATGATTGCATTAAGAAGGAAACCTCTATCTTCAATAATAAAGGTAAAGAACTGGTTCGCAAAAAAAATTGAACTAAGTCACCATATAACTCACAATTTTTAAAACGTTCTCAAAAATTCTAAAATTTAAAAAAAGTGTAAATGAAATAAGCTAAAGATCTGTGTATGTGGGTGTGTGTGTGCGTGTGGGTGTGGGTGTGCGTGTGTGTCTATATATATAAAACACTTTAGCTTTATTAATAAAGGTCAGTCACAGATTTGAAAAAAAATTGAAATTTTGCAATTTTCGAATTCCAGAGTTTTTAATGAAAGTCTGATCTATATCATATTATTAAGTAAACTTTATTCTATTTGAGTTCAAAATTCTAGAAAAAATTGGACCTGGTTTAAAAAGAATATTTTTTTGTATAATTTACACTTTCATCAACATCTTAAGTACTTAAGAGCAACTTTTATGTACTATTATGTACTTATGTATATTTTTTATTATAGATTTTATTTTACAAAAGCAATAATTTTATTAATTTTACAATAAACATTAAATCAATGGTTTCAGAAGGGTTAATTAACATAAAAGGGAGTTTGAATGTTCATAACAATTGTGATGCCTTTATAATAATTGATTTGTAAAACCACCACAATTGTGTAATGTTGATCTATGATTGAATATAGAATGGCTTTACTGTATGTTTGAATCCAAATAACTGACATTGATAGTAGTAAATTTTTCAAATTTAATCACAAGCTACGTTCTTTATTAATTTTAACATTAATTTCTTGTTTTAAGTTAAGAATATAGTAAATATATATCACACAAATGTTGTGAGAACATTCATGTTTCAAAGCAAATGTATTTTATGACCTAGTTCAATATTCCAATACCAAGGTATTAACATTTCAGCGATTAAAAAAAAAGAATTTCAATCTTAACATATTATAAAGAATAATTAGAGCTAATCATTAAAAAAATCAATAAATCACCAAACTTACATTTTCAATTTTGTAGTGAAGAATTTCACCCATATAAGAAGGCAAGTATGTAATTTGGCCAAAGAAATTCCAACCAATACCAAGGTGCATGGAAGCACAGGCCCATAGTCCAGGAGTTGCCAGAATTTTCTTCCATGGTATTGGGAGTTTCTTCTGCAAAACAAAAATAACAAAGTTTAGTGATAATACTTGCACAACATGGATTGCTCAAAACTTTCAACAATTTCCTGCATTTACATGTTAATACAAAGATCCAATGTTTGGCATTTTTCTATATTTTTTGAGTTAAAAATTTTAAAAGCTAAGCTATAAAATAAGGAACAGGGGTCTTGAGAGCCAAAAGAGGTGATGAGGTAAAATCGAAAAACAGTTGTAAGTTCGACGATACATTTCTTCTTGGATCCATTCAACGGTTAACTGATAACACGAGTGTAACGCTAACGTTTGATTATAAGAATACGAACACCCACTGTCACCGATAAGTAACGCATGGCGTCATCAACATTACCGATCGGAGTGGGGGGCGGGGACACCTCGGTTGCACCCGATGGTTATGGAGAGGTACAGCCAGGAACAAATACCAAATTACGGCAGTCAATCACAATTGAGCAAGAGGCTATCTCACATTTTTTGTGAAATAGAGTTATTAGCATTACACAAAACTTCAAATGTTATTGTTTCAGTGTAACATTTTTTATGAATCCAGTATGGACTTATATGCAATTTGTATTGCGTTTAATAGTTTTAAACTGCATTGAGTTATGTAAGGGAAGTTGAGGTAAAACCTTAATCTCAGAACTATGTCAGTGTGGGATAGCTCCTTGTTCGACTGTGCCCTTCAGGCGCATACGCACTGGAAGTTTTTGTCACACGTCAACGAAATCACTGCAATTACCTTTTGTCCGGTTCGATGCAGCGCCGTTTCGATGAAACGCCTCTCAGCTTGGGAGATGCGCGGGTGCTGTGCGGGAGTATCGAAGACGCACAGCAGCCAAGGGATGTACCACAGAATGCCTATGGCGCCCGTTGCGTAGAAAACGAGAGGCCAGCCACCCAAGAGCTGCGAGTCGCACAGGATGCCGCTTACCGGCATAGTGATCACGGTGCCCAGGTAGCTGCCTGCTCGCATACGCCATGCGAACAAATGTTAACAATGATAAAAAATAATAAAGATTCATTAGTTATTTGTGTTATCGGGCGCTGCTGTTTTTTTACTGCTATGATCGTCATTGGTTCTGTAAGAGTAGTCCTGTGAGATGGGAATTTTCCTTCCCTGCTGGATGGCGAGATCCGACGCCAAAATACCGTCGGCTTGCGGGGTTTTCTCCAACCAGGTATCTCCCACCAGCGGGCCACTGCCCCAGCTGGAACAAGCTCTAAGCTCCCGATCAATTTCCCGACATGTGTGGTAGCGTAGGGCATCAGTGAGTGTTAGTGTGTGTGTGTGTGTGTGTGTGTGTGTGAAAGGAGAAGGAACGGGGCAAGAACGAGGGAAGAAAGATCGCGCACGGCCTGTGGCCCGTTTGTTAAGATGCTGCTTCGGCATTCGCCTGGTTTTGGTCAAAGAAACAACAGAAAGCTACCGTTGAGAGCTGCCGGCTGCAGGATTTCTCCTCGAGATAGCGGTCGAGTTAGTAGCCCCGAGCAGGTTGTAGCCCAACCAAGTTTTAATTGAGGAGACACTTCTGGCAGCTTTTCGTATCCGGCTACCGACCTGGCGGTGCATTAATACAATCCGGATGAAGATAGAGGCTAAAAGCTTGGAGCCCGCTCTGGGGCGAGTACAATCTGCATGGGTTTGAAATTAAATGAGTAAGCAGTTTGTCGTTGGCACAGAATATAAAATGCATATCTTCAAGAAAAGCGAGCTGTGCGGCTTTAGGAATCAGTCATTAACTGGTCCAGTGTGCCCTGCATCGTCGCAAAAGAAAAATATTAGAATCAATCATGACAGTAGGAAAACCGGTGGCATATCAAGGGAGCAATCACGAGCCGATTTCAAGAGACCCCCGGGAAAACACCTTGCGACCAATGAACATTATGTGCACAGTAAAAGCGTCTAAAAGAATAGGGGAATGGTATCTGGATACGAGATGACCAAGTAACATAAAATACGCACTTATAGTACGATTTATATAGTCGTGCACTTGACGTAAATCAGCTGTTGCGGTTTCATCCAATCGGGAGCTTATATGTCGCTAAAGTTACGTCACTATCGGGACGTTCAAACTCCTGTTTGGATGAAACCGCAACAGCTGATTTACGTCAAGTGCACGGTTAAATAAATTCTAGTATACAAAGTCTCATAAGTAGGGGGCGCATGACCTAAAACGTTGCCCAATAATTATTCTTAAAATGCTTTAAAAATGCACTAAAAACCAAGGAAAATGTCAAAAATTGATCAAAATCACTTCAGATGAACAACTCAAGCAGTTGAATATGTTACTGATGTAATCGAGTCTTCTTCCTTTTGTTCAAGTGAAATCAGCTCGCAAACTTTTGGTTTAGCTTGTTCTTTAAAAGACAATATATGCCTTTATTTATCAGGAAATCGGCCGAACCGACAATGACGCTAATAGGTTTCTCAGGAACCTTAGATTACGTAGTACTCACAACGGCTGACATTACAATATATGATCGAAGAAATCGAATAGGCAACTCAGGAATTCTGTGGTGAACATTTGTTGCACCTGTAATTATTGTTTGAAGTAAGTACCATTAAAATTATATTAAAATCGATGAAATCGGCGAAAAATTCATTAAAAATGACGTAAAAGGTAAAAATTGACTTATTAGTCGAAATCGACGAAAAATGCAAAAAATGACCTATAAAAATAGTTCATTTACTTTTGTCACAAAATAAAATGAATCATACTAAACGGCATTGTCCTAGAGTGAAAAGGAAAAAATCTTTTTCATCAAAATCCGCTCCCTACTCATAAGGAAAGGGCCACGACGCGGGCAATATTGCACTTGGCTGACACGTAAAAAAATAATCCATTTGAGAAAAATTCGTGCAAAATGTAATTAACGTTACAAGTACATTAAAAACCCCCTCTGTCCACGTCTGGTGCGGCAAATCGAACAAAAGTCGGCGCAAAACACATTAAAATTATTCGCGAGATTATTTGCAGTGTGGCGTGTTCATCGCTCGCCCAGGCGATCCAACGCAGAATTGGAGACAGCGAAGAAACGTCCTGCAGGGACATCGAAACATCGGGGGCACTTTTGTCCCGGAGAAGGCGAGAACTGGTCCCTTTGGGCGTTCTCACAAAGCGTACCTACTTAAACTGAAAAAAAACAGACGATATCCGTAAGACGATAATGATAGGTGTGTCGCTGTAAGAGCACAGAATTGTCAGGAGATACGCTGGGACCGAACTGATGTTTCCGAGCACATCGACCGTTATGATAATTTGCCTCATTAGTGTGGTTAGGGAGGGGACGGTGTTCCTCTCTACAGGATGGTGAGATCCGGCGCCGACCTATACGCCGGCTTGCGAAGGGGAATTTCCCTCATCAGGTATCTCTCCTAAACGGAGCACAGCCCAACCGGGACAAGCTCTAATCTTCCAACTGGTCCTCCGAAATGTATGGCAGTGTTGTGGATGTAAGTGAATGTTTGTTAGGGTATTACTACGGCATTCGCCTGGTATTGATCAGAGAAACCACAGAAAAGTACGAATAAGAACAGCTGACAGCTAGAATTCTCCTCCGCGCAGCGATTGAGCTCCGCCTTTCTGTGTAGCTAGTGTCGAAAATCGCCAAATATAGGACATAATCCTCAGAACATACGACCTCCCGTTCAGAGTCGCTGTAGAGATAGCAACGGAGAGGAGCTACGATTCGACTCGAAAGTTGCATTTTATATTTGCTCAGTGTGAGTTTAAAAACGACATTTCCCGTCAAGAAAGGGTGAAAAGGAACTGCCAAGAGCACAATAAAAAGTTTATGACTTAAAACTTCTTCAGGATTTCTTTATTGTGTTTGCCCAATATGAGTTTGCCCTGATGAGAGATCTGAGACATATAATGCAGTGAACTCGCCCTAAGATTATCAAACCTCTTGCCTGTGCAAAGAGCTAAAGGCTCTTCTCATCAACACCAGAAGGTGCAAGATTGGTTTCCTGTATTACTTCTCCGGCTGGCGGTAAGAGATAAAAATGTTATTCTCTCTCTCTCTCTCTCTCTCTCTCTCTCTCTCTCTCTCTCTCTCTCTCTCTCTCTCTCTCTCTCTCTTTCTCTTTCTCTTTCTCTCTCTTACACGCACAAACACACTTACATACTTAAACTCACTCACACTCAATGGAAGTCTTTGAAAACTTACCCGAGAAAATCATGGAGAATCGGGAACGTTCACTTGGAGGAGCCCAGTTCGCAATCATAAATTGAATGGCCGGAAAAGTGACACCCTGGAATCATATATAAATCATAATAAGGATAGGTAATATGAAGTTATCACACATTTATTGTATTGACAATCAATTTACTGTACTGACGCTATGTTAGAAAGGCGGAGTGTTGCATACAAAGTATGAAAGGCAATGAATTTACAAGAAATATTGTACGCAAGAGTGAATATATTGTATATCCGGAAAAGAGTGGATTGTTTTGAAAAATTGTGTAGCGGAACAGTAAATATTTGCGTTATGAATGAAGAGACACGAATTCAAAGAACTGTAGTAGATATGAAACTGTACAACGCATTAACCCCCCTCCCCCTCAAAAGGACAGTACCTGGTCCTGTCGGGATTAACGAAGAAATAAAGAAATATGGAGGTGCGTTAATGAAACTTAGACAGTTGCACTTAATGAATGCTGGCTAAGAAGTTTAATACCGGATGAGAGGTTAGAGCCAGTGATTATGTTTTATTTAATGGTGCGACAATAGCACGTACTTTCTAGCAAGAGTAACGGTTACGTAAAATCATAATACCGCAATGTGTCCATATTACCACATCTCAGTCATCATTAGTAAAACTCTTCCTAATCGTAGCGCATTAAGCACGATTTTTTAAAGGTAATTGTATTAATACAAATTCGACAGTTCAAAACTCCCTTCCTCACACCCAAAAACCCCGCCCAATAATGAGAAGTTTTTCTGACAATTTTAATCTGCTGTGTGGCGGCGTTCCCATTGTATTGCTACGTTATAACTTCTGAAAGATCATAGCAAAAGAAATGTGGATCGAATATGCAAATTCGAAAATTTGCAAAATTAAGCTAAACTAACTTTAAAAAAGCATAGCAATAGCAAAAATAGCAATTAAGCATAACTTAAAAAATGTACATGACCTTTATTAAATAACTAATTTTTTAAACCAGATTTCACTTAACAAAAAAATTTCATCAGTATTGTATTTTTGCGATGTTTATTTTTTGTTTGCAGTTTTCGAAACTGCAGAGTGTTCGCCGAAAATGGAACTCGCAAACAGTCTTGCGCATACGAACATCGTGAGAATAGGCAACTTGTCACACTTTTTCGGAGTGTGGGATTACGCCAACATATCCTTTTGTACAATCCGAATTTCTTAGGAATTGGAAGCTTGTGAATTTTGAAATGGAGGAGACACCAATATCCACTTGTGATATCCTATTTTTTATTAGGTCAATACAGAGTTGACGAACACAGTTGAAGAACGTTTGACAACTGTAGTGATAGAGTCTATTATTTATTAAAAGTCATTTCGCCAATCACTCTTAGATTATTATCTTGAAGTAGATTATTGGCATGAACTCTGTAAAATCTTACAGAGTTCATGGTTATTGTGTCAAAATGATGTTTATCTGCTGTTTGGTCTGTATATTAATTTATTATTTTCTCGTTTCTTTGATGGATTTATATTGTTTTTTTTGTTGCTGTTAGTTTTACGATGTGTGTTGTTAAGTAAATTACAAGCAATATAATCCTATGACGTAGTAACATTTACACATCATTCAATGTTACATATTACTGTAAGTGCTACATCACTTATTTAAAAGTATGTTTGGTGGAATTAAAGTGGATGATTGCTTGAGATTATAATGAGCAACCCGTATGTCATGTAAATGAGAGACTACATGTGTGTCATGACTAGGCCACATATGTGACATGACCTGAACTTCAGCAATATCGTTCCTGTCACGCGAGTGTGTGGCAAACCCGCGTTCCTCCACCCCTTCTGCTAATCCTTTAGAAAGTTTAGAAAAACTTATGCATTCTAATTGTTCTTTACATTCTGTTGCGTACTTCATTAACCATCCGTTGGCAGTCTCCGGCCAGACGGTCGTCGTTGGTCGACGGCGAGCGCTACGCTCAACCAAGGTCTTGACGTAAATTTACGTATTTGTAAGGTTGTTTTCGTTCCAATATAATTTTTTAAAATTCTATTTCCAATTGATATTTATTCTTTTGAAATCAATACCAAATTATTAGCATGGAAATTAGTAAAATGCTAAAAAATTATGAATGTTGTCTGAATACTTTTTTGAGTTCTAAAAAGTATTTAAATATTTTTCTTTAAAACGACTACAAATAGAAACGTATATTTTCGACACAAAATCAGCTCCATCGTATTGTGGTTTCTCGGTTTTTCTTCTCAAAAAAGACACATTTATTTATTTAATTTTATGTCGGTTGTGATTGATGTATCTTTAAAAAATCGAAACTTAATGAAACCCGAAATAAAAAAATAACAACTACTACTCGCGTATTTGATAGAAATTTAACTTTGAGGAACACGCGAGACGGAGAATCACTTCAGTCTTCTGCACCTGTGACGCAATTCAGTCGACAACGCGTCCGCCGTATCAACAGCGAAGGGTGATGAACGATATGTGAATGTCACTTGTCTAACTGCTGCTAGACATATGCTTTGCGTTCTTCCACTCTCATACTCTGTCTGAAGACTTACCTTATGCAATACCACTGTGATGTGTGACAATGAGAAACATTTAGTGTGAAATTGGGTACTAAAGAGCGTATTGGCGGGTTGTATAAAGCAATTTCGCCTCAGTGTCGTCTGCAACAGGGGTATCCAACTTCCAAGGCCTCACGGGCCACGATTAAAACCTTTATTATGGTTGCGGGCCACATTTTCTTTATTCGGGCGATCCACACATGACCCCGTATTGTTGATATCGGCAGTTTGCCTGGCTGCTCTGAAACGAGGGGGTGGAACTATGAGTGATATTAGGCTCTACAATGCATCGCGCAGTTAATCACTTTGGGATGATTGCGAATTTCAGAATTTACCAGAAAAATCCTTTAAACTTAACATATGCTTATATCAAAGGTTAATCCAGACAGGGCGCATACGCTAAGCGCGCAATGTTCTCGCCCGACATAGATGCAAAGGACTTTCACATTTGTCTAATAACCTTTCGGGGGCCTCAATAAATGGCACTGCGGGCAGCATGAGGCCAGCGGGCTGCAAGTTGAACAACCCTGGTCTACAATGTTGTAGCATGTTCGATTTTGAGGGCAATGCAGTTCAGGTATTTTAATACGCAAAAACCCGAAGCTCTGAGATACTATTATTTATTATTTACAAGTGGGTTAGCAATTACACATCTTCAAGAGTCAGGGAAAAGGCTGTGATTTTGATTTTTAAAATAAAAATCGCAAAGGGGAGGAGCAAACACAAAAGATAATCTGAAGAAAGGCACATTCAATGTCAACAATAACAAACAGTATTTTCCTGTTTCGATCAATTATGATGGTTTAATCTAAAATTGAAACACGAGAATAAATTACTAACGCAAATGGTCTACTGGAAGCGTGACACTTTTACGCAATAGCAACAAAAACAACAGCTCGCCGGCTACTAAATGTGCAGTTGCTCGCAATATTGCAATATTGCTGTCGTACTCGTAATACATTTCTAGAAAGCGAGATGGAGTTCCAAGAATCTATTGTTATTAGAACTTATAAAAGGACTTATAATAGATTGTTATTAGAACTTACAATAGAAAGAATCGAAATCAAAGGTGAGCGTGGCGTCACTAGTCAACCAACGATGGGTGAAGTGTTGAAATATTTACTAATGGGAGATCATACTATTCATTAAACTGCCACTTCTCGCATCACGCAATCTCCGATGATTATCGTCTATACGAGAAGAAACGGACGTCAAAAAACGATTAGAAATTAAGGAAGAAAAAGCGATTTGAAGAAAAGAAAGCAGCCGCTCTTTCAAAATTGGCAAACACAAATTAAATTGAACCTACATTTTTAAATAAAAGGTTTGACAACAAAATATGTTATTTTTGCTCATACAATTAATTTCTTAAGCGAATTCACTTAATTCGATTCGTTGTTAATTTGATAGGATTAGATTAGATTTAAAGCAATTAACTTCTGTTTAGTTTAACTCAATCCATTCCAGACGCTTCAGCTCTCAGTTCTTTAACATTGACGCTCTCTGGTTGATTCTACATTTCAACTGTAATGTGATGAGTGATCTGACTTGAATAACAAGCTGGAAAGTCAAAAAAATAAATAACTTCCTGTGGGAGGACGTTTTGTTAATTTTGTTTGTCAATGACACACAGGATACTGGTTGAACATTAGATTGAATATTATTTTTGCAGACGGAATAAAATACTACATTCTTGGGGAAATAGAACTTCGCGTAGGAAATCAATAAGTTAATTGGAGAGATTCTGTTCATTCGAGTCATCCCCTCCCCAAAGAGGGGATCCCCAGTTTCAATTGGAACCGAAATCAATTAATTTCAAATCGATTGATTGATTAGTGTTTCCAGACGCGTAAACTGCTACGATCATTAGTCCCATAAGTGTAGTGCATGTTTATCGCGGAAGGTGGCAGTGGTATTCCCTCGCTGGACGGCGAAATCCGTGTCGACCTGCCCATCAGCTTGCGAGTTTTTTTCCCAAACCACCAGCGAGGCATGGCTCCAGCCGGGACAAGCTCTATGTTCCCGACCGGTCTCCCGGCATGTGTGGTAGCGCAGTGAATGTAAGTGTGTGTGCAAGTAAAGGGAAGGAAAGCTCAACCGTGGTTCGTGGACGTTTGTTAGGGTAGTGCTGCATTTCAAACCCGTTTTGACTCATTTGAGCGCTCACCTCAAAGAGTCCCTCGAGCAGACGGGCGACGATGAAGAACCACTCGTGCCACCAGAGGAGGAAGGGCGAGACGAGCGTGAGCAGCGCCGTCAGGAACACGCCCAGCCCGAACACCAGCTTGCCTCCGTAGCGCTCGGCCAGCAGCCCGCCCGGCAGCTGGCCCGCCGCGTAGCCCCAGAAGAAGGCGGCCAGCACCAGCCCCTGCCGCTCCTCGTTCCAGTTGAACTCCCCCGCCTGCCCGCACACACACATACAAGCCGCCCATCAATTTACGTAAACAACATGACTAGTGAGGAAACGAGTTAGAAGCCAGTTTTCAAATTTGCACGAATGCAATAAAGCAACATTATAAATGAGTTGCATACATTTTTTGTATATCAGCATTATAAATGTATAAGAGAATCAAACTTAATTTTGCGAAACAACTTTCTTGTGATGGCTCGATTCGTGATTCGTGATTCAACTTTCTGTGATGATTCGACATCTGTGCGACAAAACGTTGGTCGGCTGTTCCGTTTACCGTTACCTTTCCACGATTCTCTTTGCTATTGGGTGAATGGGTGATGACGCAATCATTCGTACCGTAATATGTTAATACGTCATCATTTGTGCCGTAAAATGCCCTTTAATGAACTATTTATTGCAACAGAAAATTTCGTTTATAATGCTGGAATACAAAAGATATTTGGGGCAGCGGCATTATGAACAACCAGAATAGTTATAGAATAAAAATATATATACGTAGAGTGATGGCGCAGGAATCACGTCAGATCATTACATTATATGCTATGGGTTGATTATTATTATAAATCATAGTTAAAATAAGTATTTATTACAGTAAGTCTCAAAACTCATTAAGCTAGCACAGGCTGCCCACAATGGCGATCCCAGCCGCGGGCACACGGGCTGCCATTGGGCTACGCGCATTTCTCGAGATAGTTGTGGAGGCGGCGCGTGATGAAGAGGCCCCGGTCATGCCCAGGGAATGGCGCAGGCCATGATGCTCTTCATTCAGAATGGTGGGCAGGCCTGGACTGGGATATTTCGAATTTGCTCCCAGAGACATTTCTTCTCGAAGGGTCTCGCCTACCTTTTTGGCAAATCTGAAGCTCATAAAAGTATCGTTATTATAATATGGTGAGGCGGGGCCATGTAATCCGTTTTAAGGTATAGAGACCTTATTATAAGAGGGGACCGCTTTGACAGCTACTGCTCGGCCACAGTTGGCAATAAAACTGGAAGTTACGTCCAGGCACTCGTTTAGTTAGTGCGTTCATTACATTAAGATTATTTGTAAATGGCTTCATCAATGGCTATCTCTTGCAAAGTCCTCGCCCTGCGCGACGTTCATTTGTTTCCCATCCTGTCAAAGTGGTCCCTTGGTAGAGTAACTCCATAATCGGGAGTCGTGGACCATATAGGCAACCCACTCAGTCAATACACATGAGTGTCCCGTGGGTTGCCTACACATTTCTCCCTCAATAATTGGGAGCCCCAAAACTCTCACGTTCATTTTGATTATAAATAAAATAACATGATTCTTACTAAAGGTGTATCAGCATTTTCAAGTTTTCCGGGGCAAGTGTCAGCCAATGACTCGTTGTCAAGCAATGGTTCTGGGAGGGCTGTGTGATTCACCATGGTGACAATGGCCACCGACAAATTCACTCGAAGAGCGTACAGGACGGCGATGCCAGTGATACCCATCACTCCGAAGACATAGCGCGCCTTCACAATTTCTGAAAATTGGAAAAGTATACAGATTATTCAATAAGGAGAGGAAGAGACAAGACCTGCAGACGGATTTTCGTTCCATTCTCTGCAAAATCTCATCAAAGCTTCCACACACACCCGGAAGTAATTAATTATTGTAATCAATAAACAATGATGTACGAAAGTATGTGAGAACGTTATTCACGCGAATATGCTACAAACATTTTAAGACGTATGTTCAAAAATTTTTAGTTTCAAACTATCTTTCTTAAATATTACTTTTCTTTCTAGTAATATTCTTCGGAAGCAAATATTCCTATATTTACCCCGGAAAATAATCATCAGTAAACAATGACAATGTTAGAATGCTAAGTTTAGTATGTGAGTATGCTACAAATATTTGAAAGAGATGCATAAAGATAAGATCTTCACAAAACTTTTAATATTTTCTCAAATATCTTCTAAAATATGCATACTTAAATTGTCCGAACAAATTTGTTTTGTAAACAAATATTTTTATAACCAATTAAATGGTGAAATGTACCATTTAATTAGTTTAACTACCATTTAATTTATCTGGTAAAATGTACCATACACTAATACAAAAAGACACAGAGTATTCTCGGTAACATAGTAATAATTGCGAAGAAAGTTAATTCATTGAGAGTGGCAACCAACATTTGTACCAAACTGACGACTGTACTGCCTTAGGTATTCATTATAAGGATTTCAAAATCTTATCGTTAACAATAACATAATCATTCTCTTATTTTCAAAAATTGAAGCTGATACTGAAAACAATAAATTATATCTTGTTTTCCATATATTTCGTAATTAAAACAGTAGAACTGTCTAACAAATCAAACAACTTTTATCCAGATGAATGCGCTGTAAAATGTAGAGACAAATAGAGACTACGATATTGTAAATGAAAAAAGAGTGCAATTCAATGTGACTCTAATGAAAAAATAAAAAGCCAATAATTAATACTTAATAATAATATAGAATAGAAAAAATATTATTGAAACCTTATTTTGCGTACACGTTAA
Source organism: Gryllus longicercus (assembly GCA_038098605.1). Taxonomy (NCBI): domain Eukaryota; kingdom Metazoa; phylum Arthropoda; class Insecta; order Orthoptera; family Gryllidae; genus Gryllus; species Gryllus longicercus. The sequence continues at coordinate 206,729 of JAZDUA010000016.1, forward strand.
TACAGTAACCAATGGATATTACAAATACTTAGACAAAAATAATAGTTATCCCAATCCACTGCAACACACTCTGTTCGGAATAGTAGGTCTATTGGGGTGGACAAGTTCTAACTGGTGACATCGCGCAGCTGCAGTTGCAAGTTTGTAGGTTAAGTGAGCCAAGTAATGCAGCGATACGTCAGTTTCGTCACCGGAGGAACACAAACACTTATCGTAATTCAAGACATACAAAGATTCATGATGAAGAAAGTTGAAATAGTATACAATTAAAATTGAATGCAAAACTCTTAGCACTGACTTTTGTGTCACTATTCTTGCGCATTAGGATGTTAATTATTATTCTAATAAACTATTTACGGCAAACAACTTCAAGATGTATTCGGCACTGCTTCTATTTTAAGTAGAAAGCTGAAAAAAATATTTTTGATATTAATAATAGCATATTTTTAGTAATTTTTTGTTTGAATATTTCGAAAAACATTAAAAGGCCTTTCGCGAATAAATCACCAATGGACGATACAAATAATAGGAAGCCGTTAAATCTATTCTGTTAAGATATTTTCAGGAGAACCGCGTCGTTATTTCACAGAAGTATCTTGATGATTTCTCTTGTACTAGAATGCTCATAAGGGTGTGACATCAGTGTTGGGGTGCCTATACGACAGCCTGTATCACTAGCCGCCTTCCCATCGGCCCCGATCTTGCCAGCCAGTTGTCAGAACTACAATGCACTCGCTGTACTCACATGGCTTTTCCAGTTTTCAACAGCGCTTCGAGCCTTGGAAATAAGCATCAATTTCCAGAGAGAAACAAGCTGCGAGGAAATAAAAAAGAACTTTCCACGCTTCTGACGGGTAAAATAATTATTTATTGCTAATATCATGAGGAACAAGCAGATGTCTTTCTACCCGAAATGACTCATCCTGTACGTATTACTTATTTAATGCGCCTGAAGAGTCGATAGATACAATTTTTTAGGTTAAGAACAAGAATCTTGGATTTCTTAAGATAACGGATACTTTTAAGAGATATGTGGATAACGGATTTTAAGAGATATGTGGACTACATACAATTAAATACTTCTTCTTGCAACATTTTTACTATTTGTAATACTAATTTATTACAAATAATACAAATGCTATAAAAAGAAGCAAAAGAAGGAATATTTAATTATTTTCGAAACTGACCAGAGACAACGTATAGTTTACATAGAATCACAAGACAAAAGTAAATAAATATTATTAATTATTTAAATGCCACTAGAAAAGAACGGGATGAGATAAGTGGTCCGTCATGTTGGCGACTTGGCCTGCAAGACCTGGCAATCATTGCAAAGTCGCGTTGCGTTGTTTACGTCGATTGACACATTTCGCGCGCAGGGAGGAGGCTCGAGACGGGGCGTGCAGGAGGCAAGGGCACGGAGCGGCCCTTTGCAGCAGCCTCACCGTCGGTGTCTTCGGGCTGCGGCTCGTCCGGCGGCGGCGTGGGCGCCCGCGTCGTCTTGGGGTCGCCTTCCATCTCGAGGGGGCGGATCGGGTATTGCCGGACCATCGTGGCGGAGGCTGAGGCTGAGGCTGCGCTAGGGCTGAAGCGGCGCCATGCGACGACGCCGGCACTGTGGGGGAGCGACCCCGCGCTCTCGCTGCTCTTCAAGTCTTCGCCCTGCCCCCCCCCCCCCGGCGCCCTGCAGCGGCCCCGCCGCTGTGACCAGGTTGCCGGGCGCTAACGAGAGAGAATCACACCGCTACGCGAATCCGAAGGAGGTGGAGTGACTTGGCAGGCGGGAGGAGGGAGTGCGGAGGTGGACCTGTGGGTGCAGGGGGTGGTGGAGGGTGCCGCGGCTGTTGCACTGGTTGTGGAGGGGGTGAAAAGAGAGTTCGACGCGACTCGCTTCTACGTGGCCTACGCGGTTTGATACATTGCACGATTCCCAATAACCAATAGATTCATGAGACTGGTGCTGGATTTTGTACTAGGTGGATCCATCTTAGATTAGTTATGTAAGTTGTGAACTAGGAAATTTCCCCAAGGTTTTAAGAAAAACGTTCATAGTCACATTCTTCTTTCAGCGATTTATTTACTTGTGACGGACAAAAAGACAGTAAAATAAAGTAAGATATGGTTTGAAATGTATCGTTACACACATTCCTTAGTGTATATTTATTCGAAAGGTACAAGTTGTATAATTAAACCATAAGGCTTCTATTTATCTTGCTGGATACTTTAGATCTCAGAGATGACTTGGAATTTTAAATAATTACATTTGCTGTTCGCAACACCCAAATTACGTTTCTTAATTTGAGCAACAAAGATGTATTTTTCTGAAACTAATAATTTCACTCATAAACCCCATCTAATTCACGCACTAGAATAACATTACAAAGGGCATATAAAGATCTGATGAATTATTCACTAAAATGTTTTTTAATAAAATTTCAAGAATAGCAATCAGTTCGCACCGAGCAGCCGTGCCGTGAACATCGAACGCCACAGCTCTCTCTCTGCGTAGTGTGTTTAGATTGAGTGTCAAACTAGTTTCGCTTGCACAGCAATCTACCTGTATATTTTAAATATTATACATTGTTTCATCAAAAACAGTTTAATTTTGCAAACAGTATTATAAATATTTACCACAAGTGATTGAAAACCAACCCGTGACCGCGAGTGGCGAAATGAACGTCCAAGGTAGCCCCGAGTCGGGGCTACACAGCACATCACAAGTGTTAGTGAACGCTATGGATACCCTATATGCAAGCAACAGCGATCAGTGCATTCTCCCAACAGCACAATTTCAACTATTACAACAACAGCAGCAACATCTGCAACTCCTTCATCAGCAACAACAGCAGCAACTACTGCTACTGCAACAGAATCAACCCACAGCGCAGCAAGGGCAACCGTTAATGCAGCAGCAACCGCCCCAAACGACCCTGCCCCAAGAACACCAAAGCGAGGAGATGCACGCAACAACTTCCAACGAAACGCTTTCAAACGTAAGTAAACGAAAGAGAAATGATGATGAAAACTCTATGCCATTATACAATGTTCAAACTTCATCGCGTTTCGAAGTGCTTCAAAATCTTAAAGACAGTGATCTAAGTACTCCAGAACAAACATTAAAAATTCCGCCCATAATTATGCACAACGTACTTGACTACAACCAAATGATTTCCGACATTAAATCAGTCGTCAAATGTGATTTCACAACCAAGACAGCCGGTGATCAACTAAAAATCATGCTCACTACAATAGAAGATTACCGTAATTTTAGACATCACTGTGTTGAGAAGAACAGACAATTCTACTCTTTCCGCGACCCTTCTATTAAAATCTTTAATGCTGTGTTGAAGGGCATCCCCACATGTTACTCGGAAGCTGACATTTTAAAAGAACTTGAACTCAAATACCCTGTTACCAAAGTGACTAGATTATATGACAAAAAGAAAAATCCAATTGAAATTTGTGCTCTAGAAATAAAAGACAATAGAGACGGGAAGTCAATATTAACTTTAAATCGCCTGATGCATTGCGTCATACAAGTTCAACCTAGAACAAATCGAAACTACCCAATACAATGTAAACGTTGTCAAAGGTATGGGCACTCGCAAGCAAACTGCCGACTCACTCCGAGGTGCGTTAGATGTAAAGAATCACACCACTATTCTCAATGCACAAAACCAAAAAGTGACAAACCGAATTGCGTTAACTGTGGCTTGGAGCACACGGCCAATTACAAAGGCTGTCGCATTTTCAAAGAAACTCAGCAAGCACGTTCAAACCATCTAAATGAACGCAGGTCAGGGTCAGAGCAACAACCGCCGCCGCGCAACAATCCCTCTCGTAGCCCTGCAACATTTAGCCCTCGCGAATTTCCTCCCCTTCCCAAAACCAATACCCCGTGGTCACCGGCTCAATCTTTGCAAACCCAAATGCCAACTGATGTATCTCAACTAATAACCACAATAGTATCACAAGTAATCTCAGCTATAATCCCGCAAATTCAAAATATTGTACAGTCAGTGCTAATAAATCTCCATAATGGCAAATAAAATCACTTTATTGAATTGGAATGCAAACGGAATTAAAAGACAACAATCAGAAATAGAAATTTTTCTTCACGAACACAAAATCGATATTGCATGCATAACCGAAACCCACTTGGTTCTAAATGAAAAATTCAAAATTTCCGGTTATAAAATATATAGAAGTGACAGAATTTCAAATGTTGCAGCAGGGGGTGTTTTGATTGCTCTTTCAACCCGAGTCAAACATCAACGGTCACTTAGCCCCAACACTTCTAACCTGGAAACAGTGTCAGTCACCGTAACCATAGATAATAAAGATTACACAATAATAACAGCATATAAACCTCCGAATAAACAATTTCCAGTAAAAGAATACAAGGAAATATTTAATAACAACGCCAACGTTATTCTACTAGGAGACCTAAACAGTAAAAACCAAGCCTGGGGATGCAATTGCACAACCCAGCAAGGCACTAAATTGCAATCTTTTGCAGTAAACAATAACTTAGATGTAATAGCACCTTGGCAGCCAACACACTACCCGTACAATAGTAATATTATCCCAGATATTTTAGACATAATGGTGTCTAAAAACTTCCACTTACCTACATCTCAAACCGTACTTCCTGAATTAGATTCAGATCATTGCCCAGTCATCATTGAACTAAAATCTTCAAACCTCTTGCAGTCTAATAATCCCTTCACAGTTTTGGGCACGAAAGGGCACGTTAACTGGAATAAATTTAGAGACCTATTAGAAGTAAACCTTCACTACCCGGAACAGATACAAACAACAAATGAAATAGACAATCAGGTAACTAATATCACACAAAAAATCTACGTTGCATTGCTACAATCAACAACTCCTTTCGCAAGACCTTTCACTAACAATAGAAATCCGATCCCAAGGAATATTCTAAACCTAATTAAAAGTAAACGTAACCTTCGACGGCTCTGGCAAATCAACCGCAGACATGACCTTAAAGCAAAAATCAACAAATTAGGGAGAACAATCAAAAACAAATTAAATCAAATTCGAATAAACAATTTTCAAAGATCCATAGCTCAAATACACCCTAATAGTAGACCACTCTGGTCAACCATAAAAAGACTATGTAAAGAAACTACTGACATTCCTATCCTGAAACACAACTCAAATGTAGCTTATACGGATCATATGAAAGCCAATATGTTAGGTAAATATCTGCAAAATAGTTTTACTCCAAACCCAAATACAAATTCTTCCTTTACTAATTATATCACAAAAAACGTCCTGTTACCAGACTATAATGTCCCAGATAAAATAAAATTTATATCCCCATCCGAAACATCTAAAATTATTAAGCAATTGAAAACCCGAAAATCAGCAGGTCACGACCATATTAACAACAGAGCTCTTAAAGAATTACCCAAAAGAGCTATAACTATTTTAACCGCCTTATTTAATTCCTGTCTAAGACTGGGCCACTTTCCAAAAGATTGGAAATTATCTATAATCTTACCCTTCTGTAAACCAGGCAAAGATCCTCGCCTTCCTGCAAGCTACAGACCAATAAGCCTCCTACCCTCAATCGCAAAGATATTTGAAAAGTTAATTCACAGCAGATTATCTACTTACCTAACAAAGATTAGCGCTATCCCAGACTTTCAGTTCGGATTCAGATCTCAACATAGCACCACCCACCAACTGCTCCGTTTAACTGAATATATTGCAAATTCATTTCACAGCAAAAAATACACAATTGCAGTTTTCCTAGACATTGAGAAAGCCTTTGATAAACTCTGGCATGAAGGTCTTTTATACAAACTGCGCCTACTAGGAACTCCCAAGTATCTACTCCATCTAATCAGAAGTTTTCTAAAAGATAGATATTTTTCCGTCCGTATTAACTCAAGTCTCTCAAACAGATTTGAAATCAATGCAGGAGTCCCTCAAGGTTCTTGCCTCTCTCCACTTCTCTTTTCTGTTTACATGTCGGATTTACCACAGTCAAACTATACAGAAATTGCCCTTTACGCAGATGACACAGCACTTTTTACCTCTCATTCAGACATTAGCTGCACCTTCGACAACATACAGATTGACCTAAACAACTACATTAAATGGGCTTCAAACTGGAAAATAAAGATTAACGCATCTAAAACACAAGCAAAAATATTCACACTCCGCAAACTTCCTCAACCACCCCTCCTCAGCTTCCAAAACACAAATATAGAATGGATGAGTGGAAATACACCAGCAAAATACTTAGGAGTACTACTTGACACCAAACTAAACTGGAAACAACATATCAAATCTATAGCAGATAAAACTTATGCAAAAATATCCAAACTATATCCAATAATAAATAGAAATTCCGGACTTAGCACTGACTGCGGCTTAATCATCTATAAAACAATAATAAGACCAACCCTCACATATGCCTGCCCGATCTGGAATAACGCCGCAAAAACAAACCTAAATAAAATAGAAATAGTACAAAATAAATTTCTCAGAAAGATTATTAAAGCTCCTTGGTTCATAAGCAACATACAAATCCAAAATGAACTAAATATATCATCCATTAACGAATATATAAATCTTATGACTCATAAATTCTTCTCATCCCTTCCCCAATCGCGCAGTACAACAATATTCAAGCTAGGTAAAACGTATGGTTCATCAAAAAGAATAAGATCACGATTCCCTAAAGACTCCCTTCGTCCACCTTAAATCACCTACCCATCTTCCACTTTCCAAAAATTCCACCCACTTACACCCTCTCCTCAAAATTATCACATATAACTTCAAAAACTGTTATCCACAGTTTCTTCTCAAAGTACAACGTTTCATCAGACCCCTGAGAGAGGAGGTAACGCATGCGGATGTCCATCCCTAAATGTTATTGTGTAGAATATTGTATAATGAACACCCCTGAAAGGCAGAAATGCCGAGCAGGTAGAAATAAATTTAAAAAAAAAAAAAAAGAATAGCAATAGAAGGCAATATAGAATAATGTAGCAAATGAAAAGTGCATTCAAGGAAAACAAATTTTTAGGAGAATAAAGTTATATTAAGGTTCACATATAAGTTCAATGATAGTTCGAGTTCTCACTCGATAGTTTTAAAGAGTTCAAACCAGTGAAAGTAATAATCACCATGATAGCCACCCGTTGAAGTATTGAGATCAAGGCCAACGATGCACTGTCACCTTCCTAGCATCTAATCAACGAACCTCGCACAAAACTGGTTTCTGGCTGATGGAAGATTTGCTAACGGGATCTAAAAACCGACAGGTGTTAAGTATTTAAGAACAGTCCTTACTATTTGCGCTTTTAATTAAGGCTACATTTCGAAATTCCCTTGCTTGCTTTTATTGTTTGACGTAAAGTTTGTGGATCTATGTATTTCGTTGCTCGATTTATCGTTGACTTTTATTAACTGTGACCACTGAAAATGTTTGAAACAACTTTCATTGTTAATACAACTACGCTAAACACGAACTAATTAAAACCTCAAATGAAAAAAATTAACTCCAGAAATTAAACTTTTAATTATGTAGGAATAAATAAAAAACAATCTATTTTATTGCATTTTCATATTTTCCCTTCCACAGTAAATTAATGTAGATGTTGCTTAAACCCGCAGGTGAACCCTACCGTGAAATAGTTACTTTTTGAGAAAATGTTTATCATGGGTCGAGGAAGTTTATAAATTCTCCGACATGAGTGGAATAAACAAACAGTCGCGATTATACTCAAGAGCGTCATTCGGCGATGGTTGTTTGAAGTTTGTTTATTGTGTGCAACTGCGAGGTTCTTTGGATTCAGAAATTCAAAATTATACAAAAACAACTTTTATTAAAGTTAACAATTCGGGAAGGGAGTTTTTTTATTTCTCTGCCGAATAATCATATTCGGCCATATTGTCTCTTCACCTCTTTAACTACATTTACTCGTCTTCATTCAAACCTGTCTGGAACCATACGCAGAAGGTGTTGGAGTGAATTCGTTTGACACTGATGAGAAGATGAAATAATTTGTTCCTCTTGGCCTCAATTCTATTACAAGGTACAATAATCGCACAAAAACTTCACTAATTATTCAAAAATAAATAATGTATTCTTATTTAGGGAACTGGAGTAGAGAACATATTGAGAGAACATGCAAAACTCAGAATATTTGCTTTCGATTGATTAATTAATTAGTGATTCTGGGCGCGTCAATTACTAAGGTCATCAATACCGTAAGTTTAGTGCTTTTTTAATCGCTGGAGATGGCGATGATGTGCCCATGATCGATGATCGCCCCAGCCGGGACAAATTCTAAGCTCATGAGTAGTCTCCCGACAAGTGTGGTAGTATTGTACATGTGAGAGTAGGAGAGTACAAGTAGGGGATGAGGATAGGACAAAGAAGAGGAACGAAAGATTGCGCGCGGTCCGTGGCCCATTTGTTAAAGTATTGCTGAGGCATTTCCTGGTGTTGATCTTAGAAACCACGGAAAAACTAACGATCAGAGCAGCCGGCCGCTAGAATTCTTCTTCAGAGTACGGCTGAGCTCGACCTATCGACCGAGCTGGTGTCGAAAATCCTATCATCGTCGGGAGTGGAACCCTAGGACCTGCCAGTTGGAGTGACTGTAGTGTAATCATTTGATTCCCTGAGCCACCTTTGCCGGTCTTTCGGTTGAGGTGGGCAGGTTTTGGATTTTATTTATTTGATATGATTACATTTGATCGGGAGACATCTGATTTTTAAAGTTATATTTTGTATATAAAAATACTACAACGTCAAAACTTTTAAGTGTTGTAGATATCACGTACACAGATAAATCACAAATCTTAATATATTAGATACAGATTAAAAAGTATTATCATTAAAAAATACAGATACGAGTAAAATGTATTTTATTTATTGAAGTTTATATTACATTAAACAACTGTACATATTTACATCAACATTTTTTTGCTATGTTATAAAAACCTACTTAAAGTTACAGTATCAAGAATTCTTTGTACGTAAGTAAAAAATATCACTTAAATTTTCAGACGAGGAAAACACAAGTATAAAATCACATGATGCCATTAAATAAATAGAAACACACGTGTCCACAGGCAAGAAATATTAACGCTGTAATGCCATTATTTACAATATTTCTTCACTTCCTCGTATCTGCACATTTTGATTATTCATAAGCTTTATTATCAACTCCTTGTAAGCTTTTGGGTTTGCCACTTTCTCCAGAAACTGAAAAGAAAAAAAGCTTCAAAATCATATTTTATCGTTATGAGGAAAATAAGAGATGATTTCCAAAATAAATTTTTACCTAAGAGTACAATGGGTCATAAAATAAAAGTTTTAGTAAATTATAAATTTTAATTGCTACTAATGACTTGAACAATGAGAACCTTCTGTAATATATGGACGATTCTTAAGAAGTAATACCCTAAACGTATGATAAACTAAACACGGATAATTTAATTTTGAATCTTCAGGCTTATCGGTAGCAATACTTTTTAACACGAATTCGAACATAACTAATTCTTTAAAAAAATATATCACGCCCACGTCTGTAACACATGTGTATTATCTCCATATCATTTTATTTGAAACGTTTATTGAACTATTGAAAGCGGAATCAGAAAAATACTCTCGGAAAATCTTGTTAATGTCTGATGCTCGGTAGTTTTTAGTCATTTATAGTTTTCCTTTCAAACAGGATTTCATTTACATACAAAAGTAGCACCGATTTTATTGTTGCTTAGAAACGTTTGATTCTTTATTTCTCCTTAAAAATAATGGAACTATTCTCAGACTATAGTATTATCTCAAATATTTATTTATTATGATTTAAGAAAGTGAATGACATAATGTAGTATAAACATCCAAAATGAAAAAATATGAGGAAAACTAACCATCAGGAGGGTTGTTCCATGGCTGTTCATCTGCGGTGGAGAAAATCAAGTATATGAAGTAAGTAACCAATCCGATAGCTGCAGAGATCCAGAACACAATATTCCATGCAGTCCGTGTTTGCTGTAAAATAGTATAGGTCACAAATAGAAAAAACTGTTGTTGTGTTAGTGACAAGAGTCCATAAGAATGTATTAAGTAACATAGTAGCGAAACATCTGCAATTTTTAGAAATATCTTTCTATTATGTTATATTGTCATACTTTTTGAAGATATATGAAAAATTCAGAATCTGATTACTTAATCAATAAATAAATGTGGTATAATATAAATGAATCGACTCATCTTAAAAGTGTTTCGTCAGTCTTCATACAAAGAATATCTAGCACAGGATTCTGTTTATTATTTTACTTTTTTAGCAAACCTCGATAATTTCTAACACAGACAGGAAACATTGATTGATAATGCATCTATGAAGTGATCGTGGGAATTGGGGAACTATTCTGCTTTTAAGGTCTCAGTTTTTGAAACAGTACTTTACAATTATCATGCTTCAGTCCATTTTTATATTCCGGCAAAACAATCAGCAATATAATTGGATGTTCTATGGAAAATTCTGATACTGTTCTATGGGGAATTTTCTACTAGATTTATTTTTATTGCATTTATAATTGCAGAATAAGATAAGTTACTTTTAATATATGGTGCAAATGTTTGAATAAGAGAGATTTGTTATGACTATTCTCATTTACGTATATCAATTAAGGGGGCAGATTCACCTTTAAAACGTAAAAAAAATAATTTTTGAGAACACATCTGCAATAGTTTTCGAGTTATGATTTAAAAGGTACGACGCTGCATCATTCATCTATTAGCGTAGTAAGGTAAGCAAAACTCATGCATCAAACTTCGTCACTTGTTTTCTAGAATTACAGTTTTTATGATCCGTTTCCCTTATAACTCAAAAACGAATTATGTTAAAGCTATGAAATTTTTAGGATGAATATAACCAAGAATTATCTACAAAACCATGCTAAAAATTACACTTTAGTACAAACTTTTTTGTGTTAAAATATAAAACTGAAAAAACCCTGTAAGAATCAATGTATTATTTTTTTATTCAGAGATCTAAATGAAAGAGCATGGATTTGTACCTTTATTTCCAACAAACCAAACGAAAAAATTGGTAAAAATCTTCAAAATTATTTGAGTTATCAGGGTAGTACTAAGTCAGTCCATTAAAAACTGGCTGTAGTTTGATTTTTCAAAAAAAAAATAATAGCAATTTTTTCCTTCCAGAAGAAAGATATTTCTGTGCGTTAGTTCATTTTCACTGCTGTGAAGTATGATTGCACTAGAGAGAAAAAATAGAAAAATAATAAAAATGTAACTGTAACCTGTATCTACCCCCTTAATTTTAAAACATCTAAAATCATTTGAAAGGTTTTTCACTCATCACTTTATGCTTTCTAGAATATTTTTTTCTTTCCTAATATGGAACAATTTTCCTCCCATCGATACGGTGAATTTATACTACTGTACACATTATTTCAAAGGCACAAATGTCATATTAATTGATTCGATTCATTTTCGTCAAAAAACAGTAAAAACTGTATGTAACATATAGTTGATACAAGATGATAGGGGAGAAGTACAATCTGCGCACATTATCTCGGTCTCCAGAATCTCTTCCCCACTACAAATAGTTGAATAATGGATAAAAGTACAAATGCGAGTTTATGGACATTTGAAAACTATGAATTTGCTCCCGAGTTTTACAAAACTTATTTGCATCGATAAACGAATTGTGGATGTGATTTCCTAACATTGCTAATAAATTAGTAACACACATCGTCGGCTCTTCTCCTATCACATCCAGCAAAAAGACAGGTCAACGAAACATGCGCATAGTGAAGCTAGATTTATGTCCGGAAACAAGGAGTCACCAGAGCATTTTCTCACTGGATCAGGGAAACTGGACAAAAACCTGATCGAGATGGGCGTCATTGATCCATTGATCTGAAGTACGATACTTCTTACAAGCATATTTATTCTATAATAATAATAATAATAATAATAATAATAATAATAATAACTAGTGCATTACATCTCTGTGTTAAATAAATGTATTTTTTTGTTTTACATGGTCAGTGTAGTGTAATTGTACAGAAACTGTTACGCAGCAAAAAAAATTAATTTTTAACGTAAACTTGTGTATCGATTTTAATATTTTTAATATAACCTAGCAATGAGTTGTTAAGTAAAGTACATATTGCTTGTAATATACGTGCATACGTACATACGTGGATTATACGTTGATTTCTTGTAGTGATACCTCATGAATGCCATTTCTATGACCTTGTAATTATAAATATGAGCAATGCATGGAAATGTTCCCTCCGTTATGTCAGTTTCGACAGAAACCAAAGATTCGTAAATAAATATGCAAAGCAATGGCAAGGTACCAAGCTCAATGAAAAGAAATGAGCATAATTCACGTGGATGGCATTTGCTTTTTATTAAAACAATGTTTTTGGAATATAAATGTTTGGAGATTATTGACTGAGCTTCCGCATAATGTACTGTTATTTCGCAGGCGAGCATGTAGATTTTCAAAATACTCGCAACGTGTTGCGTGACATATTCCAGAATAAATATTATGTTTTACTAAAGCAACTACCACATAGAGATGTGAGAAAGTGCAGCTTTAGATCTGAAGCACAAAAGTTTCTCCCCTTTAATTTCTAGCAAATCCGTCCCCGCAAATGGCATTCGTTTTTCCCCGTCGTGGGATACCTCAAACTATGTATAGCAATTCACCGCATCCCCAATAGCCAACTCGACTGCGTATAAGCAGAGGTGAACATTGTCCTCCAGCGGATTTTGAGAGGAAGCCTATCTTGCGCGGGTTGGCTAGCCGTCTGCGGTTTTAGCGCCGCTCTCTTGATAATTATTTCAGCATTGCCTCACGGCGCCACCGTCGCAAACAATGGAAGCTGTCAACAGCGCGCACGTGGCGCCGCGGCGACGTGCTTCTGAGCCCCACCATCTGCGCTGCCGTTGGCGCGCGTGATCGTGTTTATTGGAGCGTCGTCATGTGGCTGACGGGCCCCCGCGCCGGTCAAAGGTGCCGTCATTAGCGTCTCCGCTTTACGGCTCTGGGTAGTTTGACCCGAGTTAACTCATTTCCATTTTTGTTTATCTCGCTGAGATGATGATGTTGATGAATAAGTTGAGGATGAGTTTCATACTTGGCCTGGAGAGAAGCTTGCGCCTTATTACGGCTGCAGGTTTTACAATGGAGGTTTACCTTTACCTCCCAAATGATGAAAACATATTCGCCTCCCGCGGTATTAGAACCCACATAAATTGATTCCGTTCATTTTAATCATTTATTTATTTGTCAAGGAAACCATAAAAGCTGCATGTGACCTATGTGGGGAGGAATACTTGAGCCCAGCTCCAACTCCCACCACGGAAATCTCAAAAATTATTTTCCCTATTTCCATTCATACAGTTTCTCTCCCTAAGGATGAATTTCTAATTCTACGCAAATTTTAAAATTCATAAGGTTACAGTTTTGTTGCTATATAAACAGTTACAGGGAATTCATGAAGCAAAATATAGGAGGGAAGAACCTGCTTATTTGTTTTTAGTCTTTTCGCATCTCCTACTTCATAGAAAGTTATTCGGGAAAAAGCACCGTTTTTTCGACAGAAAAACTCATTTTGTGAGCAAACTCATGTTGTGTCATTTTTATAAGCTTTCTTCGTACTAACCGAGAGAAAAATAAAAAAAAACATTGGCGCAGTTTTTGTGAAAATCTCGTTTTAAAATTTATTTCTTAAAAATTACTCGAAAGCTACTCATTTAAAAAAATGTACACAACCTAATTTAGATATCGAATTTTGAAGAACGGATTTTATGAAGAAAAAATCTTTACAATCAATTTTGAAGTTGAAGGAAGACGCCCCCAAAAATTTAAACTTTTGTATTTCTTGAAAATTCTTGAGAATTCAGAAAGAAAACCAGGCCGCCGCCATGTTTATAAATGAACTTTAAATGAGAGAAAAAATTAAAAGGAAAAATTAATACCATTTTTGAGAAAATTTGGCAAATGTTGAAGCTTCATATAAAGTACCCCCAAAAAACATCCGTTTCAAATCCATGAGGCCGTGACATCAGCGAGTGCAATCGAGGAATATGAATTTTGGTAAAAAGTTCTACTTACAGTTATGCCGCTAGTATTGTCCATCGATGGACAGAAGTTTTGACATAAACCAATTTTTCGGTATCGTGTGCTCACAAAACGTGGGTTCTAACTACCCAACGAGTTAGAGGAAGTTATTTACTATCATATAGGATTTATCCACTTTTTCAGTATCAGGGACCCATAAAATGAGATTATTCCGTCCAAAAAGCGCCGCGCCTTGCTGCAGCATTTCATAGTTTCCATTAGCTATATTAGTAGTTTGCGAACTAGTAAAATACGTATCCTAGATTTTCTCAAAAACAGTCGCAATTTTTTTCTTGAAAATATTTGCTCAAATAGAGCAAAGTTTGATTAATATTGTTTAGATCTATTTACATTATAGTAATTTCAAAAACTTTTAAATTTCAATTTTTGGAACCTATCGTATACCTGTAATTGTGAAGCTGGATTATTCTTTATCAATGCATTTTTTGTAAATATAAAGTATTTAAGTGTTAAAATAAACTTTTTTGAAATCTAAGGCGTTTTCGTAATTTTTTGAGATAATCATCTTGTAAGGAGGCGTCTTGCGAAACCGAAGAGATTAGGTTTGAGTCTCAGCCCCGATGAATATTTGTGGGGAGTGGAAATACTTTTTCGGGTTCAAGTAATAATATAATATTACGTAACTGTTACAAATAAAGCGAGAAAGTACGTGCTGTTGCACTGTCACTAGTTAAGTTGGCTCCAGCATTTCCTTTTTGAGAAAGAATCAAATTAAAAAGATATTGTATATGTATTTGGCATTTTAGGGTTGAATTCGTCCGACTTTTATCAGCTAACGGTGGTGCCAAGGCTGGGCGCTGTTTGTGTTTATTATCCACGCCTGGGAGATGGGAAACACGTGGAAATAAATAATATCTTAATATCTAATATTTTTTAAAAAATAATCTGGTACTTCATCGATTTCATATTGAAATGTAGAAAATGGAGTTTAAGCACTTTTTTAAACGCGATATTTAATTTTGCACATTATTCGATAACTGTGTCTTTTGATCTTCATAGCATTGGAATATTGTTATCAAGATTTTACTAAGCTTTCCGTTCGGTTCAAAATTACATTGCCGAACTTTCTTCTTCAAACGTGTATTGACTTTGAACGGACATTTTGATACACAATATTTACAAGATCCCTGAATATTTGATAAGAAATCGAACAAATCGCTACTAAACACAATTCTCACTTTTACATGAATACAATTTCTAAACCATAATCATTACACGATTTAAATTATTATGAAAATATAATTAGAGTACATAGAATAGAATTACATGCATCTGCATCAAAAACAGTGTTTTTTTCGGGCTTGCTTTTTTGCTACCATCCATAAAATTTGCGTAAAATGACTTCCGAATAATTTTCAATTTTTAGCATCGATTCAAAAATAGCTGTTATAAGATCGCATCTGTGAAAACTCACGTTGTCGTTAGTGAGGAAGCCCACGGCGTAGGGAGCGAGGATGCCAGCGCCATTGGCGAAAGTGTTGGAGATGCCGAGCATCGTTCCGGCGAAGTTCGGCGCGAGAGTGAGAAGATTCATGGAGTTTCCAGTGTATTGCGCCCCAAGACACAGGCCGTTGATGGCCAGCAGCACCAAGATGGCGACCTTATCGCAGCCGACAGCCGTGATGATCAACAGTGTCGCGGCAGGGCCAATAGCAGCTGTGAAAACAAAAAGAAAGACATCTTTTGAAACCCGAAACTACGAAACACATTATTTGCAATACAGAAAATCAAGAAATTGTTCTTAAATTTAGTAATAAACGAGGAGTGCGAATAATAAGATAAGGATTGCTAGAAATAAGAATATAGAAATGTAATGATTTGTAAGAAAAGTCTCACTTTGCTTTTGAACGAAAATGTTTAATTTCTGAGATTTTTTGAAGACCCTATAATTGCCTTCCAGACGATGAAGTCTATCCATTTTAGATGACACAATATTCAACACATGACTGCAATTTTAAGATATGTAAGAATTTCAAGCACTTTTACTGTACACAACTTCTTCTATATTCATGAAAAACACGTTACATTCACGAATAATCACATTTCTGCGTAAGTTGAAATTCGTTTGCAGTTTCCAAACTGTTTTCCTTGGTCAATGAACGGTTGCTGCGTATGTCCACAACAACTGCAGAGAAGACGCCGCCCCACCACTTCAAGGCCTCTTGCTCTCTAATTGAGTGCACGTGATTCCAAGCTCACACCAATGTACCGGGGTCAAGGAGCAAGAAGATGCAAACGCACTTCCGTTCATTCACAGAATAGAAAGACCTTTCCTCTCATATTTCATTACTATTGTATAGGATTTGAATTTTATATTATTATATATACAATATAATTTCAACTTTGGAATCAGAAGATATTTAAAATCACCTTCTATTTGTAATTTTTAATTTTGAAAACATTTAACTAAATGTTCAACATTATTACTTATCTTTTCTTCCAAAATGTCCGAGTAAATCAAAGAATATTCTAGAGAAATTTTCAAAAATGTCTAACTGTAGTAATAATTTATTAATGAAGTGACATTATTATTATCACTGTCATTATTATTATTATTATTATTATTATTATTATTATTATTATTATTATTTTCTTTGGTCGCAAATTGACCATCTAGGATCACACGGACATACACCTACACTTATCGAGACTCAATTACATTTATCCCATGGCAAGTGTATGCGATTCCTTTTTGTGGAGGATAAGCTTTATGTAGAATCCAATTTTTACTCCCCAGGGTTGCTAGTCCTGCGGTATGGAATATGGAATGATGATGATAATTATGGGTGCATGGACAACACAAACATACAAACATGTACAAACACATCCATGCCCGAGTCCGGATTCGAACCAGCGATCTTTCCGTCCGAGAATGCCTCGGCACTATTGCATTAGCGATCTCGGCTATTATTATTATTATTATTATTATTATTATTATTATTATTGTTGTTGTTGTTATTATTATTCCTCTACATCACCACTAAGATGTTTTGAGTCGGCTGAATATAATATCTACTCCAAGTTGCAACCAGCTACCTAAGGAGCAGATATAGCGACTGTTGGTACCTCTACAACACTGCGCAAAATGTGGGCTCTTCCAAATAAAGCAATTTCTTGCACTTCCCAGTCTCTTGAATGATCAGGGATTTTAGACAAGTTCTTACACAAATTTTACGGAACAAATCCCAGATCTCCGATGACTATCGGTACGGCCTGTGCTTTTACACCCCACATTCGACTGATCTCGACGATTTAAATATTATCCATGGAGTGGTTTGTCTCTCGACGATTTCTTTAATTTTTTTTCGTGTATCACATTTCATGTTTAGTTGTATCAGAAGTTCAATGTCTGTGTTATTTTGCGTGTCTTTTGCATATTTGTTTGCAACGCTTCTTGCTCCACTAACAATGCCTCTGTTCCACATTCTTCGGTCAGATTTCATGACCTGTCTCTTTAGAGAGTCATCTAGATGACTGACTACATATTTTCCCATCCCGAGTATTGCATTGTGGCAGGAGGCTTCAATTTGTCTGAGACCTCTTCTTCACGTGACACATAAAGTCTATGTACATCAGCTCGAGGATGGGCGACATGATGCATTGTTAGCAGTTATCTGTTTTTTTGATCCATGATTCGAATTTCTCGCTCAGTCCAGTCCACGAGTCCCAAACTGTACTCGACTACAGGCACCGCCAAAATACCAATTGTCGATATTTTATTCCTGGGGTTCAGGGCGGACAAGTCTCTTTCTTCTGCAATACTCCCAGCGAATTCTCTCATTCATTGGGTCGTATGAGATGGTCTCACATTATTCAATGCCCAGATATTTATAAGTTTTTATTTGGCTTAAGATCTTGCATCAAAGTGAGTATATCAACTTCAGTGTTCTCTGACGTCGTCACTTTGCTTCTCTTTAAATTGATTTTTGCACACTTGTCAAGACCAATCTTCATGCACATGTCATTGCTGAAGTCATTTACGCACATGTCATTGCTAAAGCATTCAGAAGAGAATCGCTTCATTCTTAGCAAACATTTTAAAATCATCTATGTAAAACAAATGTGATACTGATCTTTCACCACTAAGAAGCTTGCAACCAAAGTCAGCTTGCGACAACTGCCTAGAAAATGGGATCAAACTAATGCGAAACAGCAGAGGGGGTAGTGAATCTCCTAGAAAAATACCCCTGTTAATCTGAATACTTCTTGTTTCTACTGCTTCCTTTACTGGCTGTATATTAGTAACCGGCACAATTTCATACTAGCCTTGCAAAATTCAATAGGTCTAGGATGAAATCGATAGATCTCCAGGGTCTTCAAAATCCAATCGTGTGATACACTGCCAAAGGTCTTCTAGTAGTCAATCCAAGCCATGCTTAACTTACGCTTTTGTTATTATTATTATTATTATTATTATTATTATTATTATTATTATTATTATTATTATTATTATTATTATTATTATTATTATTATTATTATTATTATTATTATTATTAATAATAATAATAATAATAATAATAATAAAATATATAGTATACATTCATTATTTATAGAAATTTGATAATACTTCAAATTTCCCTCCGGAAAATTACTATTACATATGTTAGTTTTCAATATAGTTTTCATTTGTTTCTAATGATTCATTTTTCCTTTCCCGTATACATACGCATATATGGAGTAATATACGTAGTATAGGGCGAGTGATGTAATGCTGCGCGAAAAAACGGCGGATGTTCACCTGAAAACATTTCATTGCCGGCCTCTGATAACGAAAAAGTGGATAAATTCAGTTGCTAAATCAACAAAAAAAACCTCGAACACGTGGTGTACACAGAATTCCTGTTTTGTGGATCCTTGATAACGAAAAATCAATTGACGGCAGAACGTCCGTCTGTCCGTCTGTGTACACTAGTAGCGCCTAAATTATGAGTAGTTTTTCCAAATTGAAGAAACCCTTGTCCATCTGGTTCGAGTCGAAGCTTTTAGATTTTCAAAAACATTCTAAAATTTGGGAGTATTGTAGATGAACCCCTCTGGACATTTTCAAATTTTTTTCAAAAACAGCTTCAATTTTTTTCTTTAAATGTCTTGTAAAAATAGAGTAACGTACACTTACAAAAGTGTCGATTTTAACGGTTAATTCTGAATTTTTGAATATTTCAAAAGTATGAATTTTTTTCGCGTCTTTCTACAACTACAAAATTGAAGATTGAGGTTTTTCCTTCAAATTAAACTTATTGTCCATAATTACTTCTTTTATTAAGGCCATTTTTAAAAAAGTTTATTAGTTTTCGCGCAATATAAAAGCAATTATAAAAAAATTAAAAAAACTCGATTTTCTCAAAAACGGCTCCAATTTTTTTCCTTAAACGCTTGATAGGGACAGTGCTAAATGTACTCTAGAACTCTGAGATAACATCAACGCTATATTGCGGTATTTTTTTTCAAAAACTAAAAAAATGTAATTTTTTTGACGTGTCTCTCACGTTGTTAATATTTATATTAGCGGCAATTTGTCCATATCATATTTATGAATACATGTGCTTTAAATAATGTCATATAAATGGAAAATCAACCATTTAGTGTGAAATCTAGCTCAATATTTCGCATTTTCAGAAACGCTTAAACCCATTTTCTCAAAAACAGCACTAGATTTTGTCTTCATACTTTTCGAAGGGATAATGCTGATTGCACTGTTTAATATGACGTAAAGTTCATTTTGGAGTATTTTTTGTATTCATCTAAAATTATACAAATTAATTTTTTTTAATATCTCTCACGCCGGTAATATGCACATTTTCGCCAATTTTTAATCACTATTGTATTTGTGAGTTAAAGTGCATTAAATGCAAAAAAAATTTATGTGATAAAAGAGCTTCAAATTTCGAATTTACAGTTGTGCGTAAATGTCATTTTCATAAAAACGGCTCCCAATTTTTCAAAGAAAATTGTTATTTGGGACGAGGTTTTATTGTTCTTGAATATTCTTAAAATAATATTTCCTTTCTCTTATGAAACCGAAAAATTGAGAACATTTCAAAAAAATGTACTTTGGGCGGCGATATATAGCAGGTGGCAAGAGTATGTGGCAGATCCGAATAGCTAGCCGAGACAAAGGACATAGGAAACTAATAAGGGAAAGTCTGCGCCATTTGTATCACCACTAGTTTTCACTACAGTGTTAACTAAACCTCACACTTTGCCAGTGAGTGATGACGGAAGGCTCTGAATTCGTAGAGATAGAAGATAATGGTTTATTGATACTATCTCAATCGAGAGCTTTCAGAGTTAGAACGACTACAGAAAGATACTAACTGCAATCTCAGCTAAATTTATCGGCACTTGAAACAAGTACTTGAAGATTAAAACAATTAATGACAACAGATTATTTCCGGATTTTATTGCAATGTTTCTGATTGTTGCGCAATATCTGTTTACATCGATTTACCACATTACTTGTATGAATTATTTTTTGCCACAATGCTCAAATTCCTAATATCATTGTAGTAAGTTAAAAGCGATACACGATTTTATTACTGAGTATGGGAGAAAAATTTAATCGCCGAAAAAAGTGGTGTCAGGTAATTCTGGAATTTCATTAGCGTGCTTATTAGACATAATTGCATTTTGATCCGAACTTCTATTCCATATACCGGGGATAATCAATACCATGAAACAATTAAAAATAATCAGAAGAGGAAGAAAAGTAACAATTCCATAAAATATTACAAAAACATTGAATAAATATGAAAATAAAAATATTAAATTCAATGTATGCGTAGTGAAATTATAATTTGTTAATTTGCCATCACTGTAGTACACGAGGAATACTCTATTAATACGAATAAATCGGAATGTAAAAATAATTTTTATACGATCTTAGGGAAAAAATATTATATTTCGTGAACGAAATGATTGCTTCTTGCTGATTTTTTTTGCGTCGATTTCTCATTCTCGGTAATAAAACCCTCAATCTCCATCGCGAAAAAAACACGCTTTTAATATAAAAAATAACTATTTTAGAACCATGTGAAAACGTTTTAAATTCATGGAAAGGTTTCAGATTCGTCGATTAATTAATAATACAGTAAAATAATAATTATTAATGTCACGAGACGAGCTGCTGAAGGAGAATTCCACAGATAAATGGTACTTATGTGCACGCCAGGCTCTCGAGGATTTATCACAAGTCGAGATCACTAGCCATACAACATAGGCATGAGAATTTCACGTCTGCAGCAGCAGTATCAGCGACACTCATGGCTATTGCTCAGGGACTGATTGTACTTAAGGGCCATTGATAAACCAACTGTACTGGTGTTAATAAAAGACTCACCATTAAGAATCACATTTTAACGATGCATTTGGTTGTATAAATTAATACATTAAATCGTCATCTAAGTATGTAATTGTTTTCAACTATGAGTATTTTCATGCATTTATTAATGTTGGAAATAGGGATGAGACATCGATGTTTTAAACATATATATATGTATATATATATGTATATGTATATATATATATATATATATATATTTATATATATTATATATATATAACATTGGAATATATATATATATATATATATATATATATATATATATATATATATATATATATATTCCAATGTTTTTGAATGTGAATTTTTTGTGTTCGATATTTTTGCGCTCTCGATGTTTTGTTTATGGATAAAAAAATTCATAATCACAATAATGTGGAGTTAAAATATGAAATAACTGACTAACGTTGTAATACTTTCCGCAAGCATACTATCCCTCATCCGAAATGATCCTAATGTTCTAGTATTTCCTTCGGCTTTCATCGTATTTGTTTACACGGAGAGGCGTTTTATAACTTCATATTGAGTTAAATCTTAATTATGAATTAATAAATAGGGACATTGTCAAATTTAATTTTGTTGCGCACGACTTTAATGTATGAGATTACTAAACCAGCTATAAAACAGTTAAAATCGATGTATTTTTATGGATGAAATACTAACATTGATGTTTTGTTTTAGATGTCGCATCACTAGTTGGAAACCGGATATGAGTATACACTGAGATCCTTCTCGGGCTCGACCTACGACACAGTAAGGATCCTGTTCGCAGCGAGGTTCTTGCAAAGAGCGTGCACGCCGCGCCGCGTCAGGCAGAGATCAAGGTGCACGCCCCTCCCGCAGCGAACGCCGGCGGTCAGTGTTGAGTTCGGTTGGCACCTGACGGCTAACTGTTCCATTTCTTAACGCTTTCCTCCACGTTATCGGACCGTGAGGTACGAGGTCACGGTCTACGTAATTGAACGGGCATCAACGAGTTTACTCACATGAATACGTATCCTTTACTTGGCAATTTGAAATTGCTTCCAAGGGAACGTTTGGTTGGTTTCGTGAATTCAACTGTCTCGGTATGTCTTCTGTATTAGCAGCTTGTTCTTAAAAGAACAGTCTCTTTTAGCCATCAAGAAATCCATTAGCCAAACTCACACCAAGAATGCTATCCTTAAACTGTCTGGTCGCACCTGCATATGATCAATCACACATTTTCCTATATTTCAGGAGATTTTAAGGAGTTGCAGATATAAAGAGAACATACTTTTTCATCATTTCAAAAACGATCAATGAAAAAAAGGTGGGACATTATGGAGATGATGCCATTGTAGTTCTACGAATCATTCAAATTTTCGTTCGCCATTAATTTTTCGTATCCCGTGGCTTTATGATTTAAAGAAGGCATGTCAAACCCCGCTTACACAAGCTTTTCGCCGGGCTGGGAAGACCGAGGTTCTTGCAAACACGGACAACATCCCCAGACTTCGGTCTCATTTCCCCTCCAAATCCAGAAAGGGGTGTACATGCGCAAGCTGTAACAAGGAAGCTAGCACAAACCGCGCTCGAAATATCACGAATGGTTCATTTGAAAACGTGTTTTCTAGCAAATAACTGTGATGTGAATTGTGTTTATGCTTTATACCGTCTTAATTTTATGTTTTTTCTTTTTAAATTATGCCTTCTAATAAACACTTTTACCGAGGGACAGGAATCTGTGTGAATGACGAATTCTTTTCTTATTTTCATAGTGTATTACGTTTTTATTAAATTATTCAGTAATTTGTTCTTTATAACATTATTGTGAAATAAATTGACAATGCTCTATAAGTTAAGAATTGTCGCATACTTCCGACAGAGTTTTAACATACAATACTATTTGCTCGTGAAAGTTTCTAACCTGAGCGGAGGTACAAAATGCAGTTATTGCATTCTTAATTGAACATAATTAAGAAATCAACATCCTTTAGATTCCAAATCTTTAATTTAACTCTCAATTGCCAATTTAAAATCTGTCTGATGTGATGTGTTATTTCATTTTAATAGATAATTCCTTTGCTTTAGTTCTTTGATGAAGTGAGTATGAATATCGCTTTTGAGGTAGTAACTGTCAAATGACATCTTCAAAAGACTGTCACGTACCAGGAAGCCAGTGAAGTTTTGCCATTCCGAAGCAATTTGTACTTTTAAACCTCGGGCTTGTTGTTCTCGGCGAAATGCTCGCAAACTCTAGAAAATTAGTTACATTGTCCGCTATACTAACTCTCCTGATGTAACGCTATACGTATAAATGGAACGAAAAAATCATCCCATCCATATTTTAATACTCAGTTCTATTAAAATCGAGTTCTATGATTTTTTTGTTTCCTGCATTACAAGTACAACTAACATGAATATATCTTATGAACGTCACGAATTTGGACACACATTTTGAAAATACCAGTATATTCTTCTGAATCTGAACATATATTATTTTTTGATATGATCCGACGTTAATATTCTCATTGTTGTATTCTCTCGTACTTCTCTGGTGAAATAACACACGTCGCATCTAGAGACGGTTAAAACCCATTCGTGACTGGTTATGCCTACTGGTGCTTTGCCATGTATTTTTTCTGCGCACCAAGGTCAAATTCTAAAGGATTTGCAAAACCGTGAACTGACTGTTTGCAGTTAATCCTAACAACCTTCTCTTGGAAAACTAGGAATCCGTACTCATCTGACTTTTTGTTCTCCAAGACTGCCACCAATACGAAGCTTCCACCTCAGTGCGTCATTTTATATTTCTGTTACAACTGTAAATACAACAGAGCAACAATAATTTCTTATTTGATTAGTAAAACACAATTCGAGCCAATTACAAAACAAGATTCAGAGTTCGTTTAATTAATTTGCCAACCCTTGTCACTAACATTTATTTTACGATGTATCCGTGAGAAGTGCATCAGGTTTAGAAATGGAGCCAGATGTGCATAATAGTTGAGTTTTAAAAATGTTATTGTTGTATTAAAAAATAACTATCACAATGAAAATATTTGGCATTTTAGGGCTCGATTTCCAACTTTTGCCAGATAGTGTTTCCAGGTCGGGGCCCTGTTTATATTTATTATCCACGCCATGCAGCGAGCATAAAGCATCCCCCCCATCACCATAGACAGCATACTTGGCTTGTTAAACCTTTGCTTTCGATACACAGCTAATGAAACTGAGACGATTTTAATATGCAGCTTTAAATTTACCCAACAGAGAATCGAACCTGGGATTGCACCACAGAAAGCTATCACTGTTCATGAGGAACCTGAGGGGCTACATACAATAACGTATCTAATGTAACTTTTTTGTTTGCTTGAGTTCGAGTGAGAGGCATGAACCTTCATGAAAAGATGTATGCGACGAGTACAAGCAGAATAATATGGAACTTATGGAAATGCGACTTAATATTGTAATACAAATTATTACACCATAAGAAAAATGAAAATATCTGGCGACGGGAATTAGAAATAACATAACTTCATAACAATACATGAATTAGAAATAATAACCTTATTTAAATGCGTGACGTATATCAGATGTTAAATTACGTTTCATTAATGTAAGGGATTTGCAGTAAACCACTCGTACATTACTAATGACGACTTTGTGCTGTTCAATAACTGGGTGCAATAGATATTTTAGCATCATCTTAGAAATATGTATACAATTGAACTCTTTTGAACTCTTCGCTAAAGTAATGTCAGATTTACTTTCTTCTTCTTTTACGAAGTTGATGCAAGTTGAATTTTTAACTGAAGTATTTAAACCGAAACTATAAATTACTGGCTTTCAAATATTAGAAATTAAGTGATAAGAAGGATGCGTGGTTTTGTGAAATTAGTCGGACGAATAGTCAAACATATTTGTGGACTAAAAAACTGAATTAGGTATTCTATTCAATTCATTAAAACTATTGTAATTTCGTAAATCCTTTCCAGCAATATTCACATTACATGAAACCATTAAACTTTCTTACGTGAGTCTATCTTTTGTTATTTACCAATTGTTAACACGGATTCCCTTCGGCGTGAATGAACAATTCAAATTAGTTTCAAAAGTAATTCAACGCGAGGCTCTCCGTGAGTCAACGCACGCGAAAGGCAGAACTAACATCCACGATCCACAAAAGCAAATACGTTTTGAATCTGCCACGCATCTGATTAATTTCATAGTTTTAATATCTTTCCAATATTCATCTAGAAATTTCTATCTGTTAAATGAATGTTTGTTCGGAAAATATCGAATATTTAATACTAATAATCTTATATAAATTATTCCTTAAAATATATTAAAAACTCTCTAATTCTATCTCCAAATTACCAATTTTTTAATGAAATATAAATGTGAGATGCTTGGCCTTACAATTTTCGTCTAAAATGTACTAAAAGTAGCGATTAAGAAATATTCATCGCATCCTAATGAATAGAAGACATATACTAGATGAAACATTACTATTACCAATACAATACGTCTGGAATACAGTCATGGAGTACAGCCTGTAGTGAGTGAACAACTCGTCATGATCTTATGAGAACGAAACAGTTTTAACATATCCCTAAAGTGACTGTGTACAATATTTGCACTTATACAAACGTGTTACATCACTCTTTAGTCTTTATAATTTCCTTATTTCACAAAAATAGTAGTTTTACACTTGCGTGGGCCTCACAGAACGTCCCATTCTTTAGACAGGGAATGTCAACCATGCACGCAAGAGTAGATAATCAACACATAGACAATCACATCTAGATAACCATATCCGATGTGTTGCCAGGCCGCCATTTGCTCTAGGTTTATTTAAAGTACAACTTACTAATGCCGTTAAATATCCTGTATCCGTTGATCTTGGACACCTTGCCAGTCGTGATAATGTGGTCGAGACACCAACTGAACACAAAGCTGAAAGAACCTCCTGCGATGTATGGGATGGCAGAGAGAGCAGCGTTCTGCGAACAAAAATTTATTTATTATAATTTTGAGATACGACATCTTCAATTTGTGGTGGAATATTTTACTTCATAGGAGTGCGAAACAAACAGAAGTGTTTTTTGCGGAGTTACGACTTCTTCGCTATTGAGTAAGTTCATAGGTGATTTAAATTACTTTAGAATGAGAATTCATATACTCGTTGAGGTACCTTTTTTTCCACTTAACTTGAAAGAACTAACATTCATTTTGATAACATATTCAAAAATATTGGTATGTATGTACTTTGACACAACAGCTCTTTACGAGCTAAGGCCTACCAACAGCATCCCGGCCTTGCGGCCATGGGTTAAGGGGTACGTGTGGTTATCACATAGCTATCCCTTCGCTGTATTTTGGTCTTCCCAGCCTCAGAAGTGGGCTTCCTCATCGTCACTGAGCAACATATTTTTTATATTTATTTATTTATTTATTTATTTATTTATTTATTTATTTATTTATTTATTTATTTATTTATTTATTTATTTGATTGTTTTGTACATAGATCAGTTTTTGATAACTTTACATATGTATTGATGACTTATTAAATAAAACTTAACCTAACTTAACACTACTACAGAGGTTGAGGAAACCATATTGGCACCTCATAGGATCTATTCCAAATTTGAAAACAATTTACAAAATATGTGGAATGGATATTTATTTTTTATGCGAATGGGATGGATGGGGATTTTTGCAAAGTTTGAATGAAGATAAGGTTTGGATATGGTGTATTAGAGAATACGTTGTGGGATAGGTGGGAGATGAGGTGCATGATGGGGTCGAGGTTGAATTCATTGTGTAATTGATGATTAGATATGAACCAGGATGATTAGTGATTGTAGGGGGAATTGGATCTGTACTATTTGAATTTTGTTGATGTTTGTTTTTGCAGCATTGATACATACTGGGCAGGCGTAGAGAAGAGTAGGTCTGATTATTGTTTTGAATAAAGTAATAGCTGTTTTGTATGGGAGGTAATTATTCCTATTTATTAGAGGTTTTAATTGATGCAGTTTGTTTTTAGTTTGTATTATTTTGATGTCTATGTGTTGTTTCCATTTCATTTTGGTGTCGATGTGCAGTTCAAGATATTTTATGGACCTATTTGGTGGGTACCATGTTAATGGGGTTGGTAAAATGTATGGTCTTAAAGATAATATTCTTGATGCAGTTTTGTTTGGGTTTAATTTTATTTTTAATTTGGATGACCAACTGTCTATTTGGTTTAGATAGAATTGTATGTGGTTTTTAATATTGATTAGAGAGTGGTTGGAAGAGAAGATAAGTGTGTCATCTGCAAACTGGCAGCAACAGACACTGGGACATTGCAAGGAAAGCGCGCAATTAATCGAACCCGGGGTTGCACCGTGCAAAGCCACCGAGGGTCAAGAATAATGGTTAAAATAAGTGATTACTGAGATCAAATCTTCAAACATAGCAATCAACTAGTCGACTTCATATCCAATTGAATAGCATTGGAGGTATAAACAAACGTACCAGGTTGTCAAAAAAATTAATCAAACTTTTTAAAAATATAATAATTAATAATAGGCTTACCAATCAAAATTTAAACCTGACATCCCATTAAACAAGTCAATTACATCCCTTTCCTTATTGAACTCCTTGAGCACAAAAAAAAGGACCCATAAATTTGTGATTTATTTACCCATTCCTTTTCATCAATATCTCAAATCAACCTCTTATTTGAATAGTAATTAAAAGAGGTGGACAATCAGTAAAATTGGTCATGAATGTCAAGTCTTTATTTCGTACTTACTATATTCTTAGAAAGTTTCTACCCCGAAAACAATTTCACACAAAAGTGTTGTCCGATTCCACGCTTTAAACAAATATTTTGCGAGAGCACAAACAAGTTTTTGAGGACATACATAGTTACATATTTTGCTCGGTAATCTCCGTTCTGGGAACCATATTAAAGGTCGCTCAGTACGATAGTACCTTATTTGTTGTGTGTCGTATACCTGTTGTTCAATTTTTTCAATGTCCTTCAATTGAAACGCTGCTCGACAAAAGTCATTTTTTAGCCTGTTGTTTTTTCCAAAATATCACAATTTTAATCCTAATTTTTATGTAAAATAATATACAGAATAATATCAAGCAGACAAATACTTAATTGCACATTGAATCAAATTAGACTCCTAGAGGAACGTTTTTCAAAAAGTTCCGACCCATAGGACTCAAACTTTGGTAGTCGATCTGTGCAAACCACTGCACATTACACCGGATCGTTTGGAAACCTTAGTAAAATAGCATCGAAAAGATTTTGCGACTAGAACACCCTTCTGAGTACAGCTGATGACAAACAGATATTGGAGGAAACAAAGAATAGAAATGGAGTTTCCATTCAGCGGATATCACTTCTCTCTACCCATTCAATCAAACATTCCACCAAAATAATATTGTGTAAGTAATAATTACTTAAAGATGTAAAATACTCTTTCATATTTACAAGAAAATAATAAAAAGGAAGTTTTCTTCGTGATATTCATACATCGAATAAGCATCTCGGAGTTCGATTAGCTTATTTATGTAGTTCCAAAACGCGTTCTAAAAGCATTTACATCTCCTCGTGGCTTAGGTCACGAGAAAGGGACCTAAGAAACGTTAGAATGGGCAACATGAGCTGTGTCCTCGGGTATTACTTTTAATACACGATCACGTTCAACAAATCAACCTTAAAAGAACCTCTTAAAATTACACTAGAGGGTACGAACTGCAAAACTGAAAAATGCTATAAATGAAGAAAAGAATCATGAAATAAAAGCATAAACTGGCGTTGGTTCAACGACAGAACGTACATTCTAAAAGAAGTAAAATAAAAAGGGAGAATTTTTTTTCTTGCGTGACGAAGAAGATGGCGTACGTAATGGGTGCCAACAGTAGCACACACACACAAACACACCGTGAATCATCAGTCATGTAAATGCGTGTTGTTTACGCCGTACCAACAATTCTCACGTTGGGAGGCAGGATCTGACGAACGTGATAGGACTGAGCTCCAATCGCAACAGAGCATGACGTCGCCCTCTTCTCTTACCATCGCAAAATGCGTCATTATGTATAAAAGCAATACCTCGTGGTCATAATTGATTGCAATTGCTCTAAACAGTTCGCTGGTTCCAATTAACATGATTCATGCGCAAGTACTAAAGGGTGTAACCGCATACACATGGTACTGAATGACTTTTTGTTGCATAACCCTATTTATGCATAGTATAACCTCGAGAAGTACTTTATTAATTATTAGTAAGTTTACCGCACATGGAGACTTTACAGTATCAGTGGATTCTTTCTAGTACCAAGTCCAGCAACTTATTAATTTAGTTCTCTATAACTGATCGTATTTGAATCGTTTATTTCTGAAACACGTCGAATTTCGTATAACACGTGAACAATCATCTTTAGTTTTTAGACTTTAGGACCTGTGTCCATGCATGTATTACACGTTTCACTACGGATGGACCACAAATAACTACTTTAATTCTGTACTTGAACTCTGGGTGACTTCTGATTATTACCTATAGTTTTAAGGAGCTGTTTTCCTTTGGTTTTGCGTGAAAAACTGTTATTTATAATACCTTTTCTAAAGTACTTTCAAACTACTCGTTAAAAATGTACATGACCTTATTTCAAAAACTATTTTATTGAACACATTACAATAAGAAAACAAGATGGCTTACTAAATTGTCCAGTTTGCTTCATATGTCACATTTCATATATGTTACCCTGGCGCTTAAAGACGCATGGAACAGTTTCTAAAGAGAGGCGTAGCTTATTAAAAAACGAACATTCTGGTGCTGTTACTTTTAAATATAACGTAAGCTAATGGAATTGTAGCCAATACTTTATATTTTAACAGAAAGAACATTGTTTTCTTTCATAGTTTGCAAAAAAGCAATAAGAGTTTGCAAGTTTTTTAAAAATATTTTGACATAAAATATTCAAAATTGTTATGTTCTTCATATGACTTATTCCAATTGTCACCTGTTCGTAAAATGTCCTGTTAAGTACTTTAGAATATTTTTTTACATTAATGAGTTTTACTGGATAATTCAGCTTAAAAACATTCAACTTAAAAACATGTGGTACTCACAGTTCTCAAATTTTGATATTTTAGGAGGCACACTTATCAATCATTTAAAGCAGAGAAAATACATTAGTTAATGTCATATTTTTAACTACGAACGATTCAAAATGAACGCAAAATATAGCTTCTTCATTCATTGTAAGCCGATAGCGTTTTTCACATACATTTCTCAACCACTTACCCTTTAGTGGTTTCTGTTTAGGAAATTTAAATGCAGACGTCAGTATGAAACGCTCTGTAATATTTTTTTTTGCCATCAAAAACACGACGCGAACGAATTTCTGTTAGAAAATATTCTAACTAATACACTTTAAATACAATTAATATCTAGCAAACTACGAGGAAACGTATACCATATTTTATTATTTTTTCACAATTTCCCACTTGAACCATTTTATTCACTAAAATCAATCATTGAAACATGTTCTTAAATGTATGATATGTTCATTATTTATATTTCGTCAAAATAAACATATTGTTTATCCATTATTTACGCCACGGTAAACGATTTCTTCACGGACCACCTGGCAAATCTTCAGTGCTCATTTAGAAATGACGAAACCTTTGATATTAACATCGAAAGGGACTTACACTTTTGATGTCGTAATGCAGAATATAGCTCATGTAGGTTGGGAGACAGGTGAGCAAAGCGAAGAAGGTCCAGCCGATGCCCAGGTGCATGGATGCACATGCCCAAAGACCCCGAGTGGTAAGGATCTTCTTCCACGGAACAGGCAGTTTCCTCTATAATGCACACAAACTCAGCGCGTTATGGACCTCGCGTAGTAAGAACAAGAAATGTGGGCTTTCTTTGATAACACGCTAACTCAATAGCTCGCCTTTGGTAACAATATCAAGGAGCATCAATAAAATCTTTAAATCGCATTTGTTACACATACAGCGCATGTTTTCGGGTAGTAGATAAACACGTAATTTATCTTAGACGGAAAGTAATGTAGATACCATATTAAAACATTATATTTCATTGTTCTTTAAAGTTATTTCGATATTTATTTTCATTATTAGTGCAATTCTTTCTTACGATATATAATTAAGTCTTACGATATATATATATATATATATATATATATATATATATATATATATATATATATGTGTGTGTGTGTGTGTGTGTGTGTGTGTGTGTGTGTGTGTGTGTGTGTGTGTGCTGAAAATTGTTTCACGTTTTACGAATATTTACAAAATGCAGATAAATACAGAAGAATAAAAGATTACGTCAGTGGCTGAAATTAAACGCAATCTGTTATCACCATAGATCCTGCAATTTCTCCATACTGAAGTCAATATGCTCTCTCGCAAGGAACTCCCAAATATTTGGCAGGTCATTTCAACACTAATGGATTTATTTCCTCTCAGTGTCTATTGCACCAACTCAAATTAGTGTTAGTTTTCCTACTGTCAACATTTGTAAACTGATCATGAAATAGAGGCAAACATGTTTGTAAGAAGCCTGCAAAGATAATAAAGCTTCTTGCCTCAATGCCTGAATTAAAATGCACAATTAATACTCAAAATTGATACGGAAATTAAATGAATATTGTTTTGCATTTAGACTCACATCCAGTGTAGGATATTGTGGAATAAAAAAGTCACTTGAGGTACATATCATAATCGTTTAAACTTCTACAATTTCTGTCGTGATTATTCAGGGTTTTCAAGACAGTAACTTGTATAATGTGACGTAGATGTGGCAGTGAGTTTTTCACAATCGCATCTGAATCTTTATTACATGAATACTAAATGGCAAATGAAAATGTTAAGCAACGTAAAAGCATAAGAAACATACGAAAATGTGCCCTAAGAAGAATTTGAATTATACGATGGTTGCTTTAGTATCTATGACTATGCAAGATTTTTTAATATATTCTTCAGTAAAAGGGAATCATTCTAACATGTAAATAGAATACTGTTTGAACAAGAAGAACTTTACTAAATTGATAATGAAACAAACTTTGCTAAATAATACGCCCAGCAATAGAAATGTTACGACTTAATGTATAATTACTTTCTGACTGACCTAGATGTAGAATAACGGTTGAAATATATCAAATTTATGTACGTATTTGTTAGGTGTGTGTAATTCTTACATGGGTTGAACGGTGTGTGAATGCCAACTTTTGATTTATTTTATAAATTTTGATGAAATTAATTTATTTTGATTTATATGAATTGATTTAACTAGGACATACTCAACACTGCAATGTAATATCTCCACCATAACGAGCACAACAGGGAAGGCAAAACCAACAATAACAAAAAGGTACGATATAACAATCAATGTACAGAGAATCCACTCACGCTAACTATAATCTAACATACCTATACCGGAAGCTTATTGACACTTAGACCTGAGGATGATTCATCCTATAATATTATAGAAATCTTAAATAAAAATCTGACAGGAAGAACAAAAAGGGCAACAAAACGAGAACGATAAAGAAAATAACAAAAAACACCACAACAAATATTAGTAAAAACGGAAGCAACAATAACTAACAAACTCAACGCAGAAAAACAACAAAAACCAAGTGGCAACAAGAGCCCGTCCCGTACCTTCTGAGGCACGCTGCCGAGCGACGTTTCGATGTAACGCCGCTCTTCCGGGGTGATGCGTGGGTGCTTGGCCGGAGAGTCGAAGACGCAGAGCAGCCAGGGCAAGTACCAGATCACGCCGAGCGCCCCCGTCACGTAGAACACCAGCGGCCACCCGTTCAGCCACTCCACGTCGCACAGGAGCCCGCTCATGGGCATCGTGATCACCGTGCCCAAGTACCCACCTGCGCGCATTGCAACAGGAACATCGTTGAAAGCGTTGTGCGCAGAAGGAGAATTCCGCAATGATATTGCTCGCCCACGTTAATCAAACACAAGATTCAATTCTCACAGAAATTAAGAGTATGCTGTAGTTTCTAGTTCATGTTTGGATGTTTTGTAAATTATGACGTTCAAATAATTGTTACAAACTTTAAGTTATTT
Organism: Gryllus longicercus; assembly: GCA_038098605.1. Lineage (NCBI taxonomy): Eukaryota > Metazoa > Arthropoda > Insecta > Orthoptera > Gryllidae > Gryllus > Gryllus longicercus. The sequence continues at coordinate 240,340 of JAZDUA010000016.1, forward strand.
TAAGTAATTAAGTGCTCAGTAATATAATCGATTTAAATAATTGATTAAATCATTGTAAAAGAAATCTTAAGAATATATTTTTCAAAGAATACAATATATTTAAACGGTACCGTAAATTATATCACGTTAAATACGTTGCTTGAGTTAATTTCTATTTAATATTTCTTCCTCTGTATAATCACACACACAGAGAGGAATTTAAATCGAAATATTTCAACCAGAAAGTGACTACTATGGCATGGTTTTTAACTGCCAGAAATATAAATATCACTAGACGAGTATACAATATTCTCCCGGCAACTAGAATGGCATCCATATCCGAAATAAAAAGTACTCTGATCAAGATTTCAAAGTGAGTGAGAAGTCCGACAAGAGACCAATCAGCCAGGTGCTCAGATAACAGGCGAATACAAAGCAGACTAACAAAAGAAACGGGAGAGCTGTAGACGAGCAGAAAAATTACGCAAAGCAGGCTATAGTCGGATTGACTTCTGGTTGTCGAGCAGATCAAAACGTAAACGGATAGGAAACCTATGCACTGCTTGGTAGATCGCCAACCGGACTTGTTTCATTTTTTCTCTCCTTCTTCTTGTTCTTCTTCTTCTACTATTTCTTCTTCCTTTTCTTGTGTCATCCGCATTGTTGGTTGTCGCCTCTTAGTCAATACACGTAAATTCGGGAGTACTCCTAAGGCAACTCCACACATTCGGTATTCTGCGAGTACCTAGTGACTGGTAATCCCGAGTAGAGTGGATGGGTTGATTGCTATTTGCCGACCGAAGAACATTCACCCGATGCTCACCCTACCCATCGGGTGTCGGTCTTCTGCACAGATCAAAGAAAGCAAACATTCATCGGCTGCGAGGTGCTTCAACTTATGTGATTTTGAATGATAATATGAAGGAGGCCTATACAAAAGAAAATTGCAAATACCGTACTATAATACACGGTTTTTCAGAATTTCACATTCATTGTTTCACTTCTATAATTAATAAATATTCATTATTCACTTGGACTAAATCTTTTATTTTAAATCGTGTTATATTTGTACAAAAATTTGTAAAAATTGTTAAAAATGTGATCGTATTCTCTCTACCGTAATAGTACACGGTTGCACGTGGTTAGCATTTGAGCTTCTAAAGATGAATACAAGATGAATGCGTGTTCCTCAACTGTATTGTAACTCTATGACAATAATAGTGAGCTATTGTGAAGATAAAACTCTCTAAATAGGATTTTTTATTTAGGTCAGATTTTCGAGTTCGGGAATCGCTGTGCAACACCCCGACAATAGCACTTCAGTTTCCTCAGTTTTTCGTCATGCTTGACTTCTAGAAATTCCGAGCACTACTGAAAAATCGGGTTCTTGGTCGGACAGTGAGTCCAATTTCGGTGTCCCGACGGTCGGTCCGACGAATTGTCCCGTGTGTAGAGGCCTCGAGGGAGGGGGACTCGCTCACCCGAGTAGACGAGTGCGAAGCGCGAGCGCTCCTGCGGCGGCGCCCACTTGGCGATCATGGCCTGCGCCGCGGGGAAGGTGACGGACTCGGCCAGCCCCTCCAGCACGCGCACGGCGAACAGCACGGACCAGTGCGCGTGCGCCGCCACGGCCGTCAGCAGCGTGAGCAGCGCCGTCAGGAACACGCCCAGCCCGAACACCAGCTTGCCTCCGTAGCGCTCGGCCAGCAGCCCGCCCGGCAGCTGGCCCGCCGCGTAGCCCCAGAAGAAGCCCGACAGCACGAAGCCCTGCATCTCCTCGTTCCACTCGAACTCGCCGCTCTGCGGGAGAGAAAATCAACAACATTTTGAAAAAATGAATTTAACGTGAAGAACAGTTAAAACTGTTTGACATGCAAAATGTGCATGCTTTCTTGAGCTTCGCTCTAATTTAGAACGAAAATCGAATTGACGGTCGGAATTTACCACATCCCAGTGAACCAATTTTTCCGGCCATACCTCGGTGTTCGAATTGGAAGCGAGGCACTGCAATGTTTGTGCCTCCCATGGGATGGACCCTCTCGCCGTTGCTCACGCAGACGGCGATGAAGGTACCCTAGAGCAAGTTATACCGCTCTCAGACATACATCTACTATGGAGATATTTTGATGTTAAGTGTCGACACGCATCAACTCGTTTCTTGTTTATATATATATATATATATATATATATATATATATATATATATATATATATATGCTACATCTGTTGATAATTTTCCTTTGCAAATAGTTTTTATTACATGCGTCTTTCATTGACGAAACGCGTCTCCAAGCCCTGCGGGGCGTTGAGCGCTTTGCACTTCCGGAGTAATCCTCCATTAATTCATATATGTCATGTCACGTCTCGTCGCAGTCAGTTTTCAAGAGGACCGCCAAGTAGCATCTCCGCGTACGCGCCCCCTACTCCGCACCCTTGCGACGCTACCCAGCGGCTAGAATTGGGAAGAAATTAGGATTGGGGTGGGGTTTAGGACACTTCACGGGGGTTAGACTAGCCTCAGTAAAGCATTCAAACTCGTTTTGTCGTAAGAACATAGGAGCGAATATTCGCTCCTTGCTACATGTATTCATAATTCAACTTTAGACGTGTATATATATATATATATATATATATATATATATATATATATATATATATATATATATATTGAAACGCGGAAGCGTTTCCATACGCAATTAAAGACAAGGAGTACAGGAGTATAATTACTACTCATTTTGAACTGCGCGGCATAGCGGCAGGTGCGAGGACAAACGGTGGGGGGAAGAGTGGACGTTGCCTCCGCCGTGGCCTAGCGAGAGAGGGGGGGATTTCGGCCGTTACGAATCGAGCGCGACGGTTGAAAGCAGTGGCCGGGAGACGGCCGTTGAGGACAGTTGCTGAGAGCGAGTGTAAGAAAGTGGCCGGAAAAAAGACGGTTAACTGTAAGCAGAGAAGGACATTACCAAAGACGAAGAACGTGAAACAGTGTTAGGTTTATAGAATCGCTGATTAGAAGCCGATAACGTGGAAGTCGGGAGAGATTAGCCCGTAGATACTCTAAATTGCGTTCGTGATAAGGAATGCAGTGGAAAGAACAATAGAATAGTGGGTAGTGTAATGGATGCCGGCACGGAGGGTAACCACGTGCTCGACGGATGCAAGAGGGGAGCAGAAATGAACTGAGAAAGAGTGCTGCGACGTCATCCAAGTATATGATAGAACGAAATGGACATCCAGGAGATGCTGTGAGTGTGTGTGTGTGGAACTAAAAGCGGAAACATCCCGGATTGCGGCCGAGGAATTCTCGTCGCCGCCACTGCAGACCGGCGAGGCACGTGTCTGCGTCACCAACCGCCTGGGGACGCCGAGCTGCGGTGAAGGTCAACGGTCGCCGTCGGCGAGGGCGAGCAGCTGCGACAATCGAATTACTTAATGGGGGCCCCAGGTATGATAAGATTATACGGTAACTAGAATCTTGGTACCAAGACATCGAGGTCTTATGTATTTAATCAGGTGTATTAGACGTTGATTCATGAATAAATTGTATTTGTGTTTATACTAATTTATTACTTTGATTTACCAATGTATTATCAATTCCCTCTGAAGACCCATTCACGAGTAAGACACCCGTCCTTTATAACCTTGATATTTGCAGTGGAAAATACCGACAATCAGGTACGTCACAATATATATATATATATATATATATATATATATATATATATATATATATATATATAAACAAGAAACGAGTTTGTAGTGTGTGTTATATGTAGTTATGTGTAGTATGTGTTAGACGTGTATATATATATATATATATACACGTCTAAAGTTGAATTATGAATACATGTAGCAAGGAGCGAATATTCGCTCCTATGTTCTTACGACAAAACGAGTTTGAATGCTTTACTGAGGCTAGTCTAACCCCCGTGAAGTGTCTTAAACCCCACCCCAATCCTAATTCCTTCCCAATTCTAGCCGCTGGGTAGTGTCGCAAGGGCGCGGAGTAGGGGGCGCGTACGCGGAGATGCTACTTGGCGGTCCTTGGAGCAGGGCAGGGCTTGGCAGGGCTTGGAGACGCGTTTCGTCAATGAAAGACGCATGTAATAAAAACTATTTGCAAAGGAAAATTATCAACAGATGTAGCATATTATTTCCGGAGCTATAGGTGAAGGAATCGACTTACTGCTGTGATAAAATGGATAACGATTATTCGAATATCTCCATTCCCGAAAGACCTCAAGAAAATGTACACAATGAAGCTTCATATATGTCCAGAAACAAAACAAGGGGTCATCTCACCATTTGCTCAAAGGATCAGGGAAACTGGACGAAAAAACATGACGAATGCTGGTGCAGGGGCGGATTTTTTTGAAAAAGATGAAAGGCCACGCCTCTCCTACTGTCTGCGAAATTTTCACAACAAACTTTCTTACTTCTCTACACACTTTTCCCCCAAGGTTGTATAGCGACATAGCTCTAACATAGTGATTTCGTCTGGTGATTGGATTGGCACGCCCGCTTTATTTGGAAAGCGGTATTCGGCCGCTCGATATATACTGTGTATAGATTTGTACTTTTGTTTTGTGCCCAGAGTCTTCTAGAACACAACATCATGAATCATATTTTTTTCAGGAATGGAAAGTATTCACAATCAGTCTTACAGTTCAAGATACGATAAATGATTTTTGAATACCGTTCAACGTAGGAGAAATACAATTTTACACAATACACATGTGTATTTGGGTGAAGCTACTTAAGAATATATTTATACGTAACACTAGAAAACAACCCTCTTCAATTATATATCTTTAGGCATACGACGCTTAATGTATTTTGAATTTGAAGACTTGTCTCCAAATACAATGAATTTATATTTTGCTTAAGCTCTTATTTTTTTGGATTAAGGAGTTTTTTTATAATGAGACTCAAATTCGAACCTGTTATTTAAAAAAATCAAATTTGAAAATAATAAACTGAACATTCACAAATAGTACAACAACTATTCAGACTTATTGTTCATGTTTGGCGTAAAATATAATGATCGTAGAAGTAAAAGTTTAAGACCGATGCTCGTAAGCAGTTAACAAAATGTTCCTGATCCTTCCAAACTCTTCCTTTTTGGTGAAAAGAGCATAGAGATGCGTTTTTGGAACGCAATTGTTATAAAATGCTCAAGCTAATTTATATTTAGCAAGTACATCTCTTTGTTTGTGCCTCATTCGAACACTCTTTAACTCAACGCAGTTACGTGGAGCCAAAAATGTTTGCCATGACAGCAATGTTAAAAATTGAACGCGATTTTTGCGTGTTTTCGTATTTCTCTGGAACATTACATCAAATATTGTTGGGACTTTGGCCTATGGCAGATTGGTACCAATGTGGTACCAGATGTGCTTGAACTAAAAAAGAATCATTTAAATCAATTGATGGTTTACCAAGAAAATGAACATACCCGCAATATAACAGCGGCTTCAATTGATAATTTCCTACTTGTTTTGAAACCGGGTAATGAACGATTTAGAAGTAAAATGAAACGGTAATGTATATTTTGCATAACATCAGACAAGTCTTTATCCCCAGTTCCAGTTCTATTCTTGGAAAATTCATAATGAAACGTGTAACTTGTCTCCGTATTAACAAAAGATTCAAAGGTCGAATATACCGACAGTAGAGCTTTGTCACTTTGTAGACTTTCTTTTTAACAGTCGTCTTGTTTGCAGATAAAATAGGGTGCTTTGTCTTCGTTGCAAAAAAAGCAAGTCGACCTGTTACGACGAAAATGCGAAGGTACAAACTGGCATCACGTGGACTTTAAACCTAAATCCCCTAAATAGACATCGTGGTTTGTTATGGTTATGAAATAATGATCAATATTGATGAATTATTGATCCACAAGTGAGAAAAAGTTTCTCACATTTTTGTAGAATGTCTAAGGTCTGACGTCCATGGCACTGGTACGTTTCCAATTCAAACTTGAATTTTGGAAGTCTCCTTAAGGTATTACGTTTCATGCACTTCATATATAAAATAGAGCTAGAATTGTAGAGTATTTATTGATCTATTGATTGGTACTGGCCTAATTAGTATATTCTTATACTTATATTTTATATATTTGTTATATAATAATACTGTAATTATTATTCATTAATACTGAATTAATTTAGGGTTCTTAACTGCGAGACTCCAACGGGTATTGTCATGTTGATATTTTTTTTGCTATTAAAGTTCATAATTAAAATAAACTTTAAATATACGAATCTGTTCAACTTTGGGAATAGAAACGTACATAATGAATAATCAATAAAAATTAATATTAAAATATGTATATATCATTACAAAATGAGGTTTGATTTGTCTGATGAATTAAGTCGCATACAATTCATGTTATGCTGAAATAGAAGTGCTAAAATCCACAGCGTTTGATCATTGTAGGTGCTTTCAAATTTCACAATACATTTTTTTCTAAAATTCTTCCAGAATATTCTAGAAGCATCCAGCTAAAAACGATTGACGCATAACAATATATTCGTCTTGCCGAGAGGAATTGAATGAGCTATAGATTAGGTTCTTCAAGTTGCTTTAAAAGTTTAAAAACGCATTTTAAATGCTTAACACTCACCAGACATTTGTTTTCGAGATTCTACGTATAATATTCTGGAAGGTTTCAAGGGTAGTGAAATGGTCAGTTTCCCTTAAATAATTGTTGTTCTCCTGTATTGACTAAAATTTGAAATTGAAGTGCCAGGCACTGAATAATAAGCTGATCGTGGGATGCCACGCTCTTCTAAATTACATAAATAAAACGGATATTTCAAATGAATTTCATCACTTGCACCTCAAAAATCTGGTGTTAGCAAATAGTGATCTGAAGTGCTTCCAAACGCTGTTATTGAATATTCAACATAGCACGCCCAAAATTCAATTTTGTTGCAATTCACTGCGATGTAAATAGTAATAATACGAGTAAATAGACATTAGATCACTTCAGTACCTGTGAGCTTGAAGAGGAACCATCGCTGTCCGGAGCCTCGCACGTGCCATCGCTGTCCATGACATCAGTCGAATCAGATCCTGTAGAGTTCACCATTGTGACAATGGCGACGGAGAGGTTGACACGGAGGGAGTAGAGGATGGCCATTCCCAGGAACCCCAGGAGGCCGAACACATACCGGCACTTCACAGCATCTGCAATACGATTGTAGATCAGGACCAAGAATTATATATAGCACCATTCTGGGCAGTTACGTTTTGGAATAATTATTAATCGACATTGATTGAAGAAATATAATTTAAAACATATTTAGTAGAGATGGTGGGCAATTATTGTGTAAAACTGTATAGATTTTGCCACAAGAAAACAATAACACCATGAAAAATTAAAAGATACTCTTCGGAGCGTTTCCACACAGCCACGAAAAACGGGTTTTCGCGCCAGAATGAAGCAGCTTTGAGAACTTCAGTAAGACGTGTGACCTCCTCGAATACTATTAAAGATTCTATACTGATAATGACTGTTTGTGTAAAGACTACATGTACCTGACTATACTAAATGTACCCAATAAATAATGTAATATACCTGGCTTCTGTTTGCAAATTGTCAGACCGTTGCACGAGTTCCTGTTGTATTTGCGGTGACTGACCTCTTTCATACAAGTTGTTATTTTTCAAAACGCAAAATATGTTTAAGGAAAATCGTGTGTCTTTAACATGAACGTAACGTAGGTGGTGTTTTTGGAAAAATATTTATTGATAAATCAAGCTCTTTTTTGGCAGAGTCTCTTGCTTTTTAGTGTCCCGAGCATGCATAAGCACTTAACTCCATTTACGTATATTTTCGTGCTACACAAACAGGTACTTGATGAATGTATCGAAACATGTAACTAGCGAAAACCCAGTACACAACATCGCCATGAAGCTCGATGAACGTCAAGAGTGGTCTGATACTCTTGCTTTATAAATACGAGTACAAGCAACATTGTCCTGGAGTAACATAGACAATTCATTTAAAATAATTTTCAAGCATTCATTAATTAGTCCCACGTGACAAGAGTTCAAAAAACCATCCACCGAGAATTAGAATAGATGATCAGTCACGATGATCAGCACTTCCACTCATGAATGAGGAAGCATTCGAAGTTGTTTGAATGGCGGCCTGTTGGTTGCCGGCCAGGAGCCGAAATCGATTTATCATCACAGTGTAAAGAGGACTAGGAAAATGCATTGTCTTGTGTTCCCGTGAAGCTTGGCTGATTTTTTTATGGAATGGCGAGGTGATAAGGTGGTGATGAGATTGGACAAGAACCATGTGCGGACCTATCAGACAGCAGCAAATTTCGGGAACCCGCATATTAATTGGTATTTTCATCTTTCTGTATTATTTTCATAACTACAATCACATATTCCAATGATAGAATACATTGAAAAAGTCTTTCCTCTGTTTATTGTTAATTTTGCATTACGAAAACAATTTTTTTTGTTTCTTGCAAACAACATTCACGTCATCAGCTAACAGAACTGCTCTTCCCTTTTGTAATGGTTGAGGACATCTCTTTCAGACATATAAAAGAAGACGATAAGACCTAAGATAGAACTCTGCGGGCCTCCCGTGCCCAATTAGCAAATAATTTGGAAGATTAAATAATGTTGTTTTGTGCCAGTAGGGTATTTTTAATCTGCGTTCAATGTTTGAGATTCGACGATATTCAATCTAGAATACCTAAAAGGAATTCCAAAAGAACGTAATTTTGAAAGCAAGTTATTGGGTTCGAAGACGTCGAAAGATTTCATAAGATATACAAATTTTGGAATTGATGCTTCATTTTGATCGATTGATGAAACATCTTTAAGAACAAAACAAAGTGCCAGTTTCCATAGAATTTTATTTTCTTTTCTATCCCTATGGAAAGCCTACAAATGGATCGTTTTTCCTGAGAGTAGCATACATTCGTATACAGAACTAGTGGAGCTTCAACAGCACATACTTTCTCGCATTATTTATACATTTGCAAATTCGAAAATTTAGAGAGTTTAATGAAAATGAGACCCGCTCCGGTCTTTTATGTGTCTCTTCTTCTATTAGTGGAAAAAATGAGAAAAAATTGGAGCAGTTTTTGAGAAAAGGATTGTTTTAAAAATTGTATTTACTTCCAGCCCAAATTTCGCGAACACTGCTGCTTTTCTTTTAAAAAAAATGTACACAACATTTTTTAAAGAGCTGATTTTTTAGAACAGACATTGTCTAAGGCAAACATGTCTATCTTCAATTTTGTAGATTTGAAATATTAACTAATTGCAATTTTCGCAAATATGGAGGGTTTACCAAAAAATGAGACCAGCATAATATTTTTTTACAGTTCTTAGTACATATGAGGAGTAAACGTAAAGGAAAAATTATGCTGTTTCAGAGAAAAAAAATTGTATAAAAAAATTTAAAATAGCCTATATTTCTCGAAAAAATTCGCAAAACTACTCATATTTTCGAAACATTGTTGATGACTTTATTTTAAGATCTGTCTTTAAGTAACATATTTCGTTAAGGAAAAATGTATATCTTCAATATTATAGTTGTAGGAAGACGCGCAAAAAATCACTTTTGCAATTTTTGAAAAATATAGGGTACAAACGGTCATGAGGACTCTTACGCGTCCTTTACGCTATCCGAGGACAAAGTGTAATAAAAAACTTTGATGCCATTTTTGAGGAAATTTTGAAAATGTTTTTGAGGCTTCATGTAAAGTATCCTCAAAAATCAAAACATTCGTTTGAAATTCCCAAAGCCTCGAGTTTGTGCAGACCGACAGGGGAATATCAATTTTGGAGAAAATCCCCTGAAAGCTTTGGGCGCGAGTATTGACCACGGACGGACGGACGGGCGGCGGACGGACGGACGGACGAACGGAAGGACGGACGGACGGACGGACGGACGGTCGTTTTAACGTCAATCTATTTTCCGGTATAAAGGACGCACAGAAAATGGATTCTAGCTACACCGCATGTTGGAGGAAGTCATTTACCATACATAGCAACAGGATTTATCCACTGCCAGGCCGTGTTAAGAAGAGTTTTTCTGCTAAAAATTCGCTGTTTTCCGGGTCACTATTACATCATACGATTACATACACTTTTTCTTTTTCTAAGTAAGTGCGAGAAAGTAGAAATGTCTCTAATATTTTTGAGGAAACTAACAAAAGAGAAATTTGTCGATAATTTTGAATTTCCTCTTAGACACTTTTTTTTTAAATGTGGTTTAGTTTCTAATCTTTTGAAAATATTAGTAAATATTCATGTGCATAAAGAAGCATTGAAAATATGAGTAAACGGGTGAGTTATGTCAGGGACCAGGGACTTTTTAATTTTTATTTCTCTTTATAGAAAATAATTATGCCTCAATCCTTTTAAAATTTAAAATACATCAAGGGGCTTGTTTTTGACATTTGAATTTGGTGGCAATGTCAGTCTCACGCTCTTCCTCGCCCCAACAACCTTCTCGGAATCTTTCTATCGAAATCGCCAGGGGTCGCAGGTCTCTAGAACGCAACTGTCCTGTTGACAGCTCATGTGCTGACAGACCACTAATTTAATTATTTTTGCTTGTGCTATTACTTTCTTTTGCTTTTTACTAAATGCATTTTCAGTAATATACATGGAAATCGATTGATGTGTTGTGATGGTAGAAATGAAGTAACGAGTTCGCTTGTTTTTACACGATGTTCTAATTCCTTGTGGTATCCAAGTATAGCTTTTTGAAGGAACGCGCGCGTTAAAGCGAAATAAAAGCACTGAAAAAATAAATTATATTTTTTACTTTGTCAACGGTATTATAAAATGCGTTCCGTGATTCCTGCAGCTAGTAGTGTGTATATAATTCCGTATTACCTTTAGTAATTAATCCTCACTTACGTGTATTATTTAAGGTGTCAGTGTTCAAGTTATTGATAATTGAAAGAATTTGTACATCCAGGTCGCTGTAACCGTTTTTTTGTTATTTTTTCATATGCAAACGTGGTTTTGTTAATTATGAATTGATTTATTTCTTTTAATTAACTGTTTTTCTTGTTGGAACATGTAACACCTTCGTTAAAAGAATGACCTAAATTGAGAAACTGCTGTTCTTAACAAGATTTTCCAAGTTCTCAAATCTTGCAGTTTCGTTTTCCAATAATTCCTCATACACGGATAAAGAAAGCCTAATTTACATTTTCAAGTATTCAAACGTAACAGAAAGCAGGCAAAAACCAATAATCCTTTAATTTATTTAACAGATCGTTTACATTCATTTTCTTGTTTAATTATTTATGATCCAAATTCCATTTTTTTCAGCCTGTTTATGAATAATAAATAATCTCCAGAATTATCATATTAACATTCTATTTACTAACGTATGACGAACTATTCTGAAAAAGTATGAAATAATTAAATTGTGAATGAAAATTAACGAAACTCGAAATTAATAGAGAATTATTATCCGTTTGTAATTTCATTTTTACAACTTTTTTGTATCACAGCTAAAAGGTCGTAAAACCACAGTCTGTGGGTAAGCACTTCGTGAAAAAACATGTGTGGGTCCATTATTGTTTTTGCTGATTTCCACCATAGATTAGGATAGTTATTTCTTAATTTTCAATCATTAGCGAATTTGTTCAAATTACAAAATCTATCATGGGTGTGGCCACTTAGAACCGTATTAACGAAACCATAATAACTATCGTAAATTAGTACGTTGTGCCTTCCTTCTCGCAAATCTTTGCAAGGACATACATTTTTTGTAAATATTATTCCAATAAAATATTAACTATGTTACTTAATTTACAAAATCACGAGTTGTTAAAAATACAAATTACTAAATCGAAATATTTTGTAGGAAATATATTGTATGTTTTTAATTTTTAATTTTAGTTGTTAAAAATATAAATGATATTAAATAGAATTATTTGTTGAAATTTACATTTTTCGATGTATGATTCCTTTTTATCAGTATTAATTATATTATATTTTTTATTAACCTACTACTTACTAAGTAATATCATTTCTTTGCGCATTTCAATTAGTTTTTTAGAAATATATATGAATTAAATGGTAAAATTTTCATATTTTTTCCTTCTGAATAGTCTGTCACTTCTAATGTTTCAGTTTAAAAGATAATAAATTAAACACAATTTAATTTTCCTCCACAGAAGAAACTCAGTTTAAAGCAGATGGAACAAAGTAAACGTGCAGCAGAAAATCTTGGGTGGATCTAGTACAGTTCTCGTGATTTCCCTTCTGCACCTCCGCGTGCTGTGAGGAAAAAACAAATCCCGCGATGTCGCCCAACGCTAAGCGAAAAGTCAAACTAGTCCTCGCGCCAATCGCCTCTCATTTGCAGAGGCCCACTTCCGCCAAACAGGGTCGTTGGTTGCCTCTGAAGGACGGCCGTAAACGCGTTGCATAATCACTTGGCGGTGGCCCACGTTCCCCCTTAAGCACATAATTTCCCGCAACTCATCGACGACGTAAACAAGAAAAGACGCGAGGGAATTAACATTTCACCCAATAAGACGAGTGCCAAAAAGAAATCATGGACCATCTATTCAAGATCAATGATTTTGAACCTTTATGCCCGAGGCGGCCCGTGGACCATATCTGTGTTGTATCATTAATGAGTTTCGGGAGCCAGTTGCTCATCAACACAGAGTTACCGGTCAGTTCCTTCGACTGCTGAATGTGCCGAGAGAGTTTGGCACTTTCAATGTTTCCCATTTTCAGTATTCAAATATGAAGAGTCCATCCTAAAACCCTGTTTGGGGAATTGACCGTCTCGGCGCTTATGTGGAAAGGAATCTGGGAGTTAAATAGGATATCTGGGTTTGATTCCCGGTCGGTGTAGTCTATCCAACATGCCAAAAATCATTTATCCGTGTATTTTTAAAATCTGTTTAGCAACTATGAAAATGGCAATAGCAGCTAGAATTTGCAACTGGATGAGGTTTACCAAATATTTATATGATTTCTGTGAAAATGAGCTCAAAACTGAATATTTTCAGAAACGCTCAAACCATATTTTCTCTAAAACAGGGTCTTAATCTTTTGTAATATTCTTCAAGTCATACATCAATTCTACTAATAGGGAACCGAAAAATTGAGAAAAATATCTTTTAGGCGCCGATAGATAGGAGCCAGGAAGTGGGTGAGACAATACCGAGAATCTAGCTGATACTTAAGAAAATAGAAAACTATCTAGTAGGAGAAAGTCAGTGCTATTCTGTAACACATTCTGAAACGCAGTACTTTTGGGCCTCTTACGCGTTGCTTCGCTCGAAAAGTGCAAAAGTTATACAGAATATTAAAAAACAATTGTGAATTAAGTGCCACTCCCCCGACCCGACAAGGGATGGTTTCACCAGGTCCGCTTAAATGGTTAAGCGAGGCTTTAGCAAAAATAAGCGAGCTTAGGTCAAAATAGCATTTCACCATGGTTCGTAAGCGTCGCTTAGCATTAAGCTGCGCTTTGTACGTAGGCGCTCGAATATCAATACTTATATTACAAAATCGCACGTATATGTGTATACATGTATGTATATATATATATGTATATATATAATTCACCACGTACGTAACGATTACGAAAAACTTAGACTTTGCCCAGAGCTTTGTGAGACTATTTTATTTAATTTTCCAATGTTTCAATTCATTATTCAATTTTCAGGGCTGTAATTGTACAATTAGCTATTTTGTAATGTAATATGATTATTCTTTTTATAAATAATAAATCTATGACATTTCTTTCAACAAGACTGTCAGGGGCGGATTACTATTTTTGCCGCCTGTAGGCACATCAAATTTGCCGCCCCCTGTTTAACATTAATATTACATTTCAAGTTGTAACGTTTCAGTAACAATTCTTCATTAATTTAAACGTTTTAACTTTAAAAGTAACATTATATTTTGCACATTGTTTTCTTAAATTAATTTTTTTTTGGATTAGCTAATTTTGGATATAAACTGTATCCTCATAGCAAGTAACGTTCAACATTATTAACGTTTCAACACTGAAACGTTAACATTAAAAGGAAACTAAAACATGACAACTAGAATTGCAACATGTTTTCTTTCGTCAACGGGCTTTAGTTTCAGATTCATATACTTCTGAAATCGTAAGGTATACTCTAATGAAGTAGACAAATAAATAGCTTGTATTAAATATTAATATGATATTTTTAAAATAAAAATATGATTTAAGCTGTTATAGTTGTTAGAGAACCTAAATTTGTTTTAGAAAATATCAAGAAAATTTTGCGCCTTTGAAAATTTGCCGCCCTTGAAAATTTGCCGCCATAGGCACGTGCCTACTGTGCCTATGCGTAAATCCACCTCTGAAGACAGTGTTATTGTTTGTACCCTGTAATGCAAAATTAATAACGATCGTAAAATCATTTGATAGAGTTATCAAACAATGAACAATAATAAAAAATCACACACTATCAGCAAACTATAAGGACTGAACCAAATGATGATGGTCCACGAAAAAGATTAAACAACTTTAAAACATGGAGACAACTGTGTCAAAGAACGTGCAAAACGGTGATGTGTTTACTTTCTAGCGTTGCCAACATTAGCGGAAGACGCACGAAACTCGCTTACCTAAGCCGCTCCGCTAGATCGCCTCGACGGGACTGGTGAAACGCGTTTGCCGTAAAATCGCTTAAATTTAAGTTAAATTTTGAACCAGCTTAAGAAAGCAGCGCTTAACGAAATATTGGTGAAATAGGCCGAAGAACAGGAAATTATTCACTGAAATTATCACCCTTTAATTTCAGGAATTAGTTCATGGTAGTTCGTAGCTTCGTGTAGTAAGTTTCTACACTAGTGAGTCTCAAAGTTTGGGTACATGTTTGCTAGACTTGGTAGAGAATTGAGGAATTTAAAGACTTCTCTGAAATACCATTTTATTCAATGAATAAATTTGTTGTAGTAGAAAATACACTGCAAAAAATTAGCAGCTAGTGTTGGCGTTTAAGCTCTGCAACTGTACCCGTTGAGATTTGTAGAGTTGCTCTGCAACTGTAGCCGCAGTATTCGTAACTCATCAGCTCGTCGCTTTCATACAGTCTTTACAAGCCAACGACCTTTAGAGATCTTCAGTACTGCACCACAATCATTTGCGTTGACTCACCTTGTTTGGCATCCTGACGATAATTGCACTGGGCTAGACTGACCGACCGAGGAGACCGAGTATCACGTGAAGCGCACGAGCAGACTTCCTCTGTGTGTACGTGAGTTAGGGACTTCCCCTACTTTTTGTTGGTTTTCTGATTATCTATGTGTCGCGGCAAAAAGTGAGGATGTGCCTTGAGGTTTAAGAGGAAGTCATGACACGTAAACAACTATAACACCACTTTTTCTCAGGAGTATCTTCTCTTTTTCTAGAAAGGATAACTGGGTATTGTTGAACCGAAACCGTCGTTATCACGAACAATAATGCGTTCAGATCGGAAAGACATTGAATGCAAATAAGAAATTAGAAAAGTCGATCAATTATTAATGTTGATTTATACATTCTTTGCTACACAGAGTGGCTCCAGAAACACTCTTCTGAATTGAAACACTTCCACTGGCCACCAAAATCCCCAGACATGAACATCATTATCATGTTGCGGACTTCTGCGGACTTGCGGGGTTCTTACACGATATTAGGCAAGTGTACATTTTTTGGATATATATATATATATATATATATATATATATATATATATATATATATATATATATATATTGTAACACCCACCGGTCGTCTCATGAGAGAACGCCCGGTAAGCGGCCCTTTGTAGCTCAGTCGGTGATGGAAGGAATCGTTAAACAGATACTGGTAACATGAAAGAAACACTTGGATCACTGGTAAAAATCACTTTTATTCCTGGGCAATCAAATTAAAATGCCCCAGGGAAGTTACACTTGTAAATTGAATAAAGAAATGTGAAAATTAGGTGGAAAGAAAAGGAGATGAAAAGTTAGTATTGAGAATAAAGCTTAAAATTAGGAAGACTTATAATTAACATTACAATGGTAAAAAATATTACAGGTCAATGTGTCATAGCGCGACACCGCATTACAGAATTTACGCAGGGATGAATACCCTGAATTATATTGCCTTGGTAAAGTTTTTTCTGTGGGCCCTAGACGGGCGCGGCGCGGCCGAGGGGGCGGCGGCAACCTTCACAGAGGGCGCGGCCGGGGCGATGCCCTTGCACCCACTCAGGCACGCACGTCAGCTGGTCGGCCGTTTGATGACGTCACCAAGGGGGGTGGCGGCGCGGGGCTGCGTTGACGGCGTCTGGTAGTGTTGTCTGGTTCAACTCGAAGCGGGACTGGTAGTAACTGGTAGACTTGGAGCGGCCGGGCGATCTCAATCTCAGGAACGTAGTAATTAACTATGCGTACCTCTGATTCTCATTATAATAATTGTCGAACACAACTTCGGACAGTTTAGCAATCCTTCGGAGAAACGTTCGCCTATCATCACGGCGAATTCCCACCCCAGAGAATTTTCTCTGTCTACTGCAGCCGGCTCAATGCTCAAAACTCGCAGCAAAATAATATAAGTCCCACATAGGCACATTCGCCCGAATAATTCCCACCCCAGATAAGTTTTTCTCCCAACTGCCCTCAGCCTAGAACTCAGGCTCCTTCCGACGAATAATTATAAGTTTTTCAGAGGCACGCTGGTCTCTCTCCGACGAATAGTTACCCCCCAGAGAAGATTCTCTCCCGACTGCTCCCCGTCTAATTGATCTGGCCCCGTCTGATGCTCTGCACTTTCTGATATTCTCTCAGTCGAAATTGTATTAGGTCAACTTTTACCCCCGCTCGTTTTCTCGTATGTTCCAGCTCCTTATGATAGTCGCGTCGCTATTGGCCAGAGGTAGTTGCGCATTACACTATTTCCAACCAATCGCGACGGGGAAGCCACGGAAGTTTCAACTCTTTGCGTCACTGTGAGCGTCCAGAATTTTCCTATTCCTTCTAGAACACCGGTCATGCTTGCACAAGACAGGCGTTGTCCGTGAAAGAATTTATCGCTCTGGGATTCCCTGGATGTCGATTTCAAGAGCGTTCTAGAAGGTTCGCAGCTGGCCATGCGAACACGTGCCTCTCAGTGAATCTTTCGACGACTGACCCTTGTAACGACTTTCTTAATGTGCCGGGGGCGCAAACGGGTGTCGCGATAAGCGAGGTTGCACGTGCAACGCCGTCTGTTCATTCTCCCAACTCCCCTCAGCCTTATGAAATTTTGTATGAGGAAATTGGTATCGCTACAATATATATATATATATATATATATATATATATATATATATATATATATATATATATATATTCCTCAACTTTGATTCATAACCAAAATTAATAAAATGGCTTTTTGTTCTAGACGTAAGAAGACGGAGAAATGTACCACTGAGATACTTATACCCACAAACTGTCATTGTCAACTATCAATGTTAAAATATTTACTGATTATTTTAATATTAAATGGGTTGTAAATTTACTTTGTTTAGAATGAAAAATAGTGATGCTGCTTTTATGAATGTCTTTTCCTGACGACGACGACGAAACTATTCCTTCACTTCGCAGACCACATATGTGTCAACTTCAAACTTTCTTCCACGAATAGATTTTTTCATTGGTTCAAAGAGATGTAATTCAGAGGGGTATAAATTCGGTCTGTATGGTGAATGGTGAAGCACAGTCCAACCCATGTAGTCGGTGCTTCTCTTGTTGCTACTCTCGCGTGTAGGCGTGAGTTATCGTGCTTTGTGCCTAATTCTTCTAAAGTCGAACTCGCTGGAAACGCTTCTTTGGGGTAGGTATTCAGAGCGTTGAAGTAAGAATTTGAATTGAGTATTAATTTCCCAAAAGTGATCAGCATGTCAGGACTACGCTGTTGCGGGACGCCTGGAGTGCAGCATATCATGAAGATAGCATTCTTCACTCTCCAAAGCTTTAACTCGTTTTCCTAACCGTCCAATGGTACTTCTGTCGACAGTAGAGGGACCATACATTGCGCATAACTGTGTTTGTGGATGTTCACAATAGTTTCCCTCTCCGCAATGAGAAACTCAATCACAGCACGCTAGTTGTTACGCACGTCATCTTCAGCCGACATTTTAACAGTTTGTTATAGAACAGCCATCTGTAAGAGAGACTTAAAATTCGTACAGTAACGCTAAATATACGAAAATTTTAAGGGTTAACAACAACAACTGTCTACCATTATTATAAGTTGAAGGAAAAACGTGGGGCATTACCTTCTGACTAACTCTCATAGTTACAATTATGCAGTATACTTAAAGTTACAATCTTATTTGTAGTCCTTAGAATAATGTTTTTAAGAAAAGAAGAGCAAGATGTCTTTAAAGGAGGAAGTTGATAACTGCAGGGAGAGAATACATGACCAGGAAAAATATTCATAAACCGGGAACAAGATACCTTCAGTTCAGGTGTGATAAATAATTGGATCGAACGTGAGCTATTTAAGACTAGATAATGCTAGGAATTATCGTACATATGGGGATTTTTTATTGTGATCTGGTGATACTGATACCTGATGAAAATGATTCACACGATGTGTGTTTTAATTACAGATATCTATATTGCATGAAACTATGCTTAAACCCTTTAATAAGTCAGTTTTGACAAAAACCACCAAATCTTAAAATGAATACAATCCAATGTTCCAAGATGTATGAAGAGAAAAATTCGCTTGTTCATCCATTTAACAAATTAAATTAAATAACTATAATTCTTGCTCATTGAAGAGAGATTAAAGAACTCATTCGAGAACCACCGCAATGGAATTAAAGGTTGTCACTAGAATATGACGGAAGTCTGACGTGTGGTTTAACTTCAATAATTCCCATGCCCACAACGAGTTGTATTCCAGACGCTGTAGCCAAAAATAGACCCATCCAATTTTCTTAAATGTCTGTACCCCATCTGCAATAAAAAATAATGAATTTGCTAGAAATTTGACACCCGTAAGCCGGACCTTTTTTATAAAACATTCAAGGAAATGAATTGAAAAAAATATCTTCAATTAGAGTACCATTCCTCAGATTTTATGACGTGTTTATGATGTACAGTGAAGGTGACACTTCAAACGCAGTGCAGAATATCTACAATGTTTCAATTTAGTAAAAATACATTGCAGACAGTAAATAAGTGTTGTGTGTTGAGGATTTCACGCCGTACACAACATTATAGTACATAATATTCCTAAGTTTTAATAATAATAATAATAATAATAATAATAATAATAATAATAATAATAATAATAACAATAATAATAATAATGCCTTTATTAGTAGTGTGGCTCAGGCCATGGGATTTGCACTTGAGTCTAATTACTTGGATAATTTATGAATAAGATTTGAAGTGCTTAAGCGTGAGGTCAGGCTGTATATTTAGGACTGGGAGGGCAAAGAGAGGAGTGCAATGCATCTCCGTGAACGACTAAAACCATGGCTGCCCAACTAGTTGGACTCAGGGTGTCTTGGCCATGGCTGCGACATTTTTATAAGCAAACCTGGCTCTATTTGAGAAACAAATTTAAAGAAAAAAGTAAATTTTTCAATTTTTTAAATAAATTGCCTTTATTTCAAGCAAAAATGAAGTCAAAACTAATATTTTTTGGAAATTGGGCATAACATTATTTATAGATCTAGATATATTCTAGATTTAGAGTTCAGCAAAAATGAAACCTGCGGCATGTTTTCAAGCGTACTTTGCTCCATCTGAGGGAAAAATAAACGAAAAATTTGAAGCCGTTATTGAGAAAATATTGACAATGTTAAGGTTTCACAGAAAGTACACCCAAATATCAAAACTACACTCAATAATCACACCCGTTCAAAATTCGCAGGGTCTAGTGTTCTCAGAGATTTATCAATTTGAAGCAAATCATCTGAACAGTTTAGTTACTAGCGTTGACCACATAGTGGCGAACTGACTGACGTTTTGTTGGAAATCAATTTTTTGGCATCAAGGACACAAAAAACGTGGACACTGAGTGCACACCGTGTTAGAAGAATGAAATTTACTTCATATATGAACTATATATATATATATATATATATATATATATATATATATATATATATATATATATATATATATTGTAGCGGTACAGAATTCTTAAGACAAATTAAATTAAGTAAACCAGACCTAAGGAATTTTTACTGAGAAGAAAACATACGGCGTCACGCGCGCACCCCCCTTTCTAATAACAGCCACGACCCCCCCGGCCCATTTCGGATTTTTATGACACCCCACCCAACGGCCGGTGTCATAGGGTTAATTGAAAAGCGCCCAGACGCAGCCACATCTGGAAAATCTTTGGAACGCCTGTCGTCGTGAACGGGGAAACCCAAACGATAATTCTGTAGCTAGGGGGCCCCTTCACAGACATGGCCTATTTTCGAGACGGAACAAAGGGACACTGTATTCCGACAGAAACACAGAGAGTGGAAAATTCCATTTGCTCCCCCGTCGCTATTGGCCGAATATAGTGAACAACGCCATCACCTTTAGCCAATAGCGACGCGATCGTTGTAGGGAGCCAGAGCATATGAGGAGAAAGGGTGGGAGGTAAAAGTTAACTTCATGCGTTTTTGACTTACAAAATTTTCAGTGGGTAGAGAAACTTCTCTGGGGTGGGAGTCAGTCGCGGGGAGAGGCGAGTGCGCCTCTGAAGGCACTTGTAAAATTACAGTTCGAGAGAAACTTCTCTAGGGGTGGGAGCCAGTCGCGGGGAGAGGCGAGTGCGCCTCTGAAGGATTTCGCAACTTTTTGAATTTGTGCCTGAGAACATTCTGAGATCGGAGGAACACATTGTTGTGTGCTCCGCACCTGCGATCGTGAGCGATATCCCCGGCTACCTACAAGCTCCACCGAAGACGCCGCCAGACGCCAGCCGCCCCCTGCTGACGTCACCAGACGCCGGCAAACTCTGCCGCAGACGCCGCGAGCCGCTGCGAGCCGACCAGCTGTTGAGGGCGTACCCGAGAGGGTGCAGGCCCCAGCCGCATTCCAGCGAAGGTCACGCCGCCCCCACAAGCTTCGCCGCGCCCGTGTCCTGGCACATTGAACTTTTAACAAGAAGCTCTCAGGCAATGTAACTGGGGGCTATTCACCTCTGTAGAATTTTGTCAACGCGGTGCCGCGCCAAGGCACATCGAATGGTCATTTTTTATTATTGTAATTTTAGTTATAATAATTTTGTACTCTTCTCTAGTTGTAAGCTTTCCTATTAATTTTAATCTTTTTTTCTTTCATTCAATCTCTTCTTTCTTTTATTTTATAAATGTAACTTCCCTGGTACAACTCTGTCCAGGAATAAAAGTAGTTTTTTCACCAGTAATCAAAGTGTTATTTCGAATGTCCATTGAATCTAATTAACAATTCCTTCCATCACCGACTGAGCTACAACCGGGCCGCTAACCGCGCATTGTTTAGATGCGCGGAGGTGTTACAATATATATATATATATATATATATATATATATATATATATATATATATATATATATATATATATATATATATATATATTGTAACAAGTTTTCGGTGTCAGGGTCTCACATGAGTTTTTCTGACGAAAACTTTCTATTTTCCACTGTAGCATTACAATACGAGTATATTTAAGATGTAAGTCGCGAAGCCAGAAAGTATTCGAATATATAGAAGTGAAAGTGAAAAGATGTCTTGGAGAAGGGATCATAAAAGAAGAAAAATTATATATGAAGCCTGAATGAGAAAGGAGAGCGACGAATTTCATAGAGAAAAAGAGGGAAATAATCATTTTCTGCCTAGGCAAGCATATGCAGCCTGACAAAAAATTCCGATTGTGACGCCATGCCAACTGCGAGCAAGTGTCTGAACAGTCGCAAGTCATTTATTGAGAATACTATTATTAATTACTATAATATATAAGTACGATTGAAGTTCAGATGCAAAAGTTCTAAGGAACACGTCCTAATTAATATTTGGTTTAAACTCGAAAATTCACTTTCAATATTTCTTGTACTTCCTCAAGACTTGCTCCAGCTTCTTTAAAAGGATTAAGAATGTGCCTGTCTTTCTAAACGTCATATTGTTCACTGTAAACACATCACCCGTCAACATTTCCCACCACATTTCAACCACGACTTGTAAGACAACTTAAAGAGTGGTTAGTTAATCGTGTAAGGACTTTCTTCCGGGCAAAAACTGAATTGTTAGTATATTGAAGAGAAATTTAAAACATTCCAGGTTCACAAAAAGTAGACTAAGAAACAGTGGAAGTATTTCTTTTAAAATCATTCAAAATGTACGACTCGTAAAGACAAAGCAAGACTTCTAAGACAACATTTGCAATTTTCGTTTGTGCAAGAGAAACTCGAAAAAAACGCAACATAAAAGACTTGATGTAAAAGTATGGTGTTCTGAGTTGACAATTAATTGATTATTCAGGCGCCTTTCCTTCTCTTATCACATAAAATAATTATCTTTATATTATTTTGAATTCTCATTTACTTAGTGAAATTGGTTTGAAAACTCTATGACTGCAGTTCAATAGAGATGACTGCTCCTGGAATCGAGGTTCGTAACTTTCAGCTGTTTAGTATTGTTTGACATCAACTGTGCAGTTCGGTCAAGCGGAGCGATTGACTGAATAGTATTTTTTTTCTTTATCTCTCGACTTAAGTCTTTAGAGTCAATGCATGCTTTGCTGAGTTGAAATTTCAATTAAAAAAGGGAACCGAATTATCAAAAGGTTGTATACATCAAATATTATCAATTGTAGAATTCGTTTAAAAATGGAAGCCGATTTGATAAGATTAGGAGGCTGGAGATATAAAAAACTATCTTTGTGTTCATTCCGATAATGGGTTGAACGGTTTCTACATTACGTGGACTCATTCCATCTTGCATGTGTTTCTTTAGCAGTGTAGCGGAAAGGGTGACGCCATTTTAATATTTATTTCGAGTTTTACACGAGTGTTTCAGTTGTTCCTGCAATTAAGTGCTAGTGCCATTGTTATTCATTAGAGCAGCTATGTCAAACTGCGCCCGCCCGAGGTACTTGACCGCGTGGGAAGCCTTAAGGTGGACGGGATGTGCGACTGGTACAGATGCTAAAGTTACCAATGTTTAGCAAGCACACATTTTAAACTTCATTTGTTTGAATCAATGAAAAACCTCCATACATTTGTTTTATACTCTCCTCCCAACATAATTATGAGGTTTGGAATGTGAGTGCAATGTACTAAGGAGTAAACCTGATTAAAAAACCGTACCAAGTCTTTCTCTCTACGTCTGTAAACTGTAACATACGATCCTGGAGCTAGCAGATTGTTTTCTTTCAGACGTGGAGCTAAACATTCAGAAGCATTCTTTGAGAGATTTAAATCTCTGACCAAATGTTTCAATTCTGTTTATGTTAAAGATTTGGGTTTGTGTTCAACGCTAGTCCAATCAGATTCTTCAGCTGACTCGCCTGGCGTTGAACTTGAATCAGAATGCAATACTTCGGGGTTCGAAGGAGGTTCTACTATAGGAACTTCGGTGCGACGTGGTACAGGCCTTGTAGCAGACTTCAAATCAGGATAAACTAATCCGTGTCTGTTATTTGTATTGAATCCTTTCATTTGTAAATACAAAAATAACACTCGTTTACATAGTTCTTTGGCTCGCGTCACACCATAGCAACTCCAAAACTTGGCACCTTTCTCTTCCCTTTCGACTTGTTTCTTAACTCTGCAACACAAACTGCACACTATGAGGGTCCCACGTTTTATCCTGATACCCCAGTTTCATTCCAAAATAAGCCTTATAAACACTTCCAACAAATGAGGTTATATTCTTTGTTTGGCAATCATAAAACGTCCACAAATATAAAAAAAACTGTATTTGGATCATTCACAAACTATCTTTGCGTGGTTATAGCACCACAAATATTTAAACAAACAAACTAGTTCTTTGAAACACTCTGCTTGAGATGCATTTGAATATCTTAGTCAACACTGGTTGATTTACCTTTTGCACAGTGTCCACTATTAAAAGCATGGAGCTATGTGTACTTGTATTCATAGGTCTGTGAATATAGTACTGTAACCTGCTGCCATCTGAATGTGATCTATTACAAAATCATGCAAAATGAATTGACATAATCAACTATCATGAGTAATATATGTTTTTCTAACTCATTGAAGATAATATGAATATTTTCAATATCGTTTGGATCACAATTACTGAAATTATTAAAAATTGTGATGTGATAGAACAAACTTAAGGACGTTATTGAATTACTTACGTATAAAACAAATGCCAAATTCTAAAAAGTGATCTAAATTATGATCTTGTGACATTAAGTAAAAGTTCTATATTTTCTGGCAGTAATTTATCAATGAGATCTCTGAATTTTCAGCAATTACATTCAAAATAATAAGATTTTTATCAACAAATCGTACAATTAAGCATCTAAATCATAATGTAACAAAAATTACATTAAGCATCTAAATCATAATATAAGTAAAGCAAAACTTTTTATCCAGAAGAGCTAAAATCACTGGTTCCCCAGTGAGGTTGGTATCGACTCTTTTGCGGTCGATAATATTTTAGAGGAAGTCAATGATCAAAGGTTCCAATGAGGGTCAAGAACCGAATATGCTCCTGGGACTGATTGCTATAATGGGAATCAAAATTCCATTCATTACAACAAATATAAATAAAGTTAACAATTGATTGTTTTCTGATATAAAGCTACAAATCATCCAATTATAAATTACAAATTTCATATCTTCTGCAAATGTAATTGAAATAATAGGAGTTCCGAGTATTCTGTAAGATACGTATTGAAAGAGGTCTCAATACGAGCCTATCATTACCTCTACATTATCACTCTCTCACATATCTCGTTTGCACGCTATACTCATACGTTTCTTCACTGTACTACATAGAGTGTATTAGAGGAAAAGTAAAACCTATCATGTAAAATGTATTATCTCCAAAAGTCCAATATAATTTAATCTGAGAAGATCATCTGGTCGCAGGGTGCATTGTTGTTATGCTAAAAAATCGTAATATTTGATTAAAATCTAATTAGATGATTTAATACATTACAAATATAATGCAATGATTTAAGACATTAAACTCTAATGCGATGGTTTAATACTTTAGGAGAATGAATTAGAAATATGAATTATGAATTTTTGAGCTCAGATTCACAAATTCATCACATTTGAATTTCTGTTGCTTTAACTATGTAATGACGCTCATCAGCGTACGATGGTCTTCTAATCTTGATTAAGTACCGAACACTCACAGGCATAGCATAGATTTATTTCGTTCCACTTGAAAGAATTCAAGTGCTTAATTGTTCAGGTATTTCTTTCCTTTAGATAAGTCTGATTTCGTGTTTATTTCGAATTGTTTTTGACTCAAAGATAATTTCTTAATGCGTATTCAACACATTACTACGTTGAAATAGAATTAATGAAAATTATTCAAGCACGCCAAGTGGATCATTTAAATTGAGTCATCGATATATCCTCGTAATACAGGGTACATGGAATAATATATCAATAAATAAAATATCAATATTTTCAAGGGAACCATCTCTAACACATTCCGCCAGCAGACATTACGTGGGCGGAGGTTAACTTCAAATTTTCGGAGGGGGGGGGAAGAATTTCAAACTCAGATTGTGCAAAAGTTGTTAACATTTGCTTCAAATATTTCTTTCGATTAATCATAGATGCCACTATAACAAAAATAAATGCTAATTACCTTCATTATATTTCAAATTTCCGACGAAGCATACACTTTTTCTTAAGTCAATACGTATGATCAAGGGAAAATTTGCTAATGAACCATGTCTTCTTCCAAATGGCCGAAATGCTAAATATTGAAGCAAGCTACACTAAATTTCGTTACCACATTTACACCAAATCTATGACAAATCGAAAATTGTTTTCATAAAAAAATGTTCCTACTTTTTGCCAGACAATCCGAATATGCAATAAGAAAGTGATTCGATTGTAACCATAAAGTTGGTTCCCGGACATGCAATATGCCGGGCGAAAGCATTCTGAAAATAGTACTGATGCATTTCACCCTCGCAAATGCAGAATGTTCAAAGAGGAAACGCCGAAACTTCGCAAATAAGATCTTAAGACAATTTTAAGCATATTTTGTCTAATAAACCACGTGGATATTCAGAATGCTTGGGTCACAATAAGCACTCAAAAGTTGCTGTGAGAAATTGCTTTCTAGGCATAAATTTGCGTTGAAGAAGCATATAAACACTCCAGAACAATGTAAGTTGTTTATTTACAAAAGAAACTAATATATTTGTTCAGAAAGAAACATTACCACATGAATAAACTAGTGGTGCTACAGCGTTTCTCAAAATGCGGAATTTTGAGCTAATTTTCACAGAAAATACTTGAGTTTTTAAAAACTTTATAAGTTATTATTTAAAGCTCATGTACTCATAAATACAATAATATGAACAACTTTCCACAAATATAGATATTAACAACATGCGAGACATGTCAAAAAAAACTACTACTATTTGGGGACCCCAAAACCGTTAAATCTCGTCATCGAAATTTCGCAGCATTACGTAACTATCCCTACACTACGTATAGAGAATCCTTATACTACCTATATCCGTATACACGTTAGTATACGGGAAAGTAAAAAGTACCCAATTTACACAATTTGACGGCTTTTTTACTTCTTACTTAATTTTTCTTTCTGAACAAATATATTCATTTCTTTTGTAAATAATAAACAATTTACATGTTTCTGGAGGGTTTATATGCTTCTGCAACGCAAATTTTTGCATAGAAAGCAATATCTCACAGCAACTTTTGAGTGCTTATTGCGACCCAAGCATTCTGAATATCCACGTGGTTTATTAGACAAAATATGCTTAAAATTGTCTTAAGATCTTATTTGCCAAGTTTCGGCGTTTCCTCCCCGGACATGCTGAATAGACCACAATATTGGCAACACATTCTCAGATTGGTAACGATTCTAACGATCACTAATGTGTCAATGTTTTAGAAGACAACCAACTTCTAATAAACTAATCCTGTTGAATTCCGCCAAAGAACAATTTATTTCGTTTTTGCAATACCTATTCATCACGAATATCCAACAAACCTGAATCACTCAGTATAAAATGAGAGCTTCAGCAGAGAAAACCGTTCACCAGTCTCATAGAGTAGTATTAGCAGAATATATAAACCTGTAAATAGTTTTATATTCTGCAATGCCAAGGCCACATGTGGCGCGTATTTGAGGCAAGCAAGCAGTTTATTTAGTGAAGATATCAGCACATCTGTGTACAGACAGTATTACACGAAACAATTTGTTTCTTTTTTTTTGAAGATTAAGCTCATATTAGAAGATTTGCTTACGATAAAAACAAACGCTGTAACTTCCAAAAATATTTTACAATTTATCATGAATTTATTTTTTTCGTAAGTGCTTGGTTATAAAAGGTTTGTCCATTCTTCCCTTTTTCTGACAATAATGCTTTATTTTCTTGCACAAGACAATTTTTTTAATTCTTTGCATAATAGTGGGCTACTGCTTTTTCTTTAGCATAAAAACATTATTAGTGTTTCTGTTTTCGTCTATTACATAGAAATGTTTCGTGGCAAAGAAATGTTATTATTTTATTCCTTCACCTGCGAAATGATACTTCATTTCATTGTAATGGTTTATTGACCGTAATAAAAATACTCAGTATTTGTAACGATTTGTTTAATTGTTATATAAATAAGGAGTATTTTTATTAAGGTCAAGAAATCATTACTGTAAAATAAATAAGATAACAGACGATATAGGGTGAGGTGGTAGTTACTTTATTTCATTTCGTTTGAATACCAAATGTAACACTTGTCTCGCGATCTACGCAGTGGGTCACCATGAAACGTGCCCCCAAAACGACGTCTTGGCCCCGAACTTACCTGTGGTGTCCTGGGGGCTGTCGGCGGGCTCAAGTTGCGAGTCCGATGTTTTCTTCCCCGCTGCTGCCATGGCGAAGCCGCTGCTGCGCTACTGCCTGCCCGAATGATGAGCTCCGGGGGACGGCCGCGATCATTCTCGCGGAGATAGTCATCGCCTCCGCTATCTCCTCGCGGCCTATCTCGATGCGCAGGGAAATCCGCGGGGCGTCGAGGGCCGCTCGCGAGGGGTCCATTCCCCGGGCGCGCGGGGGTCTTATCGCCCCGAGGCTCTTGTGGATTTCGACGCGCGCGCCGCGCAAGGCGGCTGGAGGATAGAGCAGACGATATCGAGTAGGTAGTTAACTGCATTACGTTTACAAACGAACCGAGGATAAGAAACAAGGGGTCCCTAGGGATCGTAGCAATAACGTGTATTGCGGTGGAAATTCTTTTTCTTACTGCGCCTTTTGGAATTCCTAATTTCGCGGGAAGAGGGTAGATTGCAAGTAAGGTAATTCCTTATTTTTATAATTTTTTTTAATCCATGTATTCCTGCTCAACTTTCAAGCTCGATCGTTTGAAACAATATCACAATGTGATACCTCCCCTGTAAGTTCCGGCTAAGATATGTCCTAAATAAGCGACGCGTGTGAACAACACCTACTTTCATACAATAAGTAGTTTATCGTGTAACAAGAATTTCATTTTCACTAACAGCTTCAGACCTGCAGAAAATACAAAACCTCTTGAACACGGTTTGGACCAATATTAGTTATACATTAGATATTGGTGCCGTAAAATATCTGATTACAATACGAGATTGGAAAATTTCTAAACGAGGCCATTAGGCCGAGTTTGATAACCAACTGAGTATTGTAATAAGATGTTACGACACGAATATCGTACAATGTTTTATCCTCTTTGTAAAAATTTGTTAGATTTAATGTGAAATTTTGTTCTACGCCTTCAATTAGTATTCACATTTTTCTCCCATAAGTGGCGACACTGTTTTCAACAAGGAGAACAGTTGAAACACACTTGGTGTATACTTCTCGATATAAGTGAATACTAGCGTACCCGTGCGAGAACTCTCGCGCGTAAATCCCCACCCTTTCTTTATCCATTACCCTATCGTTGCCATTAAGAAGAAAAGTTGTTAATTAAACGTGTTTATTTGTTAAAAATTTATAAATGTAACTTCGTACTTACACAGTATCAAAAAAATACTAAGAATTCAATTGACAAAACATATTTTTAACAGAGGTTTATTCAGTATTATAAACATTAAGAGATTATAATGGTAACTTCAATTGTACTAGCACAATGTCAGATAAAATTAAAAACAATGCAGTTGACAGGGAAAAGAAGTTTTGACTAAAGATTTATTCAGTATTATCGAGAGATTTCTTGAAACAACTCACAACACTCCCTTAAAAATATTTGACCTAGTTATTCAATATTCTTTGACAGATAGCTTTTCGCTTTTCGTGATAGTCACAATTTTTTTTTAAAAAAAAGCTTTTTACTCTTTAGAAAACTACGTGACTGAACACGACACTGACTTGAAAGTTACTCCAAATTACTGCTTATAACGAACATACTGGTACAGGTAAAACACGAACCAAACCTAACAAGACACGTCTTCACTCTTCACTGTATACCCACATCCCTCAACAATTAGGTACACAGCACTTCTATACCTCTGCAAGACGTTAAATGAATGTTTCTTTTCATAGTTTTATCACCTTTTGAAATACTGCAAAGACAGGCGCCAATTCAATGATTACAGTTAACAATTTAATAAACTACGTCAGTATCTTTCTACAGATTTAGAAATCTTAATTGACAGCTTTCTTACCGTTGATGATGCAAACTGATCATTTCCGTAGTGTTTAGTCACATCATAACAGCAAAATCACATTCAGAAGCAATTCTGGCAATTCCACGTCATCTTTATTGCCCATTATAATACCCAGCTTACCCATTATAATAAACGCACTGAATTATGTAAATAATTGTGAATTATAATATCGAAAAACCGCTCACGTACGTAAATTTTCACGAAAGTCATAATCGACATTGTGCCCGACTTGAGAAATGTTAATGAAATCCTAATAGTATAACTGTAAACGTGAAAATTCCAGTTTTGTGATTAAATCCCAAAACTGGAATTTTCTAGTATATGGCTCCTGCGATGCTGTGAAGCAAGTAGTTTGTTGTCACTCATCGCTTTATCTAATCTGAGTAGCAATAACGGCTTTTAAAATGATAAATGATACTCCGCTTTAAGTTATTAAACAAAGATTCATTTATTCAACAATATTTTAATACAATGGACTTTACAAAAAACAACCCAGCAAAAAGTAATAAAAATAGGAAAGAAAACTTTGTGCTGACTTAACAGTCAGCCATGATTTGTACATTACTGAGTTCACTTATTTAAATTCAAGCTCACTATTATTGGTATTAGTTTGAAAACGTTTTTCTAAGGTTGCACATTTTCTTTAACTCTCAAAATCCGCACGAGATTATGCTTAATAATGAGGCATAATGCAGAATGTACAGTTTTGATCAGCATAATTGATTAAAGTAGGTTAATATCTCTTCAGCTTATCGTTAACAAGATACTTGGGCCAAGAGTAGTATAGAATGCGTTTGACTAATGTTTGTCCTGGTCATAAGATTCGGTATTCTGCAGCTATTAAAGTTCTTTTGGAATGTTTTTAGTCTGAAACGAATAGGATTACGTAGTAAAGGAGTCAATTGTACTAATAATTCGAAATAAATGTTTTAAACAAGAAACAGGAGATACATTTAAAAGTAATTCATAGCGCGTTAAAAGTGTTTTAAATGGCCCACACTGAAATCCCGAAGAGCGGTTTCCGGAAAATTATTTCTCAACAACTATCCGAAGAGTAACTGTGACTACTGGTAATTTGTACAGAATCATGAGTAAATTTTATTGTTTATATATTTAAAGTCAAGACAGTTAAAAAACTGCATTTGACCTACTATGGGGAAGAATAATCTGTACACGTTTTCTCGAGCTCTGGAATCCCACCCCAGCTCTTGTAGCAAACGAAGTACAATTATTTTGAGAGATATACATTTTAAACGTGTTATTTATCTAGTATACAGCGTTAGTCAAGAAAATCGTCTATCTCGAATATTTTCAGAACGCTTCGAGAAATGAAGATGAAATTTTCAGAAAACGATTCAGAGCTTAGGGACTCTTCGGTTATACTTATTATCTTTTGTTAACATAGTTTAATTCAAAGATTGCACTAGCTTTATTTTTAAATGGTACACTATACTTTTTTACGAGAATAGATAGGATTTACGAAGACAAATTCACCAATATATGTTTTATTTTGATGAATAATTTTAAACACTAATAAGTTTTAACATCTGGCGTTATAGTAGGTTCGGAAGTTCGCAAAGCGACTGCATTTCTGTAAACATTTTTACGGATTATATCGTTCACTGGATGAAAATGTCTACCATTATAATATCTAGCGCATGTCGCGACCTCTAAACGTCAATCGACTGCGTGAAACACAAATGTAAATGAAACAGCCTGTTAAGCGCAAAAGAGAAGTTTAAATGACGTAAAATAGAGCAGATATTAGTGCTCCTGCGGCCTTTTTGCTGCCTTCTTCGTAGATCGATCAAAGTCGTTCAAGGCGGAGAGAACAGGGACGCCGCGCGAATTGACGCAGCACAATGATGTCAAAATATCAGAGCGACCAAACAGTCGCAAGTGAAGTATATTTCGCAAGACTTTCGCTTCCACACATGATTCAAGTACGCCCCATTTTAAAAATCAAAGATGTTTTAATTTGTTTGATGAATGACGCTGATAATGAGAACATACCCGTAATTTTCTTATCATTTTGATTGATTTATCGGACAAAATCTGAACAGTATAGTCATGATTGTAACATACGTGGGCTTCGCCAGGACGTTCGCCGAAAACTGAAATAGCACCAATTTGTTTAATCCTCCGTTATATAAGAGGAAAAAATTAGAGTCGTTTTAGAGAAAATAATTGTTTAAAAATTGCCTTTATTTCACGCAAAAATACGCGGAAACTACTGATTTTTGAAAAATTATGCATGACTTTGTTTCAAGATATATCTTTGAACGAATTATTTCGTGTAGTAAAAATATCTGTCTTCAATATTGTAATTGAAAGAAGACGCTGAAAAAAATGAACTTATATCCATTTCAAACACACAGAGCCTGGAGTTCATCCAAACAACAGTTCTGCAGAACACCGTTTGAACGGTTTAGACGCCAATGTTGACCACAGACAGACGTTTCGTGATCTATTGTTTCGTCCAAAATCCACAAAATGTGGATTCTGAATACACAGTGTGCTAGAGTTACTACTTACAGGAACAAGATTTATACACATTTTCATGCCAGAGCGTCACATAAGTTTCTCTGTCGCAAAATTGCCGATTTCTGCTGCGGCAATACAATACTTTCCTGTTACTACGTAAATACATAGAAAATACGTGAAAGTGAAAACCAGAATCTGAACCAAATAGAACGAGAAATTCAATTTAACCACGGGATTAATGTTACTGATGTCTGCGCAATCTTGGAGGCTAGGCCGTGGATGTCATGCCTCTTGTGTGACATAAAAGTGATCCTTGACGTTCGGTACCGTACCGTAGGTGAAAGACGCGACTCGAAAAGTCAATC
The DNA here is from genome assembly GCA_038098605.1 of Gryllus longicercus. Taxonomy (NCBI): domain Eukaryota; kingdom Metazoa; phylum Arthropoda; class Insecta; order Orthoptera; family Gryllidae; genus Gryllus; species Gryllus longicercus. Next base: position 273,006 of record JAZDUA010000016.1, read on the forward strand.
ATCATGCTTCTCATTACTTAGTGTCTGATGAGAACCTCGACGGCTGTAATACAGATCCATACGATTCAATTAAACGGCGGTATTGGTATCGTCGTGGAAACACGCTTTCAGCCGAAGTAAATGAAGCTGTCACGAATGGACAAATTCTAAACTGTTGATTACGATAATACAATCCTGTAGAACATGTTCACGGCAATTTCGCATTCCACAAGCGCAAGACGCAAAACAGGAGAGCTCGCGATCCCAAAATGCGACCTTAAATTGGGTTAAAGGTTCCATTTTTGTTACTGGCAACGGGGCAGTCCGCAGTGCATACAGGCGGCGGCGGCGTCGTTCCTTGGCGCTGCCGGCGGAGGCGGGGTGGGATGGGCTTGGCGGGTCGGTAGGAGAGGGGCAAGCGTCGGGCGGGAATGTTTGAGGTATTGCTAGAAATAAATACCCGGGTAATCAGCTAGTCTTAGTGTATAGAAATGGAGGTGCGTGTAAATATCTGGGTCATTTTTAACCTAACTTGGAATTATATGACATCTGAAAAAACAACAACTTGGTGTAGAAGTACTACAGGAGAGCCGAAAATGAGTATGGGATCCGCAAAAATATGACGCGGCCTGGGGGAGAGTTAAGGTGAGGACGGAAGAGAGGGCGGGGACGAAAGAGGAGGGGAGGGAAGGCGAGACAGAGGAGCTGAGGGAAGGGGGACGGAATGGTGGAAGAGAGGAAGGACGGAAGGGGAAGAGGAGGGAAGGGAGGCAGGGGCGACGGAGATGAAAGGAAGGGTGGGGGAAGGAAAGAAAGGAATGAAGAGGCGGTAGAGAAAAGGGAGAGAGATGCGAGGGAGAGAAGGGAAGGGATGGAGAGGTGGGGGAAAGGAATTAAAGGCAGAGATGCGAGAAGAGGGAACAATATAGCGGGGGCAGAGAGAAAGGAAGGAAGGGGCGAGGGAGAGGATAGTGGGAGAGGTGGGGTCAGGAAGGAAAGGGAGGGGGAGACTAGGAAGAGGGCGGGGAAGAGAAGAGAGAGGCGAGGTGTGTCATGAAGGGATAGAGAGGCGGGGGAAATGAGGGAAGGAAAGAAAGGAGATGAGGAGCTGAGGAGGGTCAGGAAGGAGAGGAAGAGAAGGTAGGCGTGATGGAGAGAAGAAAGGAGGAAGAGAAGGGAAGGAAAGGAAAGGAATGGTGTATGAGTGAGGGGAAGGGAGTGGTGAGGAGGAGGGAAGGGAGGAGGAAAGGAGAGGTGGGAGAGGGAGGGGAAGGAAGGAGGGCGAAGCACGGGGGGATGGAGGGGCCGGCAGAGAAGAGATGGAAGAGGCAGAGCAGTGCTACTAAGGACAAAAACATTTGGGTGGCAGAGTGTGAGGAGGGGTAGAAGAATGAGAGGGAGGGGTAAAGCAGGAGGCTGGGGAAGAAAGAAGTGGATGGAGACACAAGCTGCAGCAAATAGATTATTGTGATGAATAAATTCTTGCCCGATGCCCTAAAACCACTTTAGTAATTTATAGAAGTATTCCTTTATAATATTTCAACAATATGAAAGTTTTGTTTCAGTGAGAATTTTGAGATTCATTCAATTTGTGATGAAAGTTCATCAAAAGCTTACTGAAAAAGAGATCTCACATTAAAAGTAAGGAAGGTGTTGGTTTTGAATAAATCAATGATAAGCTCTTAAATTAAGATGATGATTTCCAAAAATAAAATAAGTAGGCAGAAACTTAATTCCAAAATCGAATTTCATTATATATCAAAATGTCTTCTTGTTCCTAAGGTTTTATGCTGTAGTTACATAAAATAATTATGAAATTTTGCCTTAATTGCTTAAAATGATATTCTTTAATTTGCAATTCTGCAATGTGTAAGTAACACCTTGCTACAGAAAGTAATTACAGTTTTTTTGGTTACACATAAATGTAAAGGAAACCTTAATTTTTCCCTTTTTTTGCTTCAGCAAGAAAATTTGTTTCATTCAAATGAAATTTAAAAATAACAAAATGTTATGTATATTGCTCTTCTATTGTAACAACTTTAAAGTAAGCCTAATGCTTTATAAAAAATATGTTATTTAAATTTTAAACATCCTTAAAATAAAAATTTGCCTCCAAAGATTTTCTACAACCATTTTACCATTTTTGAAATGTCAAGATTATTCACATTTTGATACTGTAAATAAGGGCAAGTAAAGATACAAATTAAATGGTACCCTGAAAAATACTTCAACAATATCAAACAATTAAGCAATGAAATTCTTAAAACTTGCTCAATGAACACATTAAAGGCAACAAATGAAAATTATAGAGAGCAAGAAATTTTTTTTGAATTCTATGTCAAAAATATCAGTTATTAAACTAAAATATACTAGAGACATTATAAACTATATTAAATGAAACAACATGATATTAACTATTAAACTGGATGTAACATCCTGTAGCAGATTTCATTCCTGAAAAAATACCATTTCTGTTTAGAATTTTTGAATTTATTTGGATCTTCTTTATGATTTTTTCTTCAAGTCAACAAGTTTGACATCCCGCAAACTCAAATTAAATGGCAACTTTGCAATAAACTGAAAATAAATTGGAAATAGCAAATTAGTTTAGCAATATATTTAGTATGTATATAATTCTATTACTTGTTCAAGGTACACATTTTATATTCATAGCCAGTAAAAATCGGAATGAGGGGAAAATACAAAAGTTATTTTGGTTAAGATAAATGTTGTGATGAGTAGATAACTACAGAATGCCATAATAAATACAGAGAGACCTATGTTCCATTAACATAGCTATAAATGATATTTCAGACATTGAACAGTGCATTAATATTATCTAATCATACTTTTAACACTGATCTCTTATTTGGATTATGTTCCACAGTCCATGTGTACTAATATCCATTAGATAAAATGCATTTTAATTCATAAGATATCAAACAATGCAATGTGCCACACCCACATGTTTTCTACTTTAAGGTTAATATGTTTTTTTCTGTGTTGTGTTCATTTTTGGAACATGTATTTATGACACAAATGACTCAATGAATTCAAGTTCCATTTTTTATTTGTTTCTATATGATAAACAATACTTTTCAAACCTTTCATAAATAAATAAGTTTTGATCAAAACAAGTCTTTTAAAACATTCCCTAAAAAGAGAAACAATTAGAAGTCTGGTAATGTAGGTCAGAGTAAAAGAGATATTAAATTTATTTCTTTCACAATAATTCAAAACAAGAAGATAATTAAATTTATACAACATCGGCAATTAAATGTCATCCATAATTACTATGTCTTGTTACTGAGCAGGCAACCTATTTATGTCTTTGTTACCTATTTATGACTTTTTTGTCTGTTTTTGTCTTTGATATTAAGTACATAATTAAACTGCCTCACAACAATATTATGTATTATGTAAGAGCCTTACATCCTCCATAAAGAAGACAAAATGAAAATAGAAATACATTGCATTATGATTAATTAACTGCATATTTTAAATCAGTTAGACACAAGATCAACTTGATGTTTGGAAACAGACTGATTGGAATTCAATGTGAAATAAAATTTGATAATTCCTTGAATGAACCAAAATGAATTTAGATTTAAATAATTTTTCCAACAAACTATCACAAGACCTTGGATTATTTTTTCTATAATTAAGATTTATTTCATAATGGCTGTGTTAGCTTTTTTTGTGAATGGCTCTTTTTGCTAATCTGTGTACCGAGTAATATATGTAATAATATTATTTTGTCTTGGTTACAGCTATTGTAATAGTTGTTAAAATCATTACTTTTATTATTGTTATTATTATTATTATTGTTATTATTATTATTATTATTAATAATATTACCATTGTATTCACAATGAATAAATGTAACATCATAGTAATAAGTATTTGACAAATTAAAATAAAAAAATGTTCCTTACCTTACCATAATGTCAAGAATTTCACAAATCACAGTTGAAGAAAATCTGCTTCATATACTTCTTGTAAGGAAAGAGAGGAAGAATACTGCATTTGGGCATCGGCAGGGGCAATAAAGGCTTGAACTACACACCACACAGCAGCAAGAATTAAAATTCGCACTAGTAACCACCTAGCATGCTGTGCCAGTACAAAGAAATCAGGAGGCCATATGTAGTCGAATAATTCAGCTGCAGTAGTGCGATACAAAGACCTACAAACAAGAGAAAAATCAATATATTAATAATCATTGATATGCATACTGTGTTCTAAATGTTTTACATTGTTTTTTGCACTGTCAATGTTTTCAGTGGGTGGTTTCAGATCAACTACATTTTATTACTGTGTAATTCATGTAATGTAAAATGAAATAAAGACTAAAGTACGTAACAGAATTTTGATGAATAAGCAGTTCCTCAAACAAGAAGTTAATCAAGAGAACGTAATACACATCTAGTCCCTCACAGACTCAGTATTTCTGCAAACACATAAATGTAGGAGTTTGAAGGTAATCATTGTATCATAAAGGTTTTCATTGTGCCAGTGTTATTCTGATAGTTGCACATTTGGTTCCAAAAATCACATCAATGTGACTCATCATTTTTATGTTTTCTAAATTTACATGTTTTTTGGGATGATTATAATTATGATGTTAAATAGACTCAAAATATTAAAGTATAAATAATAGCTCAATGAGTTTAAGTCCAGGTCAAAATTTTGAATCAGGTTGAGTGTGAACAAATTTACTTCTTTAAACTAGAATACAGTAGAACAATTCTAAGGTTCGGTGAATTTGAATAGATGCTTTGTAGTTGTCTGTTTAAGTTCCTTAGAAGAAAATACCAAAAAATGTGTTTCCAAAGGGAAACAGAATCTTAAAGTAAGAATAGATCTCTTCACAGTATTGTTATCCAAGAGGCAGGGTTCAGAGGAATTACATAATTAATTTACATTTTAATAATATATACACATGAAAACTAATCATTATATTTTCCTTCATTGAAATTTATATTTAAAAATACATACATAATTTAACCTCTACTCATAACTGTGTCTCTGTCCTTGACTTAATAAATGGAATGAAATTTTATTCTTTACATTGAATTCTAAAGCACATTAGGCATGCCCACAAAGTGCAAGGTAGAGTTAGGTAAACCTGCCATGCTGATGCCAGCATAAATAATAATTAAACAAATAAGTAATAAAAAATTAATATACATAATAAAGATGTACTGGATAGGTAGTTCATTCTTCTAAGGATATTACAAACCTGTATATGTAATGTTGTGAAGACACTATTATTTGCTTCTAATTTAAGTATTTTTTTTTTCTTGGTTTTATTCAAATATTTTTTTCATACAAGTTCACGGACCACTGTTTGGGAAATATTATTACATTAACAAGTTCTTAAATAATATTTTCATGTATTATAATGCTTAGAAACGTACCTGGCTGTCTGCACAGGAGTGATGCTTGGCGGACACATTGTAGTGACAGAAGGAGGTGCAGCACTCTCTCGTCTGCGAAGATGAGGTGCTGATAGAGCATCCTCTGACTCAGGAAGATCAACGTTGGAAAGACGGGGATGTGAGTTGCGGTGTGGTATAGATTCATCACTACTCCCATGATCTACAGCATCTTCTTCCAATGGAGTTTGGACTGTATCTTCCATTAATGGCTGGAAGTCCCTAAGCAACATAGATATAACAGTTACAAAAATAGGTACTGTAACCTAATAAACTATTCAGTTGACACAAAGAATGGATTTAATTAATTGATTTTTCTTTAAACTGTTTTTATAATGCTTAATTATTTAATAATTCAGACTTGCATTTTATTCAAACAGTTTTTATTGAATTACAATATTGCTTTATGAAGAATTTTGTGGATATTTGAAACACATTAATCAAATAGTACTAATTTAATCGACAGTAGCTGAAAAAAAATTCAATATTAGAAAAGCAAATATTTTAAAACTGAAATTGAAATGATGCATTTTCCTTCACGGCACAGATGTTGGGTAAAATGTAGATTTTAATCAGAGAATAGCTGATCTCTTGCGAATATTTCGCACATATTTACGCACGAAAGAACACAAACAAACTGATTATTATTTACAACTCCATTCCTGAAAAAATATTTAGGGTATAAAGTTTACTAAATTAAGTATTCGAGGCACATCCGACCGACTATAATTTGCTCGCACAAACTAATTTTAGCGTCAAGTTTACTAACTTCGCTGATGTGTTTCCAAGTAGACGGCGAGGCACCGGCCTTCAACTTCCGTGGCTTGCATAAAACAATACGAGCCTGCAACGCATAATATTTCCGATACATTTTTGTGAAACAAAAATAGAGCGTTCAACCGTGAATCAAACCTGTGAATTCGCGTGAACGTACAAGCAAGCGCGCGACCGTATTCTTGGTGCTAGGAAAAACAAAAACGGACTTGTGTATTTTTCTTCGAACACAGATAAAACTCACTAAGGTGGTGTCACACCTTGAAGACTGATTTATAATTATAATGGGTAATTTTTACATATTGGTTACCTGTAATGCAATTGCAATCAAATTTCCTCATTCTGTACAAATATCTTTAAAACTTTCCTTAAACAGTTCAATACTTCAGTTGGAAACGAGATATCTCCATCAGAATATATTATTCAACATTAATCTGGTACCTGTATTTCAGAAGTTCTTCTGAGAAAATTCCTTACCTGAAGCTACGTGTGTGTGTGTGTGTGTGTGTGTGATTTAGATTTTTTCAGCCAAAAAACAGTAAAAAATGTATGTGACGTAGGGGGGAGAAGATTATTTGCGTACGTTTTCTTGAGTTTCAGAATCCCTTCCCGTCCTTTTAAACTACAACAGTTGAAATTTGAGTAAAAGTTTAACATAAATAAAAATAAATTTTAAAAATAGCAAGATTAGCAATATTTTAAAAAAGAGTCATTTTCGTTTTCGAGTAATAGGAAACTTATTTTAATCGGTACACGAATTTCAAGTATGATTTTTCTGCATTGCTAACAAAATAGCGACTCACCCTTCCCTCTACTCTTACCATTAAAAGCAAAACGAGAGTTCAACAAAACGTGCGCATAGTGAAGATTCATTTACGTCCAGAAGCAAAACAAGGGGCCATCTCAGCATTTGCTTAATGGATCAGGGAAACTGGACAAAAACCTGATCGAGATGGGGGTTATTGACCCGGAAGCTGAAGTACATTATTTGTTACAAACATATTAAGATTTTAAAAAAATATATACAATACAAATGTAAACTAATTCATTATATATCACTGTTTTGTTAAAATAAACATTTTTCTTTTTGATAATCAGTATAGTCTCTAATTGTATAGAAACAGTTATGCAGCAGAAAAAATCTGTATATATGTATGTATATAAATGTGTTTGTATGTATATAAGTGTGTTTGTATGTATATAAGTGTGTTTGTATGTATATAAGTGTGTTCGAGTGGGGGTGGGGTTGCGTATGTGTATGTGTTTGTGCCTGCATGAGAGAAAGTATGGTAATCATGCGACGGAAATCAATTTTTCGACACGAAAACTTATTGCCGGGCTCTGGTCGCGAAAAAGTGGATAAATCTTGCTTCTGTATGTAGTAAACTACTTTCTCTCTTACATGTAATCAGAATCCTTGTCTTGCGGGTCCTTTATACCGAAAAATCATCGTTCGTCTCTGGTCAATGCCGTCGCCTAAAACGTTCAAACTATTTTCTCCAAAATTGATATTCTCGTTTCGATCAAAATTGATATTCTCCTTTCGAACTAAACAAAGTCGAGGCTCTGCGAGTTTGAAACAAAAAGTTTAATTTTTGGGGGTTCTATACGCAGGGGCGCTTAGGGAAAACCATAGGCCTGAGGCAGTTGATCTAAGGAGGTCCCTTATTTCAAACAAAAATGCCCTCCTCTCTAAATTCATAATACGAATTTATATATCTTTTGAATGAAAAACAACTGTCCTCCCTTCTTGACGCCCCTGACTATAAATGAAGCCTTAACAACATTTTTAATATTTTCCAAAAAATGTCCATTAAAGATAAAGATATTCTTCTCAATCTGTTCTAAGTTAGGTCAAATTTGTTCTAAACTGAGTAATGGTGCTGAAACCGCAATAATTTCTCGCATTATTTGTAACTTTTGCATGTTTCGAAAATTCAGAGACTAACAAAAATGACACCTGCACCATTCTTTCATGCGATCCTTGTTCTATCCGCAAAAAAATTAAGACAAAAATTGGAGCGGTTAGGAGGATTTTTTTTTAATTTTTTAACAATTTGCAATATTTTGAAGCATAAATTAAGTGAAAATGTTTGTTTGTTTTTTCAAGAACTTGTAATACATTATCTTTTTTATAGATCTGATTGTTTGTAGCAAATTTCATTCAATACAAAGACTACTTTAATATTGTACTCGTACTTTTGCACAGTGATACTTTGCACGTTAGGAAAATACAGAGAGTTTGTCAAAAATGGGAACAGCATTACTTTTTATACGTCCATTGATAATATGAGAAGAAAATTTAAAGAAATAATTCTCCGTAGAAAAATATTAAAGCGAGCAATCAATTCGTAGACTGATATTGTCCAACTTTTCCACTTAAAAAAGTAGAATTTTCTGACTTTCCACCTATATGATTTCCATGCATTCTTTTCATGTATGAGGCAAATACTCACTCTGGGACAATGGGAGGACTGGATGCACTACCATCAACACTGCTCACGCCAACAGAGGTATCACTTGATGTTGACGACAGTGGTCGACGCGCCGAGCGCAAGACAACTGGTGACTGGGAGTTGGATCCCTGTAATGCATTAATCATTGCTGTCGAATTCTCCCCGGCTTTAAAAATAGAGATTTCTACTTAGCGCTGGGAGTAGATGCAAGGTGCACTCACGGGAATAAAAGCAAGAGATAGTCGACCTTGCTCCTTGATACCTGTGCCAGGGGAAACACTTGTGGCAGGACGTGAAGGGACTGCAATTGAAGCTCTACGTGGACTGCTCAACTGCTAAGCATCAAGCAGAGATATTTGTCAAACTGAATTCTGTTTCGATGAAAAAAATGAATGTTTAGTGTTTGATAGATTGATAGATAAAGTCTTTTACATTCACCCTGTGCCAGAAATCCTAGTGAACACACAACACTAGAATATCAACTGTTTTGGCACATTCATGCAATGAAAAAATGTGCAGAACAATGATCGTAAATATGAATGCAATGTACAAGTATAATGTGCTTTCTCCTTGCGTCATCTATTGTGAAACATGCGTTTGTAGAACTTCATGCATGTTCTATTGCACTAAAATGTGCACCGAAAAGCCAAACACACACAAAGGGGAGAAGCACAAACACGTCTAATCTAATTCTGCAAATGTATAGGAATTCTGTTTAGGTTGTGCAGACTAACGAAGAATTAACACAAAAGCCCACAAGGTTCCCTTTTAGATTTTTACCAGTTTACTGGATAATATAGGGCGTCGGGTAGATCCCTGAGATGAATTGCTATCAATCGAGGCACCCGACTCTGAAAGCACACGCCTGTAACAGGAGAACAAAAATATTTTAATAAATATTTTGTTGAAGGGTTAACAAATCATCAGATACGTTTATACGTACCGTAATTCTTCATGTTCAGAACGAACCGTCTCCAATTGTTGCCTAAGACTATCGGCGTATGTTAGAGATGCTTCCATCCATCCAGACATACGGGCTTCTAGGCGGAGAGCACCCATTGTCTGAAACAGAGACAATCAATGGAGAATCTATAACATATGTATGAAAATTAAAACGCTGTTTATTAAAAATGGTTGTAAATGAATAATCGTACCTCAGCAGTTCCAGCAACGTATTTCGCTGCTCGCAAAACAAAATGGATTTGATCTCGTGCAGCTCCCAGTAACTCAACAGATTCTGCCTCCTTACACAAGTAGTTTAACCTCTGAAAAATATACCATGATTACTAATATATCTGTTAATCTAGGGTAAAATTCAATAAAAGCATCATGGTACAAGAGAACGTTCTGCCAACATTTTAGAATATATTTAATTAAAACATGTCTAATGAACTAAATATTAAGATGTTTGTGATATCTGTTGAGGTATCTCCGCAATTATTGTCGAGATGCGAGTTCAGAATAAAGAATAAGAAGTCCCAGATATATTTGGTTGATCCCGTCTTACCATAAGCTAATAGCGGTTAAGAATTGAAGACTTTAGGTAATAAATACATCTAGTTCACAGGGAGAAGTTATCTTGCAGGTAAGGAGTCAAAGTAACGGAGTCTTTTTACGTCTCTTGAATGCAATAAGTATTTGTACACTTGAGGTACATTTTACCATTATTCTTGACATTGTGGTAACGATGTAAGGGTTTTTCCAATGCTCTCGATATTTCGATAACTGCCAATCCCATTTCAATTTGCATTTTTATTCATCATCTGATATTAGACGCGACATTGAACCTCCACTTGTTTCACTTTTTCCATCACATATTAACACGTCTTGTCTAAACAAGGTTTGGCAAATTGTTATTCAAATGAATTCCTCTATGTCGATAGAAAATTAAAACAAAATAGTGAGAAATGGTTAATTATCTCAAAATTCATGTCTTTGACCGAAGATTTTCATACGATTAAAACTTCTTAAAATAGATTTATTGCCGCCAAGACCCACAAGCTCGTGTGTGGGATTTTAGTTATCATCATTGCTTCTTCATTTTAAAGCACGTAAGAGGTGAGTATTAACAAATACAGGAAGAAAGCGCAAGAAGCTAGTAGTTCATTACACCATTCTAAAATGGTCGTCTTTGAGAGTGGACAATTATTTAGCATTTTCCACTTTTTAAGTGACAAAGTTATTACCTTCCTAGTTTGAATCACTGCATTGAAAATACAATAGTGTTTCTTGAAACACTTCCCATTTCAAAATAACACATGCCGTGTTAAAAGTGTTGTTTATTCATAAATTATAGGACCATACTTTGTTTTACATATATTACGGGAGATATCACATTATTTGAGTGATAGTATTTATTTGGCCTCTGGAAAACTGCGCAAGCGCATACACAATTTCAGATTTTAATACTCTTTCCTTAATTTTTATTGCATGTTATTCGCCGACGTTTCTCAAACAACTTAGCATTTTTCTTTTGCACAGAAAATAATATCTCTATCTTATAATATTTCTTCGCTTCCTTTACATCTATATTTTTCAATAGCGGGTGTACGAGATTCAAATACGCGGACGAGAATTCGAGAATAATCTTTACATTTTTTCGCCCACTTATCTGTTTCGATTCAGAACTACTTTGTAAAGCATTTGGTAGCGGCCGTGACCCACTTTCGCGCGCTCTTTCTCTATAATGAAAAACCTTGACACTATAATGAAAAACAACACCGGGTACGAATGCTCCCGTACGTTCCTCTGAACAAACAGGTCACGTGTTTTCCATGTTGACCTGCGATTCACTTGAGGGATGTTTCCCAGAGAAGATGCTTTCACTGTGATGAAGTCACTTGAAAAACGTTACGAGCGATTATTCTTTTACTATGCAATGTCCCCGGATTATCTTGAAGCAACTAGTAAGAAAATAAACATCAAACTTAAACACCTAAAAACATCCGAAATTGAAAGATAGAATGACACAGGAAATATTTGACATAGAAAGTGGGCATGATACTAATGATTGCAGATCCTTAAGCCAGCTCTTTCGAGGGGTTCTAGTACGCCAGTAATTTTTGCATTTTAAATCTAACACCAGGATTGCCATAATATGCTCTTAAATATGCCGAAAGGAACATTCAAAACCAGAATCAACTGCAGCAATCGTACAGTATCTCGACAAATGAAAGGTTGTTTCTATGAAAACGCAGGTTGCTATGTGATTTGGAAATATCAGCGAGACTTCATTCATGGAATGTACAAACTGGCCATAAAGATTTAATTGATACAAAATGAGCTTATATACGAAACCTCGAGAGTGTTCTATAAACGAAGTGTCGAAACGTTGAACGTTAAGGGAATAAGTGAATGATGATTCGAAGAATGCCACGTTAAAATCGACTTTAACCTATAAATTTCATTAAGGGACAGATTGTTGAAAAAATAAAAAAAAAGTACCTCAAGACCAAAAGCTACATTCATTCTGTTCATTCTTCAGTGTTTATGGTACCAATATTCATTTTATTTGGAAGGAGTGCCGTAAAGCGACCTCCCATATCTCATGGAACTTTGTAGATTTCTCGACGAAACACAGAACTCTGGATGTTCGTACCATATATTTAAGAACGTTGAGCGGGTCAAAAACAAACACCTTACTTGTTGTTATTATTATAGCATGGATCAGAAAAGCGAGCGAGCAACTCAATTGAAAAAGGCGAAGAAATCTCAAAAATGAAATTTCTCAATACCTTTCTGATATATGCGAACTATCTCGAAAAAAGTCCTTTTTGATGTACTAAAACTATTCTTTAATTTTACTCATAAACGCAATTTAATATATTATACAAGAGATGGATTCAACTATCATCTTTCAGTTGTACATGAAAGAAATACACTTTGAGAGAAATTATTCACACCATTGTCAAATATGGTTTTTATAGTATCATTGTGAGCAGGGTATAGCCAAGTGAGAAAGGTGTTCCTTACGAGACTCAAGGGGAGGAGGCTCGCGGGGTCTTGGCTAGCGCATTCGACTTCGACCGCAGGGGATCGAGTTCAATTCCCAGTCAATTCGTGTGGAATGTGTGGTGGACAAAACGACCTCTCGTCTCCTCACCCTCTCACTCCATGACTCTTTAGCTGTAATACACAAAATGAGACCGTTTGGACTTTTTATTGCATTTTTGGGAAGTTTATCTTGTCTGGGCGTTCCTACTACGTAGACAGAAATGTGCAGACTATAAAATCTATAAATATTAAGTTGATTCTGATATTTTTTGCAATTTAATCGAAGGATCTGAATAATTCGATTTAATAATAAATGATGAACAATATTACGTGTTAAAGCCTGCGCAATACTGGGCCATGCGATCTAACGTATAATTTAGGGTAAGGCCGTTCGAAGTTATGTTTGAGTGTGAAGCTATTTTCACTTTTAAATCAACGATTTACAAAGAAGGTTAGTTACAAAAGGCTGGCAGGGGTGACTTTCGTGAAGAAATGAATCAATCCACAGTTTAGCTCACTTGACCACGCGGCAGGTTAGTTACTTTATGTTTTCGGGATCGACAACTGTTCCCGACAGCTCCGCCATAGCTATTCCCGTCATTGTAGAGCATGTTATATCCTGGGATGATATGAGCAAACTGCACATTTATTCGGCAGATGTTTGCAAGGTTTCGTGCTCCTCACCCGCCAACCAATCAGAGTGGCCCGGTCCCGAATGAATGTGCAGTTCGCTGGTGTGCATTCCCGGAGACGGCAGTTCCTCTCCCGCTGGAAAGCAGGATCTGGCACCGACCTTCATGGCGGCTAGCGAGGTTTCCTCGTGATCCTCTAGGTATGCCCGCCAGCGGAGCACGGCGCCAGTCGGGACAAGCTCTAAGCTCCCGACTGGTCTTGCAATGTGGGTGGTAATGTTAGTGCATCCACGTGTGTGTGTGTGTGTGTGTGCGTGCGTGTATGTATGTATGTGTGTGTGTGCGTGTGTAAGAGGAGAGGCGGTGAGATCGTGTGAGGTTCTCTGTTCCGGCTTTCACATGGTATTGATCAGAGAAAACTGAATTAGAGGAACTGGCAACTAGACCTCCAGACAAGGTTGAATTTCACCAACTAGCTATCTAAATAAAGTCGAAAATCCGCCGCCATTGGGACGCGAATCGTAGGACCTCCCGGTCAAAGACATTGCAGAGGGGACAGTTACCCTGAGCCATCTCAGCCGGTGTCAAAAAGCAGGTCATAACGGAGTGGGGATCCAATTTAAAAATTGCACAATTCTGTTAGTAATCAAATGAGTTCTTAACCAACTTTGTAGGAAGTTTGGGGGCTTCTCAATCAGTATCATGCATCAAACTCGGCACTCTTGAAGTGCATTAAAATACACCAACTTATGATTAAATAAATATAATACACGTACTCTATTAATTAGAGTTCGTGTATTATATTTATTATCAATTATATTACTTATCAATTATTAATAAGTAAGGTCTAAAAATGCCAGACGTTTGGAAAATTGTGTAACAAGGCTTCTACGTACGATCTGTGCCGGAGTTAGGCATGAACAGACTGGGCGATCTCCCGAGGTTACGCAAGTCAAGGGGCCCAATTATGATACTAAAGGGGGAAATTGTAAAAAATTGAAAAAGAAATTAGAGAAAATCTTTATCGTAATTTTATAAATCGCTGTACAGTTGTCTGATATTTCACAACATTTTCAATTAATTTTTGGATTTAACTAGTTAAATATAGTCATTTCTTATAAGGTAGGCCTCTATGAAATGAAAATATGTCACAAAATTCTGAGAATTTTACAAAGCAATGCGGTCATTGAAAGATTTTTAAACCTTCAAATTTTCTCCTTTTAACATCCAAGATATTTTAATTGCATTTTTGAAAATTATATGTATTTTACGGATATTGGCCATATTGTTTCCATGAAGTTTAAGACGGAAATATCCCGAATTGTAGACGGGAGGGCTAAATTTCAGTAGTGTCGTATGAACACACGGGCTCGAAGGGCCCGGGCCCAGGACGCTCAAAGTTCAAGGGCCCCCATAGTTCTTAAAAAAGTTATTTAGTTAAAAAGTTTAAAAAGTGATGTATGGTTAAATTGTACGCAAAAAAACGGCATAACGGGGTGATGTGTCGCGCATCGTTGGATAATATTTATAATTTGGCATGTTGGTGGTTGATTCGTTTCAATTTTATATTGTACAATTCAATTAAAAAATTAAAACTTTTTAGTTTGTAATTTTTCAATGTAATTATAAATTTGTTACTCCTTCTTATACATTCATGTTTAAATCTTTTGTTTGAATAACGTTAAACTGAAACACTGACAAATACTTTCAAAAATAATGTTTTACAATATATAAAATACAATGTAAATTTATAGGATTTTCTTTTCACTTCGGCATCGACATTCAAGGGCGGGGGAGAATCAGTGAAAGTAAGAATAGGGGCCCTCAAATTAACCTAGGCCCCAGGGCCCCACAATGCTTTTGGCCTTGCGTTTCAGTATTGCCCCGTGCCCAGGATTGTCTACTAGGTAGTGTCGGCTCCAGGCACGGGCAGGCCGGATGATCGCCTGGGGCCCCGCAAGTGAAGGGGGCCCAACGATGGGATTGATGGGGAAAAATTAGTAAAAATTGAAAAAGAAATTAGAAATCGAGAAAATTGTTATCGTAATTTTATAAGTCGCAATACAGTAGTTTTATATTTCATAAAATTTTCTATTATTTTTTTTTTTTTACTTTTAACAGTTTATTGTAGTCATTACTTTTAAGGTAGACTTTTACATTTTTAATTTTTTCGAGGGGGAGGAGGAACTATGATTCAGCATTGCCCCGGCCCAAGATTGTCTCCGATTTCCGCCACTGCCTGCGCTGCGCCGCTCGCGAAGGCCGTGTGGTGCCTGCCGGCCGGCCGGGACTCACGTGCAGCGCGCGCGCCAGCTCGTCGGCCTCCGCCTGCACGTTGCGCTCCGCCTGCTCGCGGCAGCCGCGCCTGCCGCTCCGTGCGCAGCTCCAGCGTCTGCGCGTCGGCGCGCGCCGCCAGCGCCACCGCGCGGTACTTGCTCTCCATATCCGCCGCCGCCGCCGCCTCGCCTCCGCGGCTCCTGCGCAACACACACACGCGCGCTCGCTCGCTCCCTTTGCTTCTACACCCTCGACTGAGCACACGCACACACACGCATACCCACGGGCACACTTACACACACCCACACACACTCTTGGCAACTGTAAGAAATAAAGAAATGTCATATAATTAATAATATGGATGGAATATAAAACGTCATTGATCGGTTGACTATTTCGTGTTTTCAGGACAACTGCTAAAGTCATTAGTCCTGAAAATGTAGTACATGTTTCTTTCCTCGCGAAGAGGTTGTGATCCCCTGCTGGATGTTGAGATCCGGCGCCGACCTACACACGGGATACTGTTTCCCCAACCAGATATCTCCCACTACCGGAGCACCGTCCAAGCGCCCCAGCTGGGACAAACTCTAAGCTCCCCATTGGTCTCTCGAACATGTATGGTTGTGTAGTGCATGTGAATGTTTGTGTGTGTCTGTGTGTGTCAGGGGTAGGATAGGAAAAGGAATGGAAAGGAAGATCGCGCGCGGTCCGTGGTCCATTTGTTAGAGTACTACTCCGGCATTCGCCCGGCGATGATCGGAGAAACCACTGAAAACTACCGATCAGATCAGTCGGTCGCTAGAATTCTCCTCCATCCACCGCCGGAACTCGAACCCTAAGACCTCCCGGTCAGAGGCTCTACAGTGACATCAGTTGATGGCCTGAGCCACCTACGCCGGTGCACTCGCCCCCCCCGCAATAAACTCCAATCTTGACTACTGGCAGAAATGTAGAAATGTTATATAATTAAACTGTACATAAAATAATTAATCTATAATATGTATTTTTTCTATCATGTTTTTTGAGATTCGTTTCTTTTTTACTCTTCCAAAGAGTCTTCAAATGACACATACATTTGAAGTACGCGTACACTTTTTAATTACGGGCTACTTTCCTCCTCACCGTACCGTACAATTTCGTAACAATGTGACCAAACCCCTCGCCCATCCTGGCGTGTAAGTGTTCCCTGAATGACTCCTTATGGGTTGGGGAGTTTTACGAGCTAAGAAAGAGAACACATGCATTGTTCTGAAGAGAAAATGTGGGCGGGGCCAAAAGTCAAAACATCCTTTTTCTACACAAAACTAAGTTCTTCCGTATCTTATTTCAAGATTATGAATGATACTTATACGAAAGCAGAAAGACAGTTTTTGCTTCATGTATGCCGTTAAAAACATAAGCAAATCATATTCCTAAATTATTCACTGAAAATTACGTGTACATGATGAAAATGGCTTTTGCCATTTTGTTACCCGCTGCCACGGTATCATATCAACAAGATGTTGAAATATATCACATTACATCCCGCCACTTTACTTTATAAAATGTCAGGTCACATCACACCATTTCATTTCATATCACGTCGCACTACATCACATCGCCTGGTCACAAGAAAAGCGTCATCGAAAAAATGAGCGGAGCCAAAGAAAGTGTTTTGCTCTGTATGTCAACTGTCTTGTGAACAATCTATCTTTACGAATATTTTAGTACTAAAAATAAACAATTTTCTTCGCTCAATGAAAAAATGACAATTCTTTCGATGAGTCAGTTTGGTTTTGCACCTTGCAGGTGCTTTGTGCAAGGTGACAAAATAATTAGACAAGAGGGCATGGGGGCCATGGCACCCTCAAAAGACGTAGAGTGTTTACATTTGTTTATTTGGCAAAATAAATTTAAATATTTATTTATATTCAAATTATGTATTTTTTGAAACATTAATATTGTTTAAAACCATATCGACAGTACGTAAATAATATTCTGTTTAACTCAAATCTACGATTGTCACCTCCAAAATGGTCGGCTGGATCCACCCATGAATGAAGAGAGCTAGTATTTGTTCATTACTCAAAAATGACCTCCAATATGTACAACTGCCCGATATTAATTGTAAAAAAACTGCGTTCGCATGCACACTCTTAGAGGTTCTGTTTGCGGAGGAAGTGTTTAATCCAACTTGTAGAGGGAGTAGAGTTCGCGAGATAACAGGGCCTTTCCGGATACGTTATCTCAGACCACATCCGCAAGGCGATTCTGGAGGAGGTCCAAACATCAAAGCTCCATTTTTACTTCACAGATCAGCAAGATCAAACCTAAATGGTGAAGTCATTTCACGGCAAGGTTCCAAAAGGATGAATGGTTTAATTGTCACAATAACGAAGAAGGTAATGATACCCATACCAGAATAGCACACACAAATTCATTGTTTCATAATTTGCTTTCCCCTTGCATAAAGTGAGAAGTGTACTCGACTCATTAACTAACATTAACACAGAACCAACATTAATTAAGTTAGAAACAATAACTTTGTAATATAGGCTTTTATTACATTTGTATCCACTTGGAAAGTATTTTTGAAAATTTATCAAATGAAGGAACACAAACGAGATTTTGTTCAATTCGTTTATCATCCCTATACAATATTTCAGTAAAACTCGGAGTTTGCGTATGTTCGGATGTGCGATTCCGTCACACGCGGCTAGACTACTTCCCGCAATCGAGACGTATGAGGTGTCATTCGACGCGCCTCGATCTCCAAATGGGGAACTGATAATTTGTTTTTGGATCCGGCCAGGGAGTCAAATAAATTTTTAAAATGTGTTCATTCGTGTTTTGGCGCTGCTATATTGGTGATAATGCCAGGAATTAAACCAACACCTTCTAAATGGATCTATGAAGGTGGCGTTGATTAAACTACAGAATCCAAAGTATTTTCCGCTTTTACGACGTTGGCTACACTGATGTTAACATCTTTAAGTGAACAATTGAATTAGCAAGTGAATGGCGCTGCAGATTACAATTTGTTTCGAATTATTGTATTTAAAAAAATAAATTTGCGAAAACCCATGAACTTCTTGCATGGAACTTCTTAAACTTGAAGAATTTCAAGTGAATACGCAGAAAACAAAATTATGAGTAATGCTAGAGAATGAAAGAACGTTCTTATGTTCGACGTCTTACTTTTACGTTCTTACATAAGTGTGCAAATACCGGTTTTCAAATGAAAGTGACTCACAACTGATTCTTATAAAACTTAACAAACACGTTATTTACATAAACCTAAAATACAATCACCTTTTAATGTTAGATTCGTATGCAACGCTACATTCACATATAAATAGATTAATAGAGCAATTACAGAAGAGAAGTTAACACAAATTATACCGAGTTTGTGAAGTTTTAATATCTTCAAAAATTACGGGAGAAAAAAATGGAAGTGTTTAGGAAATTCGGGAAAGAATCAAATGTAGTTGGAAAAATGTTGCAACAGAATTTTAGAAACTAATTGGTAATGATCTGCACTTTCACATATAGCATTTTTGCTAATGTAAATGTGCTATGTGCAATTTTGTGCATATTAGCAAAAAAGCTTAAAGATGTAGCTGTATTAAAATTAAACTATTAGCATCATCAAAACTTGCAAGTACGAGTATTTGATATGGCGATTATTATTTTAGAATTGCAATAAGACCAGTTCATATCCCATAAGGAGGTAACATACAAGGCCATTGGGTGTTAAGAACTTTTGAACGGGAGTATAACATTATCAGCTACTGCGATTCATTGGTAAGTCTGAAAGAATATATTTGAACAAAGCTGGGCATGAAAGGAAAGAAGTGTGAAAGAGAATTTAAACACATGAAACTATTTTTAAAACAGTTTGAAGGGTCGGCGATGCCGCATTATACTACGATTATAGTATTTCGCATGCATCTAAGCGTTAAGGATAGCAGAGCGGAGCGGGCAAGAACTCACGGTGTGGGGCTTCTGATCAGGAAGAAGAGCCAGCGCCCAAGCAAATAGAATGGAGATTGACGTCTTATGTGTAAAAGACCTTGAAAAATTAACTAACACGACGACATAGTTAGGAATATATGAAATGATACCCACTGATATTAAGAAGTCCATAGTACCATTAATAAATGTATAGGACACTGTTTTCGCGAGATGGAAACCAAATGAAAAACAATATCATTGTTATCGTCGAATAAATCACTATCATTCATGTTTTAATTCATTGCATTCATGGAATTTGGTCAGGTACGGTATATAAAAAGGATTGTTTTCGCTTTCTGAATACGTAATTCCGAAACATATTTTATTTCCTTGAAGATCTTCCAAATGAAATGTTCCAAAACTTCGGTGTACGAGTACTTCGACGTTTCTTTTGATACACGGAACAGAACCTGATCAAACCCTATGAAATGAATAATTCATGAAAAACATTTTGCAATTATCGAACAGGATCGACGGTGTCCATCATTTCGCATTCGCGAGTGACTATTCCAAGTCTTGCTCGGCACTGAGGGGACGCTCATCGGCCAGCTATGATCACAAACAGCTCGGCGCCGAAGTCAGGAGCCTTCGCGTTCGCACACAGACGGCGCTTGTTGCTCAGGCGGCGGCGGTGGTGGCGGCGGCGGTGGTGGTGGCGACGGTGGTGGTGGTGGTGGTGGTGGTGGTGGTGGTGGTGGTGGTGGTGGTGGCGGTGGCGGTGGCGGTGGTGGTGGCGGTGGCGGTGGCGGTGGCGGTGGTGATGGTGATGGCGGTGGTGATGGTGATGGCGGTGGTGGTGGTGGTGGTGGTGGCGGTGGTGGCGGCGGCGGTGGCGGTGGTAGCAGTGGTAGCGGTGGTAGCGGCGGTAGCAGTGGTAGCAGTGGTAGCAGTGGTAGCAGTGGTAGCGGTGGTAGCGATGGTAGCGATGGTAGCGATGCTAGCGGTGGCGGTGGTGGTGGTAGCAGTGGTAGAGGTGGTAGAGGTGGTAGCAGTGGTTGCGATGCTAGCGGTGGCGGCGGCACGCTCGGGCTATCGTCGTTCGGCCGGAAGACGCGAGAATTCTCGCGTGTGGCTCCTCTATCCGTCACCTCAATGACAGAGAACCATGGACGGCTGCAGGAAATATTTAAGGAGAGTTTAAAAATATTACAATATTTTCTTTTACTCTCTCGCTACTGCTTTCGCAGTAAGAAGAAAGTGCTGTAATGCTACGGGAAAACGGGAAATTTTCGACAGAAAAACTTTATTGGCGGGTTCAGATATTGAAAAACTGGATTGGCGGGTTCAGATATTGAAAACGTTGTGTAGTTAAAATCCACGCTTTGTGAGTCCTGGATACCGAAAAATTGATTTACGGCAAATCGTCCGTCCGACAGTCCGTCTGAAAAACACGGGAACCTGTAGCAATACTACTACTACTGTAGCAATACTAAACAACATATTTGGCTAAATCGTATTTGCCGAGTATTTTTCTTGAAGATAAAAATATACCTCTTGTCCAAAGTCCACTACAAATAAACGATACTTCTGATTCTCAGTATTATTTATCGTTTCCAAAATTATAACACATCCTCCTACATGTAAAACAAACAAACAAAACGAAAGCGCTGCTTATATTTTTATTCAATTAAAAATTAATCAAAACTTTAAAGAAGTATTGAAACAGGGCTGGGAGTTCCTGCTATGTGTTCTACTGGCGAACTCGGACTAGCCGGAATCAAGAGCAACACGCTTGAACACACGTTGGATCTTCTTCGTTTGATGTGATTAGCCATGAGGTGGGGGCGGCACTCGTACCTAATTAGCAAGCCATGTCCAATTGTTTGCTCTTACAAAGAAAATACAAGAAACTCCGCCAGGGTACTCGGTACGTCTGAAGCAACGGTTGCTTTTACAAGAAGAACAACTCAAGGGTCAAAGTGGCCGTCGCTGTGTGTGGAAAGTGGGTTATCGTGAACTCGGCATCAGGTATGCTAACCACCCGTGTACGACGCTCTTTTCTGACGAAATGCAACCTAAGTTTCTACACGACATGTGGTCGACAAGTCACTATTTGCAAGCATATCTTAGCTGTACGACAGGGCGTCGTGTAAGCAATCCACTATAAAAAAATTAATAAAACTTACGATGTGTTTATTGGTATTACCTTGACGATTATGTTTGTACTCCGTATCGAACTCGGTACAGTAACGGGCAGTTTTAAAGCTGACTATATTCAATATGGAAATGATTATCAATTACTAAGTTACGCAGATAAAATAAATAAAATAATTAGAAATGACAATTTATTATTAAAATTAATTATTAGCTTTCAACTCAAAACACTTTATACAACAAGTTTTTAAGTCTGCGGACATTTCACTTATTGTCATTCAAACCTCGTTAGTACTACGATGAAAACAGTGATTTTGAATGAAAACACAAAATTACACAGAATTAAGTACATATAAAAACAACAAAAAATATTTTAAGAATATTCAGCAAATCAACCTACCCCTAATTGAAATAATAACTATCATAATTAAATACTCCCTAATATTCCGAATAAATCAGACGCAGATGAACATAGACTACACCAATCAGTACCACCATCAATAGAGGTCAGTTGGAGACTCTTATGCTTTGTCACTATCTTATTCCGTACGCTTCTTGAGATGGACTTCGTTTATTTGCAAAATTTAAGACTCCCTATTTTCATAATTCTTTGTTTATATTCTCCTGAACACTGTATTAATTCTCTATATGCCGAACTAAATGATGATTCACTGAAATTCCAAAGAGGAGAGTTAGCTTAACCACTGCACCAGACCTTCCTTCGGACAATGTGTATCAAGGTTAAGAGCAAGAGAATTCAGTATGAAAATGTCGCACAATACCTACGAGACTAGGTACCTAATGATGTTTTTTCCTCACGTGAAGAATTTCCACGGACGTTGAAGTACGTTAACGTTGAAATAATGGACGACATACATCGCGGATCTCTACCCTCAATGATTTACTCACATGTGGAACTCTGCGTGGAAGTATCACATTTCCCTTCAAAGAAAAGGATCAGCAAAGTAGCGGAGAACATAAATACTGTAAATAAAATATAATTAGTTAAAATGAATTCATATGTTGCGATACACCCTCAAGGACTGATCGTAATTTTAATTACGAATTGTATATGCGTTGATCGATACTACCCTTGAAAACTTGACTGTTCTAAGGCATGCAATAAATTCACCAACTACACTTTACAATTTAGCGATTTTATCGGCGAAAAGAAGAACATCATTACTGTGATGCATTTGATTACAATAAATACAATAGTGTGGTGTAGTTGTCATTAGTGTGGCCAATCTTGTTTCACGTGTTCATGGAAGGAATGAGGTGGCTCCCTGCAAAACCTGCATGAACCCATTTCATTGATTCACGTTGATTTTTATTTTTTATTTTTGAAGTCGCTTTTTAACTACTAGATCATTTAGCGACCACTTTGATTGTATACATTTGGGTAACTGTAGGGGAAACACAGCACATAAGGGGGAACACAAACACACAATCATCCATGCACGAGGCGGGATTCGAAAGCACGACCCTTCGAGCCGAGGCAACTATGGCCCTACAGCCTTAGCGACCTCAGATATCCAGGCTGGCATTGAACTTCTTTATTAACAGGAATTGTATTTGAAACTTCAAACACAAACGTCATGCTAGATCATAAAAAATCAGGTGCATCTTAAAATTTAAAAAAAAAATCACAATAAATATTTACAAATATTTTAAATAATCTGTACTGACTGTGTTTGAGAGAACCGAGTAAATATTCTATACTTTTGACTTTAAATACAGGTTAAAATTTAGACTATGGATATGGAGTTCTGTTTTACTTCTGTGAAGCCAAGATCCACTTGAGCGTAGTTCACGTAAATAATTACGAAACTATGATATTACTGATGCAGAATATGGAATCGTGAGTTCCATGAAGAGAAAGTAAGTTTATTTGATGATTTCATGTTTTTACTAACTTGTCTGCGATGAGACAATATACATTTTTTTGTACACTGGTATACAAAAATAATGACCTTTAGCTGGCACACCAGCAACGGAAACAAGTGGGAATAAAAAACGAACATTCCTATCAGATAACGTCGTGTCAGTTGGAGATGGCAGCACTTTTTCCGCAATTTCCATTGGCCTTGTTCGAACCCTCGCTGGAAATGAAATGCTCTACCCCGAATACAAGTGCCCGAGCTCATACACGGACCAGTCAGTTTTTCTACATTTTCCAGCTTTGGCTCTTCTGAAGATCTTTTGAGCGTGATTGCAATCAGTGCTCTAAAAGAACGGCGCTGAACTACTGCCATAAAAAGACTCTAGGTAGCTACCTGGAACGCCAAAACGTTCTAGCGGTCCCCTATCGGTATCATATGAATGAAATTAGTTTTGCTTACGAAACGTACATAAGATGTGAAGGTTGACAAGACAAAGGAATCACCAAACCTAAACCTTTAATCCATTATAGAAATGGTCAGCACTTCCCAAACATTCAATGGCATACTAGTAATGCTAATTGTTTGCTAAATAATACTGGCTGACCCCAGAAAACATTGAATTTGGAAATTTTACAAGTGCTGAACAATACACATTTGGGCTTTATAAAATGATATATTTAAACCAAGAGAAAAAATGTAGTGCATGAATAATATACATTCAAATAAAATTACAAGTGCAATATATAAACTGCCCGAGCTATTTATATCATTTAATAGATCGCTAACAAATATCAATTAAGAAACACGAAAAACATTTCGAGTGACGGAGATAAGAATTTGAAAAAACCTGAATGCGTTTTAATAAATATTTCTTGTAATTATTTGCGTAAATATAAGAACCCCAGGCTGCAAAAAAAATAGTTACATTATTACGAGAAAAAATATTTCAATAATAGTTTATAAATATTCTTACTCTGACGCAATGGTAATAAATCACCATAACAAGGATCAATTGAAGGAAATAAACACACTCAATGCAAAGAAATGAGGTTCCCGCACACATGCAAATACGTATGTTGCTCGTGCACACACGCACACGCTCACAACATGCACTCGCGCTCTAGCGAATGCTCCGGAACACGCGATGAGAACGCACTTTTGTTTTGCTCGCATCACACAGTACAGAACGCTATATGGGGCAAGTTCGCGACTTGGAAGGCCATTTGCCATTATTGTGGGAATTCTGGTGCGGTGTTGTTGAAGAAATGAAAGAAGTCATCTCCGTCAATTTAATATGGTAACTTAATTAAGTTGACGGAGATGACTTCTTTTATTTCTTCATTTGCCATTATGCATCGCTAAATAAATCCAAATTAACGGAATATCTTGTGAAAATCTCGATTACAATCTTCTTAACTGCTCGACCCTGAAATGGAACTAGCATTATTATCCAAACGATGTAATCTGTAGGGGAAAAAAGTGCACACAGAAAATCTCTGTGAGTGGCCACGAGCCGATGCAGAACGCTCATTGATAAATTAAGCCCTCTACGAACCTTGTCACCGATGTTGTCATTAGGCGGATCACGCCAACTTTCTCGGGAGTTCCGGCACGTTTACACGTTCAGCGCGTGACGGTCTGAACTTAACTTTCCCGATAAGACGGTAGACGGGCGCTTTTCGCGAAACAAAACGGCTCTCGCACAAAGCACTACATACATACACATCCACACATCCAGGGGCGCAGAAATAAAGCTGCCCGCCGCAGTCGCGCGAACTCACTGTGGCAGGATGCCCAATTGCTCCAGCACCCGTTCCAGGGCGGGAGGGGCGGCGGGGTCCCGCGCGGAGGGTGTCGCCCGCGGCGGCGCCCCCGGCGTCGCGCCGCCGCCGCCAGCACCGGCTCCGGAAGGCGGCGACGCCTGCGCAAACAGACGCCTGTTTATCCGCCTCCGCCGCCTGTTTGGGTTGGCAGCGCCCGCGCGCACACGCTGCGAAGCGCCGCGCACAGTGGGCCACCTGGCGTCGCTCAAGGCCGCCGCAACGGACCATTTTTAATTCCATTTTTACCTCTTTTTTAAAACATTTGTACTCTTAATATTTTTACTAATTCATAAACGTTAAAAATAACGAGACATGACACACTAACCCCTTATTTCATTATTTAGTTTTGACTTTCGCGTTTTATTTTTCTACTTTCATTGATCTGCTTTCACCTACAATATTTGATAACCAATAAATAAAAACTTCCAAATACCCAATTTATCTTTTTTTAATTCCGAGAGTTTTGTAATTGCTTTAACTATAAAATATTATTAACTAACGAAATGGACCAGAAAATCCTCTTTAAGTCCATTAGTTTTCTGCCAGAACAGAAAATTTGATACGATGAAGCGAGTCTTTTCTCCTGCAATAAATTCCCTACCTGCACTCACTGAGTTGTTATAAAATGATTTTTTATATTATAAAATACTTATTACAAACTAAAAATCTAGAATCTCTTGAGTTTCAGACAATAATTGAATTCCACGTTTTATTTTCGTTTTAGACAAATTTCTTTGTACAAATAATTTAATACCATAGCAAAAGAAAGAGGTGTCTGAATACTACTTGTTATGTATTTAGAAGGTGTCCTGACTACCGGTTAATATTTTGTACACATACAAATTTAATTTTAGTTTGATAATTTTTTTACACAATATGTAAAATGTATGTCGTTTAAATAAATCTCGCTGGAAAACATTTCTGAATAGCACTAAACCCCTAGATAATAAGTCTCATATTTCTTGATTTCACTTTATAAACCCATACCACACAGCAAGAATGGCGCTCATACTATCATTAAAACAATGATGTACTGCAGCACTGACTTTTATTACATTTTTTACCCTATGAAATTAATCATTTTTTTAAATAACTGCGGAGATTGTATAGAGCTGCAGAAAATCTCGTTTTTTGCTTCTTTAAACTGATAACGATTTGGAGAGCTGAAATTACTAAGTTCTATGTCAGAACTATTTAGTAAACGCAAGTGAATTTTTTTCAATTACGTGCGAAGTATTGTGCTACTCAACGAATTTTATTGCAAAAATTGTCGTTTTTGATTAGCGAGATATTTCACTTCAAAATTAAATCTTTAATACTAATATATATTTCGTGCATTAATATTTTGTCTTACTAATTTCGTATTTTTACCAGCACTTACCCTCCTCCTTCTGCAGACCTGATCTTCGCTCTGACCACTGTACACTAAGGAATGGTCACATTCAATTTTACGGCGTCATAATCTTGACTCAAAGCAGTTTATTTCTGGATGGAAAGTGGGCGTATTTACTTAACATTTTTTTTCAAATTTATTTAGTTTAGTAAGAGGTCATTAGAAATAGCGTTAGTGAACGCTCTCACACACGAAGCAAAGTTCATTTTTCTAAACAATCAAAGGACATTGAATCGTCTATAGAAGATTTGGACATCGGTGATAAATTTATAATATTTGAGGAAGATGAAATAAACTGACAATGGACTTTAAGTTTTATACTACGTTCAATTTAGAATAAATACGCCAATTTTCCTACTTTCAATTATTCATTCACATCCGCATTCGAGGCCGGCATAAAGATGACTATAATCGAACTCTTTCATTTTCTTAGTTGAATATTTTCCTGGTGATAAGCTTTTAGATGTGGACTCTAAAACTATTTAGTTATTATTTATTAGTTAATCCTGTACGTAATTTAATTTTGTTTCTTTATTGAAAACGTTCTTATGCGGTAATAAAAACTCGTAATGAAAATAGAGGTAACATTAGCTTTCCCCAAGCGACAATGATAGTTCTATTATTATAAAGCAGAGAGAAGTTAAAAAAATCGTCGGTGCACAAGACAAGTGACATCTTTACAATTCTCATTTTCCTGGTAACCAGTTTCCAGTAACCATTATACGAGAGGAGCGTTTTCTTCGCAAGGGAAGTAATGTAACTTACTCACTTCTCTTGTGTAATACATGTCTCGACTCTCAACCTTGTCTTTATAAAAAATTTTACTACCAGTAATAAAATATACTATTTTCTAAAGCTATTTGTTCACTTGACTCAAGTATGAAATGAGTCACTATTCTTGTGGACCAGCGGTATCCGGTGCTAAAAATATGCTCATTTATCGTGCATCCTCATTCAAAGAATAGACACATCAACTCATTGAAAGGTGATTGTAAGGGGCATCACGTACATCATCGGAATTTATTTATATGAATAATTTTATTTTATCATGTAATAAATGTTTTTTAATTTCGAGGAATTTTTAATTGAAACAATGAAATCAGAGACACTTTTTACTTCAATGTGCAACATCTCTCGAATAATCTTCTATCAATTTTCACAACTCAACATTTGAGAATATATTTTGCACAATCTAGGCCCTCGGTGAGGCCAGGAAACGAACAAGTGATACGTACTACTTTGTCAGAGTTTTTAGAGTCATATTATGTACACAAATGGTCTGCATCAGTCAGGGTCGGCGGTAGTGCCTCCTGGGCATAAACTCCGCAGTTACGTCAACAAAAATATCCTTTCACAAGCACTACAGCCGTGACAGCTCGAGGTCAGAGAGGCTGTTCTAGATTATTTCAACCCTTATTTTGCCACAACCACATGATGCTAGTTGATTGACAGTTCGTCATTTTGTGCTTGAATTACCGTGTTCATGACCTTGAACTTGAAGAAAATGTTCAGACAGGTTCTAATCAATATGTGTCGATTCTCGCGAACTGTCCATTATTAATCGAAACGATTCTGGCAACTAACATGTTTATATATTTCACTTTTATAATTACTAACATATTAGATATATCAACAGAAACAATCAAAATCACATTAGTAAATCAGCTCTGCGAAATTTACAATCGTTTAACGCGTAAGTAATTAATTTGATCAATCACTTCAAATTCCATTAGCAGAAATTCTCAATATTTACAGTACGTCCTAGATGGGAGGATCAGCATGCCATACACAAGCGACACTTTCGCTGCTTTCCTTGGTTGTGCAGAGGGCGTGTGGTTTATATCAGTCCCATTTGTATGCACGGACTTCCTTCAGCGAAGGTCATCACCGCTAAATTTGAACACTAATGTCTTGCATCGCTTCCTGGTAGTTCTGCGTTCATAGTTGGTCAAAGCACGAGAAAAACAGATGGATCAAGCTTCCTTACCGCATTTCCATTTAGAAAAAGGGTTGTCTTAATACTTTCAACCTATTTACACCTAAACGATAGATATTAACCTTTTCATCTGTTGCATTTTCCCAAAGTCATATCTTACACGACGCTTCTGATACATCTTTTATAGTAATACGAGTTTATATGTTAAAGATATACACAGGTTAAATTACATTTTACTACTACGGATGCAAAGGAATAAACATTCTTGCTTTGACGTTAGAATAAATACACATACATAAAACATTTTTATCGTAGACGTCTGGTAACATTTCTCTTTTACTTAAATATTTTAGCAAATTTAGGAAATAGTTTTACTTTGATCGCGGAAGAAAATTTTACCATCGTGCTTAGCTGGTACGTGCACGAGTAATGCACACGAATTGGCGACAGCATCCCAAAGTGGAGAAGGAAATGTGAACATACAACACAGCGCAAATAGAAATGTAATGATGTGTTAGGTAAGGGATGTATGGGATGCATTTAAGGTCATACTGAAATGCACTGAAATCAGTCCACATGAATAATTCTGTACAGTAAAAAGAAAAGGGATTAACAAGACTCAGGTAAGCAATTTATCTCATTAGTTTATCTTTTATACATTACTTACAAAACGTCTTGACTGAATTTTTGTGATGTAATACTCTTATGTTATGTAATCTGACGATGCAACAGTAAGACGATATAGTCAAATAAAACATTACATTAATACATTGTCGTTTTGTTTTACTCATCATGAAATATCGCTTGCAATGTACGCTAAGCAAATACTTTACTATCAACGTGTTGAGGCACATAGTCGTGGATTAATTCACCTTCAGAGCAGGCGAGATTAGATTCAACTCGCTGTAAAGGCCATGAGATTTACACTTGAGAGTTGAGAGAATTCAAATATCGCAAAATTAATGGTGAATGGGTACCAAAAACTCGAGGGGGCTAAATTGGCATTACACGTGTAATCTTATGTGCAGGCAGTGATCCCAACAAAACTAACTTTTGTAACACCCTTTCCGTATAATAATGAAAACTTACAAAAAGCATTACACAAATACATACAGAAAAAAATACAAAAATTAAACTAAAAAGTAATTTTAAAATTAAATTTCACAACGCTAACTCCGCTATTCGCGTTCACACAATAAAACACAACATTCTGTTACGGGTATTTTAATGCAAGTGTACCAGGAGCATCCGTTCTCTAAGAGCATACCTAGTTTTGATTCATGTTTGTTCAAAAAGAATAAAAACTGTACGTGACGAATGGGTAGAAGTATAACCTGTTGACGTTTTTTGAGCTCCAGAATATTTTTCCGTTCATAGTTGAATGATGAATAAATATAACAACAAAGCACTGTAAGCAACATTTGAAAACAAAAGTTTCGCTCCCGAGTTATAGGAATTACATCGACAAACGAACTACAGATTTGATTTTAGAGTATTGCTACCAAAATAACAATCCGCCCCCTCGAGTATACTTCTACCTTAATTAGCAAAAGGATATCTCAGCAAAAAGTGAGCATAGTGAAGATGCATTTTTTACGAGACAACAAATTTCTCGCGCGTACCCACGGAATACTTTGCCAGAAAGAGCTGGCAACAGTTTCCTTATAAACAACATGCCTTCGGGTACTCCATTCTCTTCACTTCAAGGTAATCTTGTCTTCGTTCCAGTACTCCTCATTACAACCGCGAATCGAGCTTGCGGTTGAGTGGTGCTGTAATTGTGTGTTTAAAGTATTCGGATTGCGTACACGGACGAAATCGGCAAGAGTTATAGTTATCTTATGTTACTATCATTGTTATGAAGTTATTTAATAAAATATTAAAGGAATGTATGTAATATACATGGATTGGAACACAAATTTGAAGGGAAACCTTTTTTCCCAATTTACCACTTCCACGTTTATCTGGAGAGTGTGAGAGATTCCAATATGTGAAGTCATTGGCTAAGTCTGCAATATACAGACATTTGTTTAATCTCAATTTCCTTAATACTCGGTAATTGCATGGACTATATGAGAAAGGCTTTCCAATTCACATCCCATCTCTGATAAAAACTTCCCTCCTCTAGGAAACGAAAGTTAAAAACCGTCCCTCTACGTAAGAATTGTCCAGACTTTTTATGTTTCAAATAATTCAATATATCGTTCGTGGGCTGCAGTAGTGGCACAACTCAAAAACTCAGGTGTTCAGATAAATGACAAAGTTTTTACCTTGTTTTGAAATACATCACCCTTGCATTCAAACTTTTGCCATATAATGATGTAATTCTCAATTGTAAGATATGCTGCTGTTGCTGCCGGAAGTTAGATCAATCTGCAGTTCTGAAGAGTGCATTAACTCAAAATTCGTATTTTTTTGAGTTGTGCCACGGTTGCAGAGTCATTGCAGAGTGCATTAAAGTGAGACCAACGTTCAGTTACGAATCTGGATAGTAAGACCGGTTACCAGTGTAGTGAAGTTTTAGTGCAAAACCTACGTAAACAGTATGTTACAGCAAGGAATTGCGTCTGTTTGCAATCATTTCATTCTAAACAATACAGAGGTCTGATTCGTAGCCATAACCCCAACAAAGCGATTCGCACAAAACTTCTCTCATCCCCGGATAATAGTATACAAATCCGGTTCTTCCAGCCAGCAGCGAACTTGAACGGCGAAGCCCGGCGATGTGCGAAGGACGACGCATGTTATTGCTGGAATGCCACGGGAGAAGGAAGCGGCGCGAGCGGCGCGGGAGGGCAGGGGGACGGGCGGGCGGTTTACCTTAATGAGCCGGCACGGGCCGGGCCGGGCCGCCTCGGGGACGCACCTACCTCCTGCGAATTGCACGTCTCGGGCCGGCCGGAGACCTTTTCTTCTCTTTGGCGCCCCTCGCGCGCACGCCGCACGCTCACCTTGGCCCACGCCGCCGCTCCGCCGCCGCCGACCCCCGCCGCCGCCGCCGCCGCCAGAGCCTCCTCGCCTGCAGCACGTCCGGAAATAACAAATAATAGCAACAATAAAAATGACAACACTTTGAATTGGTTTTCTTTATTAGTCATCAAGTGTTATATTTCAACACTTGTTACAAATGCGTAACGATAATTACAAATTTAGAAAATTAATTTAATAAAAATAATAATATAATAATAATAATATATTATTATTATTATCCAAAGAAAAGAGGAAAGAGGCAGAAAGTTGAAATAAGCGTTGACCATTGTGGCTCATTCGAAAAGAAAAAAAATCAACATTGACATCATCTTCACAATCTCCGGCCTCGCAAAGATTGACTTACTTAAAGGAAAGTAGTACTAGCACATTAAAAGAAGTCTCACTAAGATTTTAAAACACGAACGTAGTGAGACTTTAATGTAAGTGCTTACATAATATAACAATGTTCTTCTGAGTTTTTGAAGTACATGCTGGTTATTGATTCTAGTTCAAAAAGTGAGTGATACGTGTTCATATTGTACTGCTATAGAGATAGGAACTGATATCTGCTAACACCACAAGTATTCGTATATTATTGTAGTATTCAGTAGTATATCAGTGTAGTATTGACAATAAACGATATCATGACAATAAACTGTTACTTGTTCAAAATCACGTTGAAGTATTCATTAAATCATAACATTCTTCGCTCTGAATGATAAAGAAATTATAAATGATACCAGAACATTCGTTGACTGAACACATATTTTACTATTGCCTCAAATAAGAATTTCAAAACTAGAGATGTTACAATAGCACATACTGTCTAACATTATTTCTAACTTTTACAATTTTTGAAAATTCAGAGAGTTTAAAGAAAATGAGATATGCGCCACTCTTTTAAGCATACCTTGTTCCCTCCCCCTCCAAAAATCAAAGAAGAAAATTGGAGTGGTTTTTGACCAAAGTTTTTATTAATTGCATTAATTCCAAGCATAAATTACATGAAAACGTCTCATTTTTTAACAAATAACTGTCCATGACATATTTTAAATATCTGATTTTTCACTAGATGTGATGTAACACAAAAATCGTATCTTCAATATTGTAGTTTTGCAAAGCTAATTTTTGCAATTTTTGAAAAAACGGAGTTCGCCGAAAACGCGACTAACTATTTTTTTTTATTATCCTTTGATACATACGAGAACTTTTATACAGTCAATTACTGATTTTCTGCTACCGGGTTTACGTAAAAAAATGCTTCACACAAGTGTTCACCAAGTTTTCCAGTATCTCTCATCCACCTTGATACTATGAATCAAGTCTTGACTGTTGCGGCCTCCATAAGCTTTATACGAAGTTGACTTTATTTATTCGTCCATTAATCTTGTGCGCATGGGTGGCATTATTAACCGAAAATACGTGATAAAAAAGACTGGAGATTGAATTGACATTGGAAAGGTCATTCATCAAGAAAGAACCATATTAGAAGAACACAATTTTACCTTAAGGAATTTGAACAGACTAGACAACGAACATGAAAACCAGAATGGTAGGAAATTTTAACGAAGTTTTTCGAATGTGGAGCATTGCGAAGATCCCTTGAACAATTTCAGAAGATTTTCTTGCCGCAATTTAAATCAACTTACTATTTACCTTCTTACAAAAGGAAATACCTTTCATTAAGGGGAGGAGAGTTAAACATTTCCGTAATGTCATATAAACGTTTAGTAAGAATGCTATTTATTTTTATTTACTATAAAAAACATCAAAAATCTGTATATGATGTTTGAGGTAAGACTATAATAAGCGCCCACTTTATGATCTGTTCTACTAAGTCATTTTATTAACACCAAGATTTTTTAATCCATTTTTTATTTGCGAATTAACATTCAGATTGTTATCTGTGTATACTGTACACGTCGAATCTTAGTTTTTCGATCGAATACCATCGGACATGCATTTTGCCATGATTTAAACGACTAGTTTGGAGTACGACGCAACTCTACAAACACCACGGAAAAGTTCTCGTTTTCAATATTACATTTGTAATCCAAAAAACATTAAGTAACCCATATTCTACAGACATTTCCTTCTATAAATAGTAATATATATATATATATATATATATATATATATATATATATATATATACTTCCCCACTTTTAGTTGGTCGTCACTCGTCAGCCAGCTTAGCATGGCGCGTCTGGCAGCCATTTTCATATTCACAAGTTTTATTTGTGCATTGCACGTTCATAATAAAAATAAATTTTATATACATTGTAGTTGCCCGTCTCGTACATTTTCAAGTATAGAAAGTTACATGAAAATGTGTTGATTAATGTACTTGTTTAATTTTTTTTGTTTCACTACAAAATTATATTTCATTTTCGTTAATCGATTGATTATAATCATTAATAATTATTAATGATTCATGTAATATCTGGAAAGAAATTATCGTAATTCACAAATTTTCACCATTGTACTCGTAGTTACACTGAAAACTGATAAATTTCTAGTATCCTTGCCACTGCTTGCAACTTCTTTTTGGTATCTACGAATTAACAATATTATAACATCTTAATCATTATATTATTGAAAATATTTTTTTCTCGTTGTCTTTTCTTAACATGTATCATTTCATTCAAAGACCAAACAACTATTGTTTGTCTCCCCTCCCAACGTATTTCATACGATTCTGTGGCAACTTTCCTCTTGCGCAAAACTCCCCTTTTTTAAAAGATATTTCTTAAAATCCTCTGGATGTGTGGGCTACAGAAATGCCGTTTCCCCGGGCGTCGGAGACGGGTCGAATGGCACCTGATTCGCCTGGATTGGTAGACCGGAAGGGTCTAACCATGAGTGGCGGCCGGACGCAGGTTACACCGAGGGGGAAAGAGATGGTGGACAGAGGCTCCTCCGGTGCACCGATTTTTGGTCATTGAACGGAGCACAATTTGGCGACAAGAAGTTTGTGACACTCGGGCACTTCGTTCGGAAATCCAGACCAGCGCTGGCCACCATGTTGCACGCTAAGCGAGAAGTGTTGAGGAACATTTTGAAAGTGCCTCTAAGTGACAATTTTTAACCGTGACCAACCAAAAATAACACGATGAAGGTGCTATATATATATATATATATATATATATATATATATATATATATATATATATATATATAATGTTTCAATAACTAGTAAGAAGTGATAATTTTGATTAAAATTCCCGTTAATATTGTGTCACAAATCGGTGCCCGAAGCTCATTGGTTGAAGTCGCATACGATGCGCAAGAGCTCATTAATCTCTTTTTACCATGGGTTACACTATTAGTACAGAAGGATTTAATCAGTGCAGTAACAGATAATCCTGTCTCGCCTTGTTTTGCAGATACCTAGCGTTGCGGAAAGCAAGTGAGTCACGGGAGGTGAAAATTCGTTTAGTTGGCTGAACAAATTACGCAAATTACTGGATAT
This sequence comes from Gryllus longicercus, assembly GCA_038098605.1. NCBI lineage: Eukaryota > Metazoa > Arthropoda > Insecta > Orthoptera > Gryllidae > Gryllus > Gryllus longicercus. The sequence continues at coordinate 308,119 of JAZDUA010000016.1, forward strand.
TTTTTCTTCAAATTTTCTATCAGTCTCACTACCGTTCTTCCCTATCAATAGCGTTGTACGAGCAGTTAACACAAATGGGCTAAATACCATCGACATGCCTTAGGTCAGACACATTAAGTTTTCGTATTCTTCTGGAAAATTCAACTGTCAAGATGCGTTTGGTGATTGTTACTGCTATTTCATTAATGACACATCAACTACGACAATAATAGACGCTTATTGAACTCCTCGAAAAGATTATTAACGACTCGACAACAAATTTTTGCCCCTGCCTCAATTATCTTTATCATATCATACTTAAAATACGGTTATAGATTAGGCAAAGTGTATTTTTCAATTTCTTGCAATTTACTGTATACTTGGAGGTGAACAAAAATAAAATAAGAAGCAATAATTACACACAACTATAATGTCATTCTGCTGTCCAGTTACTTTTGTGAAACACATATGCGTTTGTAATATTAATAATCATTAAGAAGTTATAGTAAAAAGAGAAACCCAGTCTTTCAAAACCAAAGGCTACAAGAAATTTTCCACTATCTCTCGCCCTCGTCTTTTTCAATTCTAACTTACTTATGAGTACAGTTTTCAATTCACTTAGTTCATTCCTGTAATCAATAAAACGCTTATAGCAACATCGTTTACCGCATTTCTACATCACTGCTTTTTCTAAAGAAGAAAACAATTTTGAGAATGTTTTAATTTTTGTAATACAAATGACAAGGAACAACTTCAAAATATCAGATAGCAATAATTTCAAAATACCGATAAAGACAGACTGTATGTTGGAAGAAATCGTGTAACTTAACTTTGAAGTTAGTTTATTATTTCTTGACGTATTTTCTTAAATCTAAAACTGTTTTATAAATGTGGTTGACAAATTTCATTGCTTAAAAATACACTTGAACACTGTAATTCATTATATATCTGCCTCTAGAGTAGGCATTATATTTACGTTATATTTAATTATTCGCAACAGTCCCCAAATTTCGGCCGTTCTCCAAGCCTCGGCACCCGCCTGAAGACAGATCTTCCCGGACTGCTTTAGAATAACTCTTAGTCCGAAACTTTAACACATAATGCAATGAAGAAAATTCGGTATCCTTCCTCGGCCAAAACTTCCTTGTACAACCGCAGAGGCCGCCACAACCTTCACCACTTCCGGGAAAAATGATTTTATCGGTTGTAACTCAACGCTCAAAAAGAAACACGGCGAGATGAGACTGTATCGACAATCGCTTTATTTGTGAATGCATTGTTTTGTTGAGTGACATTATGAATTATGTATATCCGAGATGTGGCAATCTTCTGAGTAGAGGAAAAAGGCAAGGATACCTAAAGTATTTTTTGTCACACAGCGCTAATCTAGTTTAGCCACACTTAAGAACACCATCATAGTTCACTGGAAACATTTTGTTTTTTTTAACGAAACTTGTAATAGTCTCGAAAGGATTTATATCAAGTAGTTCTCCTTATTCCGGCCAGTTGTTTCAAACATCATCCTGAAAACCTCTAATTGGAAACGTTTTCAGACCTTTAAAAAAGTATGAGTATATCAACATGAGAATACCAGATATAAAACATGTATTATATAGACTTTAACATTTCAATATAAATTATGCATGCATCCTTTGTTAAGTAATCTAATATAATTTAAGTCTTACAGTATGTTGAAAAAGTTCATTCCATTTTTTTATAAATGGAATGAATATTTTAATCACGCCAGAAAGTAAAAATAAACAAAATAATATTGTTCTAAATCGCTCTGCAGTTAATACGTCGTTCACATAATTAAATTTCGAGTTTTTCTCTATTTCTGTTGATTAGAATACAAGAAATTTAGATTCCACGATGTTGTGAGTCTACTTGGTGAAAAGCGAAGCGATGTAGCTTCATACGTCTTCTTCAAAATTCAAGCAGCTTCTGCTGGAACACGCTAACTCAAACACAGGTCCAGCAGAAAGCTCCCAGTGTAAACTATGGATGCCAACACCTTCCTGTATGGCAGCCCGTGCTTCCTGCCATCCTCACTTTTAGCCCCACTTACAACGAACGTAAATAACAAAAATAGAATTACATTCCTCTTCTTCACAAGGGCACCTTCCTCATAGACGAATTTTTTTCATGTCTCAAGTATATCATATTTGATGATTGGGATCTGATGATTAGGTCGGTTAGTGCGGGGAATTGAACAGGAAAACATTAGTTTCATAAGACCATAAGTTAACAAGAGCATCATGAAATTGAAACGCTTCTGTAACTTGATTCACCGGGAAAAGTTCTTGCTCAGCAGCCAATTCGTTTCCTATAAGAGAGTTAAAAACGTGGAGATTATGTTTGATTGCGGCACATAAGTTAAAATGTTTCAGAACATCAAACTAACTGGAGTAATAGTAATTAACCAAAAGTTCAAGAGTACGTTTAACTCGTCTGTCCGACTTCTCATCAAGTAATTTCTAAATCCTACAATCGATTTTTCTTCTCAATAATAAATGAAAAAGATTGCTGAATTTTCTGCTAGCTCTCTGTCCCGATGTTCACTTTAGGAAATGTCTACGTATTCGCATGCCACTTCTCAACGGCAACGAGAGAAAAATCATGGGCGAAATTAAATTTTCGTTCCATTAAGTGCAATTTTAAAACATGCGATACGCTTCTGCAAGTTACTACTTATTTTTACTTGTCGCATACTGCTTACGCAGTACGCACAGTAATGCTGCTGGGGGAAAATAAAAGTTCTTTATCCTATCTAAAAACAATGTTTTATTAAAATATTTGAGAAAATTTTCAAAATGTTTTAAGGTTTCGTGTAAAGAACTACCCAAAATAAAAATATCCGTTTCAAACTTCCAGGGTCTCGAGATCGTTTAGATCGATCGGGAAATATCAATTTTAGAGAACCATTTAGGCACTAGGGATGCCAGGCAAACAGACAGATGTTTTACCGTTACTCGGTTTTTCTGTTTCAATGACCCACAAAACATGAATTCTAACAACACAACCTATTATAGGAAGTAATTTACTACATATATGAAAAATATTTATCCATTTTCCCTAGCAGGGTCTGGCAATAAGAGATTTTTCAACAGGATATTCGTCGTTTTCTAGCGCACGGTCACAGTCTCTTCTTACGAAGTAAAACGGAGTAAAAACAACTTTTTCGACGTCAAGGAACCACAAAATGTCGATTCCGCACTAACGGATTTATAAATTTTTAGATCCCAGAACGCGACCCAAATTAATTGCTAATTTAATAGAAATATGCGTACTTGTATATAATATAATGTATTAATTAAAAATCACAATAATAATAATAATAATAATAATAATAATAATAATAATAATAATAATAATAATAATAATAATAAAAACAATGAGTAGTCTTGCGTATGAATTATTCGTCATTCATAGGAACCATAAAAAATGAAATTTAGAACCATAATGTATACTAGTAGATTCTCTGTAAATTAGCAGACAGATGTTTTACCGTTACTCTTGAGTGTTTTTTACAAACTGAGCCATTAAAGAAACATCTTGCTTTGAAAGTAGGCGACCCGCAACACATTTTTCCATATTTCTCTGAATTAAAATTATTTTCGGAAGTAATAACATCTAGACTAGTACATTTAGAGGACAATATGAATCACACAGTGCGACAATGAAATTTGCCGCAAAACAAAAATATGTGATAGTTATGTAGTTCAGTGCCCTGATGACAGTGGTAAAAACCATTTATCGCTATCTCCTAAACTTTCTTCTGTAAACGCAGTTTTACCTGCGCTCGACTACGACATTTATGTTGTCGCGGTGCATATCTGTTATTTTAGACAAATTATTGCCTAATACCAGGAGTAGAGAGGGGAGGGGGAAATGCCTTTACCACTGGAAGTACGTTGCAGTTGCATTAGTCAATCGATAGTAAGATCACGCACTACGCGTTCTTAATGTATGTTAATCCGCTAACGTGAATATTGTTGTGCGTGTTCGCGTGTTTCGTATACTACTCAGCAATGTCTAGGAAGTGTGTTAATTCACCGAATCATTTGTTGTGTGTGTGGCGACCTTACGACTAAGTCTCAAGCATACTCCATCTCTCCGATCGTCAAAAAGGAGTACGAGTTGTATTTTGAATCAAAGGTAGACGTGGGCAAATGTTGAGCACCACAGATCAGCTGCTCACGTTGCTCCCGCTATTCAAGAGGCTGGTTGCATGGAACCCTACCATCTATGCCTTTTGCGGTAGCAGTTATGGAGGGAACCTACAGACCACATTCCAGATTGCTAATTTTGTTTAACGCAAGTAACAGGAATATTAAGATAATATTATCCAAATTTGGAATCTGCATTGCGCCCAGTTACAAAACCACCAATGGAATGGACATTGGAAGATGAAACAGACGATGGTAGTGACAAACCAACAGACCATGAAGATCATGACAATCTTGATAACACGCCATATGCAGCTCGGGTACAATAACAGCCATTCTCGCAGGCAGCATTGCACGATATTGCAAGAGTTCTAAATCTTTCAAAGAGGCAAGAAGAATTACTTGGGTTTCGACATCAAGAAAATAACTTGTAAAAATCAAACACTGGTATAACATTTCGTAATCGACAGCTTAATCTTTCCACGAAGGCAGCTTGACTTGCATTGATAGATGTATGAGAAAATGTCTTGGGAAACTTAATGTCTGAAAATTGCAGGGAACAGAACACATGCTGGACTATTTTAATGGGATGTAACATGTCTCTGAAATTATATTTCGTTTTTCTCCATTTTGATTTCTTTCCACCTAAACTTGGTTATGTGAGTGACAAATACGGCGAGCGATTTCACTAAGATATCGCTGCCATCGAAAGACGATATAACCACAAATGGAAAGTTTCTAGCAAAAGTTTTTAACTTTTAAGTACATTTCAAGCTTTATTCAGCTTCCCCGTACTGTTTTCATTTTATGGTTTGTAATATAAGCAATTTAATCCATTTTTTGTAATAAAAACAATTTTTGCTACATGATCTGTTTAATCATCAAGTACAGATTCCTCGTGGATTGTTACTGAAATGTTTCCAAGTTTTTAGAAAGAGGTATATGTGGCGTATCTATTCCACAAAAATTGGTACGTGATGGAAGTTCGCTGATTTCATTTTCGTAATCAGTGTATGTGATTTAGTAAAAACACGTACTTTCATCTCACGGCACGACAGAAAGTTTAAATATGTTGCATTGTGTTATTTTCCAGCTATAATTAGAGTGAATTGTTAAGAATTTTTAGCGATATGTGAGAGCTACTTTGCCATGGGAACATTAACTGTTTCCAGACACGTGAACTACTTGGCCATTATTTCGTAAGTGAAGAGCCTGTTATATCCCTGTAGGAGATGGCGTACCTCAGCCATTAGAACGTGAGATCTGGCGCCAATCTACTCGTCAGTTTACGCCCCCCTTCTAGGTGTAACACACTCAAAGGGGCTCCGCCCCAGCCGGGACAAGCTCTAAACTCCCGACTGGCCTCGTGACACGTATGGTACTCCAGTGCATGGAAGTATACGTGTGTATAAGGGGAAAGGTTGAATAAGCATCAGAAAGAAAAAAATGCAAACGGACCGCGTCTCATTTGTTAAAAAACTGAAGCACTGCGCAGGCATTCGTCTGGTGTTGACCAGAGAACTCGCGGAAAACTATACCGGTGAGAGCAGGCCACCTGAATTGTCCTCCACCTTCAAAAAATTAATTTAAGGTCGCATTAACTAAGCATTGATTAGTGAACACAATTGGTTTAACGTTAGAGTTATCTGTTTTAAATGAAGTGATATGGTGATGACGAGTGCTGAAAGGACGAACACAAATACAAGAATCCCCGACGCGGGACTCGAGCCCTTCGGCGCGAGATCGCTACGGCGCAGTGGGGTTCTATTGTGCGGCGGTTGGCAAGCCTTTGCTGCACGCACCTGCGGGCGGGCCGGCGTCGTTGGGCGCATCGGCGCCGCGGGGAGGGTCGCTGGCCGCGTCCCCGTCGCTGTCCCCGCCGCCCCCGCCGCTGGAGGACACGGCATCGTCGTCCTCGGGATCAGCTGGGGACGGCGACATCTGGAAAGCGATCATCTCGCTTAGAGAAAGCGCTCGCAAGCGGTGCAAAAATGGCATTGCATTGCATTCCATTCCATGCGAATATTCAAAAATTATATTATTTGAATGATTTATTTTAGAAATTACAGAAGTCAATGAAGAGTAGCTTTTAAGTTTCGACAAACAAAACTCTATAACACAAACAGTGAGTCAAGATTTTTAAAGGGCTTTCCAAAAGCTGACCAGAATCTGTTGACTTATTCAACCTCAAACAATGCATGTACGTACAGAGGATGTAACTGCACTAAGAAGTCAAAATAGTAAAGAACTGACTTATGTTTTTTTCTAAAGTAAGCCATTTATTTAATCTATGACTCATTAAATTTAATTATCCTGAATTCCATTATATATCGCCATTATGTTATTTATAAATTTTGATTTTTTAAAAATCTAGGCTGAAATCCATTGACGTCCTCATTAACTGAAATAATACTCCTAAATGAAATAAAAAACATAGTTATGTATTTGTACCCAGTTTGCGTCGTTACTGATTTTTTAGTGGAACATTATATTGTACATTCTTTGCATAATTCCGTATTTGTATTGAAAAATTGTAGTTTATTTGGAAAACATATCTCTATGACTAATTATTGAAGTAAGATATTGAATAAAAATAGGATAAAAGTATATTATAAAACACTGTATAATATAACAATGGACTGAATGTTTTAACGTTTACAATAAGAATAATGTATCTTTGTTATAAGAACAATGTTTTTTGTTCACATTACGTGGATTTGAAAGTTTCACACTGTATGTAAAGCTTCTTGATTATTCTGCTCCCACAATCATGTCAAAAAGCTTTACACCATTACCAAATGTTTAATATCTATTTCATTACGAATATCACTCTATAAATGACAAACGCATGGCCCAAATACTCCTCCAAATGATGCTGATTGCAAATTATTCATTAAATCACGCACTACCAACTTGTAAACTTCAAAGTTTATTTAATGAGATCTCCGCTCTAGACATCTTTCAAGCAAAACCTTATTGCGTTTCTACAAGTAATCAGTGGCTTACTAATACACACGCCCGCGCTATCTTGATGCGTCGAAAACTAGTTCCAATGCAGGTTAGGGTGGTCGCGAGTTCAATTCTCAATCGATCAATCATAGCTTTCCTCACCCACTTGCGGTGAATGCTGTTTTGATGTCTGACACTCCTTGACCGTTCTCCCTACGCTTCCTTATACCGGTGTCTACACAAATTGCACACCTGTACTCAGTTTTGAGGTTTTTCTGCGCTTCATAAAATTTGGAAGTTTTGTGTAGATCTACACGTGAGTGTAGAAAAAAAATCTTAGAGGGAATATTTTCTAAAATATTTTTGACTGAATAAAAATCATGATAAACATAAAAGTGCCCATTTTGCGTATTTTCAGCGAATCAAATGAGCAAGTTATTTTATTTAACTACATTTTTAATTAAGTTATGAATTTAAATTCTTAGCCAGCCGAGTAAAATATATGTATCACACAAGCGATCTAAAGAAACCATAATATGATGGTAATTCGCAAGAAAATATTAACAAAAAATCTTGCTATAAAAAATTATTTTTTTATTCTTCGAAAAAGAAAAGGAATAATTGCAACATCCTCTGTAGTTTATTTTATTGTAATATTTGCTACTTCAAACAATGCACAGCAATACACAATATTACTCTATACAAATAATTACATTCCTTCAGTAATACGCTCTTTCCGGCGCCATTAAGGATTTTGACATATCAGCTGAAAATGCGGGTGAATGCAATTTATATTCTTCACATTTTTCTGTACTAATAAAGGTCAATTCTTCGGCATAAATTCTGAAATTCAAAAGGCACATGTTTTTGCATACACGGTATGCCTACGATAATCTATCAATCCAATACGTCATTCGGCTCGTGAAAGCAACGAGGTGATGCTGATGAGCAACATGGTTGGCGGCAGTTCCTGTTCCACTTCTTTTGGCTGCGCAATTAAATATTTCGACATCACCTAAATAACAGGGTTGCCATTAAATGGAGGAAGAGCTTAGAATACCGATTCTCTCATCATTCCTACGTTCACAGTTGGAGAAAGTCGTGGCATCGTCAAATATGCACAAGAAAAGTTTGTTACAAGAACAATTGTGGGTATTTAAAAATTATTTTAGGGATAAGTAAAAAAATGTTAAGAGCTTTTCACCAGTAAAAATGTCGAAGTTATTTCAAAATGCATTCAGAATTCAATATGAAACTGGCAGAGAAATAATTGCTCCGCCCAGGATAACTCCGTTCTCCTACAAATTGACATTGTTTTAGGTGTTGCCACATTTTTTGTGCTTCGAGAACGCAACAGCCATCTCACTCGAGACCTCTCCTCTACCATTTTGCTCTTTTTCGCTAACACGGGCCAAGCACTACATTTGACAACATGCATGTCGTTCTGGGGGCACAATATGTATACTACGTTAACAAACCAAAGATATGACTACGTTGATAATTCGGGCTGGGGGCGTCGCCTGTGTAAAGCGACGATGGTACATCAAATTCCCATTTTCATTTCTCGTTGCCCCGCCCGCACTTCACAGCGCTGATTACTAATACATTACGGCGGCAATTCCGATTCCTTGCAGACAGTGGAACTTTTCACCACGCGTTCAAGGTTGCGGGACCTCTAGCATGGCGGTAGTAAATCAAATTTAGCGAAATGAAAGAAAAGTTCATTTTCATTTCCACATTTTAAATGTGTTTTAATTAGGCAGCTTTTTAATATTTAGATAGATATACTTCTGAGATCACTCTCTGAAAATCATAATTGTTTTAAATGTGATTATTGCTTCATGCTCGAATCCAACTTAAAACATTTATAACAACTCATCTCACAAAGTTTGAGCTCCACCCAAAAATGTAATAGAACATCCAAAAAGGTATTCGACACTGGCTATGTAGCTGTTACAATCGGTAATTTTCCGTGGATTCTGCTATCAAAACTAAGCGAATGTCGGAGCAGTACCCTAACAAACGGACCACGGAGCGCACGCGTTCTTTCCTTCCTCTTCTTTGACCTATCATCATCCCTTACTTACACACACTTAAAACACTCACATGCATTTCACTACCACACACGTCGAAAGCATAGAGCCTGTCCCGGCTGGGGAGGTGCGCCGATTTGTGGGAGATATCTGGTAGGGGAAAACGTCGCAAACCGACGGTAGGTCGGCTCTAGAACTCTCCATTCTGTGGGGGAAAAACACCAACTCCTCCTGCGATAAAACATGCACCAAACTTTCTGGACTAAATATCATTTTTTAATTATCTTAGCAAGAGGCGCGGCCGGAATCACTAATCAATCCGAAAAGGTATCATTGTATGAATTACGGCATAAACTCACAGTGACTCACCAGGGACACGAAACCCAGGCTTAGGTTTTGGGCCTAAAGGGGTTCGCCAGCGAGTTATGCAGTCGATTCCGTTGAAGTGTAACAGGATTGCGAGAAGCATGCGCTTACTCCCTCCCCGCCACACACATACACACATACACACACACACACACACACACCATTCCCTTACTACGTGAAATTCCCTTCCACTTGTGCATACATAGAGAGAGAGAGAGAGGATTTTCAAAATGTTCATTTCATACTTTCGGTACTTTTAACATTTAATTACTTTTTGAAAAATTATCTTGCTAATGGAGACAGAGAATCCTGAAGGGTGAACACCATTTTTGCTCCATTTCACATTCAAAAGCATTTGGTCTCTGTTCAATTGTAGAATTCCGTTGAGAACTTCACTTGATTGAGAAGAGTGTTTCTCTCTAACAAAACTTCGTGGTTGTGGGTTCCTACATCTGTCCGTTTCGGTACATGTGGTAGCACTAAGGGACAGATACAGAAGAGAAAGCAAACAAATGCTCGCTCGACACCTCATTAGTTGCACATAAATAAAAAACAAGCATGTTCTGCACATGTAGAAGGCGCTAGAACGTAAAAAAATCTATGAAAAGTCAAATTTAGTCCTTTGAATGAGTACTAATATGCATTTACATGAGGAAATATTACGCTATCAGCATTACTAAATAGAGACGGGAAATTCTAACTTCTCTTCGCGCAAAAATATACAGACACCTTTACACAGATATGCAGGCAAAAAATATACAGACAACTAAGCGAAAATAATGATGCCTTAAGCTACTTTCTTGTACATTCCGGATGATGTCCTTCTAAAACAAACACCTTCGTCAATTATGGTCGTCTCTGGAATTAAAACATATTTACATCCTGAACTTTAGATGGTATTTTTATTACTAACGTTTGTACTACGGCTCAATAAAAGTGTTGTGAAGCCAATTAATTCTCAATAAATCACAATCACAACAATTGAAACGATATCTTCCTAAGTAAAATATGCCTATCTACATTTATAAACTGAGGTAGAAATAAGTTTTAACCACTTTATAATTATGATTGATTTATTGATAGTGATTCTGGACGCGTCAACTTATAAGATCATTAGTCCCGTAAGTGTAGTGCATGTTTCTCCTCGTGATATCGCTGCGGCCTTTCCCCGCTGGATGCCGAGATCCGCCGCCGACTTACCGTCTGCTACCGGGGTTTTTCCCAACCAGGTAAATCCAGGAATCAGCGGGGCTCCGCCCCAGGGAGAAGCTCTGAGCTCTCGATTGATCTCCCGACATGGGTGATAGTGTAGTGCATGTTAGTGCAAGTGTGTGTAAGTAAGGGGAGAGGAAGGACAACGAAGAGGAAGGAAAGATCGTGTGCGGTCCGTGGCTCTTTTGTTAGGGTATTGCTACGGCATTCGCTTCGCGTTGAAGAAACCACGGAAAACTACGGATAAGAGCAGCCGACCGCTAGAATTATCCTCCAGGCAGCGACTGAATCCAACCTATAGCTATACAGATACTGTCGAAACTCCTACCACTGTTGGGACTCGAACCCTAGGACCTCCTGGTCAGAGGCACTGCAGTGGTATGTTAATGCCCTCAGCCAACACTCCCGGTCGTAATAATTATAAAACAATGCTCCTTCGCGAACGTGGGCTTCCTGCACAAAGTGCATGTAGAGTGACATTGCATGCAAGAGCTGCATTGTTCTGACTGCCAGTTATGTTAATGAAGCAGCAAAATAATTGCTAAATCCGTTCCGTTGCCCTTTTCAACCCACAGCAAATAAATTCGGACAATGACTTGTTAACTCTTCAACAAAAAAATGAACACCATATTCCATTAGTGTGTTTTGGAATTACAGGGTTTGACTTTAAAAAATTAATGTTGAGAGCCTCTCTCTACAGAACGCATGACTAGGCAAGTGATAAACCTTGACTAGGCAAGAAGAAAATAATGTAAGCATAATAATACGAGCGAAATGGGATGTTACGTAATTCATCTGTCAGGCATGGCAACGATGTTACGTAATTTAATGTTCGTCTTTTAATGCGTTTTAGTCGAATATTTACAAGTTATAGCTCATAATTCCAATCAATTAACATTTCAACAACTATGAAAGAAGAAACTCTTAACTCATCTAAATTATCATTGTTAAAAATGATATTAATTTCATTTCCCTAGAAATGAGAATTATCTTCCAAGTTAATAATTCGAAATATCGTAGATAACAAAGGCCTGGATCCCAAGTCTTTGGTACTGTAATGATGTAATATATGATATAAAATAATTCGGAATTATGAAAAGTTCATAAGTGCATGGAATATATCAGAGAAGGTGACTTAACAAAGAACGCGTGATTCATCTTTCAACACTGTCTTGGAAAAACAAAACCACCCACACCAGACAGTTCGCTCAGAGTGGATTTGATAGATGAACAGTAGATTATAATGGCAAAGAAATACAATTTTAATATAAAGATATATGTAATGTAATAAAGAAACCTATACATGTTTGAACATGATAAAGGGAATGAGAGTAATGGTAAATAAACAGGTACTTCTAACTGAATAATCAAAAGGAAGGTGACCAAACGGAAGGTGTAGAATCATGCAAACTAATATTAATGTGCTGAGCGTCCAAGAATAAGTGAGAATATTAGAAGTCATGGACAAACGTTTTGTTAATCTTATAAAAGCATAAAAGTACAATAAATATTTGACGAGTTAGAATTAAAATTTTACAAAAAAACGTCACAAATATTTTTGAAAACTAAAGTGTCAGATTTCTTTATACAATTAAGAATTAACATTAATTTACGTTTTGTTGCGTCATGTATATTTAATATTGCATTATAAAGATTAATGTTTTACGTCTTCAGGACGGATTTACACAATTTTTATTAACCAAAATAAATTATTGCTGAAAACTAATATATATTTCAAATTCATTTCATAAAAATAAAACATAAAACGCCTTCTGAACATGTTTGAGCACTTCTGAATGTAGAGTGTTTTTCTTCTAAACGCTCTTTGACAATTCTAATAGAAATAACAAGAATATATCAACACTCTCTAGAACAATTTTATTACTAATTAACCAGTGAATACATCAGCCTGCCTCTTTTTGAGGAGTATACACTGGAAACTGTCCCCCATTTGTGTATCCAGATAATCATGGTATTACATGCGCACGCGATCATGAGCCTTGGAATTCTTATCCCCACTCCTTTACTAATATTAATTGAATTACGAATAAATAATGGCAACGACCGTTGTTGATAATCAGAAATGTTCACTCCGGTGTAATAGAAAATATTTTGGAGTAGAAAACGAAGTACAGATTTAATAGATCAGACCTGTCGTCGAAATAACAAACTTCCCCACTTCCTTACACACTTGGCAAAATGAAAGCTCAAGAAAACGTGTGCGGATAATACTACAAGTCTACTAGTGTGCATGCAGTTCTTATGCAAGGTACCAAAATACTTTTCCTTATTTCCTTTTCTCAACTGCCCCTTGTATCATCTATCTGAAGAAGCGCAAGAAATACATAATAAAGCTATAATTCGGTACAAAAAATACGTACATTTTCTAGACTTCTGACAATTTAGAACACTTTCTGTTGACTGTTGAACCCTTTTAAAATAAATCTTTCAAAATACAATTAAAATACTTGAGAAAAGATGTTTTGTTCGTTTAATCTAATCCTGATACACCAGAGGTAACTGTTAATAAAAAAGTGATTTTTATTCCATTTTTCGGCCTCCAAAGTCGATGAACTTTCTCTTACTGTGGGAAGTGATGGCATTATTAAAATATTTATTATAAATACTGTCAACTAAATATGGAAATCAATCTTGTTTTCAAATAAATATGTTTCGAAAAAATTCAGCAAAGTTTAACATGAACATATAGAAAAAATTGTGCCGTTATTTTACACAATTATGCAACATATTTTTCCCATATTGTATCTAACTCCATTTCGCCATACACGCGACTCAAGATGATTTTAGTCTCTGCATGAAAATTGTGAAGCTTCAAGAGGTTTTGGGCTGAAAGTCACCAGAATACACCACTACGAGGTGATGTGACGTTTAAGCGCATGGGTACATGTGTGTGTGTGTGTGTGTGTGTGTGAGTGCGCGCGCGCACGTGTGTGTAGCTGACAATTCAATGAATAGGTAAAAATACTTAAATTAGTTATTCATATAAGTAGTAAACTAAGAGCAGTTTGAAATAAAACTAATTTATATATTTTTTATGTTTTAAATATAACCCTCATTCACTATCGAAATTTAGACAATGACGAACATCAAATCTTCATTTTATTGTATTGCATGGCAATTATTACTGGATTAATTATTACTGGATACGCGTAGTGGTAAGTATTATGGGAGAAATAACTTCATCAGATAGTGACATTGATTAAGTGTATCTTCCTTTGGTTCTTTTTTATATGATGTTCCCACTGTATTCCCAGACGTATGAGTCCCAGAGCAAAGTCCATCTCAAAAGTATTTCCACAGACTCAAGCCGCGTTATTTTCGCAGGATGCATATTTGAAATGTAGGTGGAAACAATTACGCATGGGGAACAGTCACGAAGCCACTATCATAGACAGAGTCACCTTCGAACTGCCGGTCCGCAAGCCCGGAGCGATTCTCTCGGAGCACAAATCCTAGGAGGCGAGTAGGTATTTCGAGCTTCCGGTCACGACAATTACTTCGGGCATTAGTCCCGTGAGTGCAGCGCAAACTATAGCACAGAGGTGGTGGTGATCCTCCCAGCAGGAACGTATGATCCGGCGCCGACTTACAGGTTGGGCTTGCGAGGATTTCTCGTTCGGAAATCTCTACCCATGAGGCATGTACGAGTGTGGAAAGGGAAGGGAAGACAAGAAAGAGAACGGAAAAGTCATGCACGTTCCGTGGCCCGTTTTTTATTGTACTGCTCCGGCATGCCCCTGGTATTGACCGGGGAAACGAGGTCGCTAGAATTCTTCTCCAGACAGTTGTTGAATTCGACCAAGCTCTGTGGCTATTGTCGAAAATCTTCCACCGCGCACCGTCGGGACTTGACTCCTAGGATCTCTCAATGAAAGAATCAATGCAACGGCATCGGATATAGTCAACCGAGCTATCTCGGCCGGAACAAAAATCCAGCGTAGGCCCAGTTGGCGCAGTAGCCGTCGGCGAAAGAGCCTTGGCCCCGCCCCCGGTCGCCCATCGCCCGTCGCCAGTCGCCCGGGGCGGCTGCCCCGAGAAAGCGAGCGCCGCGCCGCCGTTCGCCGAAAGCCAGCGCCCGCGCCCGCGCAAGTGTGTCAGCGCGGCGCTGGAGGTCGCCGGCTACTCACTCACCGCGGGCCGCTGCTGCTGCTGCGGAGGCGGAGGCGGAGGCTGAGGTTGCTCTAGCTCCGGGCGGTCGCCTCCGCCAGAGCCAGCGCCAGCGCCTTCGCTGCTGCTACTGCTGCCGCCGCCGCCGCTGCCTCCGCCGCCTCCACCGTCGCCCGGTCGCCGCCTGCAACACACGTGCGACGTCGCAGCCGCTGCGGGCGACGGACGCTCGGAGATGCGAGGCGGCGATACCGCGAATGCATGAACGCCCGCCCCGCCCCCTCGGGGACGGATTTAGACGCCGACTGCGAAGACCCGCCGGCACCTGGGCGCCCCCGCAGCCTAGCACCCGTGCCGCCCCTGGGAGCCGTCTCGTTAGCATTCCCACAGTTTGCACAAATCGTTGTCTTTTCATGATTTAACTTTTTAATGTCAGTAACATCAGACATTCATGTGAAGTCCTGAATTCGACGAAACAGCTGGTCTGGGTGGTCCCGTTCTCAGTCGTCATTCGTCGCTTCCTCGTTAGCATCTAGCTGAATTTGGATATTTATGTTTTCTTATTTATTAAAGCGTGCGCGGTCCTCTCACATTAAATAAATTAATGAAATGCCTGAAAAAGGATTATCTTGATGGCCAGTTTGTTAGGGAACTGTCCCGGCATTCGCCTTGCATTAACAGGAGAAATCAAGGAAAACTACACATCAGAACAGCCGGTCTCTAGGATTATCATCCGAACGTCGGCTAAATTCGACCTACCTATCCGTAGGTAGCTAGAAAAAGTGAGCCACTGTCGGGACTCCAACTATCGGAACTTCCAGTCAGACACTGCAGTGGGAACAGCTTTTGCCCTGAGCCACGTCGGCCAGCCCAAACCATGTAGTGGCCCTGGCGACACCTGTCAAACTCTATCAGCACTATCCGCCCAAGTTCGCAATCTTCAGATTATCTCGCATACTTTCCAGACAAAATATTTTTTTAACATTTTCAGATTTTCTGCAGTACAGTTGAAACCCCTTCTTAAACGGTGTTCTTCTTTAGAAGCATTCGACCGAAGTGCCAAAGATGTAAGAGAATTCTAGTGCATTATTTCGTTGGTGATCGAACACTGAGGGCCATCGGCAGCGCATGTGTACTTTGCCCCGCCGGGTTAACATCAACACTAACTGCATCGTTCTTTGAATTGTGATGGAGGCATTTTATTTTAATATTCTCAAGGTTTTGGGATCTCCTGCAACTCAGATTTATTAATAATTCTGCAATTAAGTTTGAGAACTTGGTGGCAGAATACACCAACTTAACATTACATAACTTAACAAATTTACAAACTTTACAAATTAACGTGAACATTTCACCGTGCAATCTTTCATAGCACTCTACTTCGCCACACTTCACTTCATCGCACTGCGAATCACTGAGCTGTAATGTCTTTCTTACACACTCTTTTCCCTCAGTTTCACAACGCCACTGCACTGCACATATTTAATAATAATAATAATAATAAATTACATCGAAGACATAGTTACTTACTGAATAATATTAAAGATATTTATATTACACACATCATCATTCAGGAAACTAATTTATTTTTAAATTTGCTCAGGCTTTGAGGAAAGGGATCGAAGATTGTCGCTGGCAAACCGTCCCAGTCTCTAATATTTCGCGAATGAATATTTCCCAACATCCGTTTACTGAATTCTTGTCTGAATTTTGGGCATGTAATCCGCTCTGTCGAAATATGTAGGTTTCCCTAATCAACTTTGAATTTCTTTCCACACTCGAAGGCCTATGTACACTTTATACATAGCATAGAGACGTGACTTTAATCTCCTCCTTTCGAGTGACTCCCATACTCCTTTTTTCTTGGTACTCCTGAAAGTAAATATTGATGATTGATGCTAAAATTTGACGGATTTTTTAAAAATTTTGCGAAGGCAACCTTTAATGCACATTTTATGTATTTAAATTCTATGACCAAAACCTTGTTTAATATTGTTCTTGATCTACTACACTTAGACATTACTTGCCGACAAATTCAGTCTGAATAACTTAGGTGAAATGTTTAGCATTAATTTCTGGGGATTGCAAGTTTGGAACTTGACAAACTGTTAATCCATTTCACTCAAATGTCTGAAATTCCATTATTGCTAAATACACTAACATTCAGAAATGGAATCAAGTGAAACTATCCCAAATATGAATTTAAAAGGATTATTGTTAAACGGGCACTAGAAATGCGATAATAGGTTCCCTTTCCGACATCCGCGTTGAGATGCGATTTTTTGAACTGCTTTTAACGCAATTTTTTGCCGTCTTGTTTGGTTACTTTATTAATGTTTGTCATTGAAGTTGTTATTGAAGTTTGCCTCATATGTATCCTTTCCAGCAGATCAGATCACGTTTCTTTAACGCCACATTCCCCCCTCTCCTGGCCCTCAAAGTCACCCACTCAGTTCTCTCATTCCTCTTTGTTCGCCCTTTACCTTTTTAACGACTTGGCTGACAACCTTCCCAAAGTTTGGTGCTAGTTTTCCTCGAATTTTTTAACTCGGCTTTCTTAGTGATGCAAAGCCCTATGATGTGCCTCCTACCAATGAGAACCTAGAGTTTATTAGGAGTGTTTTGAAAAACTACGGTTCATGATGATTTGACGAGTCGTGTTACGAAGAGTTTTTGATGTTATAATTGCGGTAATTGAGACAGAGACCCTTGTCACTAACAATCATAATTTCCTCCTTTCTATTCTATAAATAATGAAATTTGTTTAACATAACAAATAATTTGAGATTGTCAACATCTACTTTCGCAACTGCAGTAGTCGGACGCACGGTTTCTTGTTATTCATTACATGTTCGTAAATATATTGTGCCATATTGAAATCTTGATGAAAAATGGTTGTGACACAATTTTGTAATAGAATCTAATATAGACTAGAAACATCATAGTACGCATGACGCATGAATAATGTACATGACACGTTTCACGCGCTATGCGTATGAATTGGCGTATGACAAACATGTTATTAATAGAAATGCATCTTTAATGGAGTGATTCACTAAGTTAACCTGATTTACTTTCTTGTATTCTAATAAGTAGTATAGAGTAGGCATTGTAATTCCGTAGGAAACAAGTGGCTATTTTTAGACAGAAAAACTCAATTTGTGGGATCTGTAGGATGGAGCGAACTTATTTTCCTCTCTGTGTTGTAACAAAATTGTAAACTTCAGATGTGCCTTTACACGTCGTTTTCAAGTATGTACTATTTACAGTAAGGTCCTTTACTTGCTATATAATATGTATATTACAGCCCTGAAGAAAGCCAAATATATGGTTTAAAAGTTGCCACTGTACAAGAAAAACGGAAAGTTTATTGACCTACCGTCACAATCTACAAACCCAAAATATAGTACAATTACAAGAGGAACCTACATAGACCTATAGCAATGCAACTGTTAACATTTATTCTACTAATTTCCGATGCGCGCGGAATTGAGAGAAACCTATTCAGTTATCAGCCATGTGCGATGTGTGTATAGTTTGATTAGATATCCAGGAAATACAGAAACATAAAAAACCGACCGTTTTAATTTTGAAAGAAAATGCAACTATTTTATTGTGTCATTTTGCGTTTTCCTTCTTCAAGTAGCAACTTTATTTTCATAATAAATGCGTCACTGCTTAATACACAACTGATATCATTCGACAGCAAGACT
This sequence comes from Gryllus longicercus, assembly GCA_038098605.1. NCBI lineage: Eukaryota > Metazoa > Arthropoda > Insecta > Orthoptera > Gryllidae > Gryllus > Gryllus longicercus. Next base: position 326,668 of record JAZDUA010000016.1, read on the forward strand.
TCAAGAAAAAGGCCGCTCGATATTAAGTATTTGCTATTCCCGTGTTGCGTGACGGTAGTATTTTTTTATATTTTTGGTATGTAATGAACTGTTAAACTGTGTATCCATATATTCGTATACTAAACTCCATTATTGCAGTATTCATTAAGACTTTTTTGTTAAAATATTTAATTTATTGTAGTGCTAAACGAGAGAACGTTGCTGTTCTTGAGTACCGCGCTTTCTACTTTTTGGAAAACTTAATTTGTGTGATTTTGTTCACCAGCACTTTCTGCTGCTAGAAGTCACGAGTTTAAAAAAAAAATCATGTATTGTGTACCCAATTTCACAAACACTTGCATGAATCTACTCATGCACGTTTGATCCATAGCATACCTATTATACCTATACCCTATATAAATAATACATGCATACAAATTGAATATTCGCATGTACGTACACATACACACAATTGTTTCAGACCGTACTGACAAATATAAGTAGCCCTATTTGATTAATAATGAGCGAATTCCGTATTTATACCGCAATTAATAAATACCGTATACAAATATACACTCATACACTGAAAACACGCACATATGCGAACGCATAAACAAACCAACACACACATGTATACAGCTGAGTTATATCAGGTGGAAACAAGGTTGTTACAACAGCAAATACTTTCTTGCATTATTTCTAAGTGGGAGTTTTCCCAAACGAAAATGGGACCTGCAACATTAAAAATCTATTTTTTAATGGCGCAGGTTTTCCACAATCCAGGTTTCCGCAATCTACTCCTTAGAACAGATTTTATTTGAGAAAAGGTCTCAATCATCATTACTGTAATTTTGCAATGTTAGTTTTTTGCAGAGTTCGCCGAAAATGGTACCTTCGCCTGTGTTTTTATGGACGGGCAGACACTTTTTCCGTCGAAAAATCCTCAACTTCCGCTGCAGCATTACAACACTCTCTCCCTCTCTCTACTACGTAAGTAGGTAGTAAGATGAGTAAAAAATCACTAGTGTCGTCTTGTCAATTAGATGAACGAAGGTCCCTTATTACCATTTGCCTAAAAACGCTTCGTTTCTGCTGTTTCATGTCGATTTCTCTTTGTCGATAACGTCGAACATATATTGGTGCTTATGGTGAGTCGACGCCCTGAGAATAAATTTAAGGATTGCCGAAGAAAAAATCTTCGTTTTATGTATGCAAATGAAGAAAATCACGAATGTATGAACTGATGGAATCGGGGTGCAAATTACATCAACTCTGTACCGGGTGAGGCTTTGTGATCGCGCGTGACTAAAGGTCACCAGAACCTTAGCCCGTCAACCGACTGACAAAATTGCAGTGCACTCGCAGTTAACAAGAGACGCTAAAGACCTAGAGAACCAAAGCGCTACGAGTCTTGGAAATGTGCCGAAAGTATTGAAGATAAGATGCGAAGTAGAAGTAGAGATGATACAGGATGCGACGAAATAGAAAAAATAAAAAATAGACTTTCTACGGGACTACGCTTCTTAGGCCAAACGGATAAATAAATATTATTTATTGTTATTTATTGTTATGAGGAATATGCTGTTGTATTTTCTTCCTGTCTAAAATTACTCATCCTCTTTGTACACACGTACATATGAACATTTACACACACATACATACACACATAGATACAAAGTTACTTATATTTCTGGACCAGGAGCAACAATTTTCTTAACACGGGTATTTCAAGTCAAATATTCGAAATACGACCGCACATTCACCATTAAATTATTCAGTTAAGCCAGTGCTGATATAGGTATTTATTGCACTGCACTTCAAAAACTTGGTCAAGTTATTGTTAACATTTCAGAACGGTTGCCACAAACTTCACTATCAAAGTAGGGTGAATTATGAACTGAATTTAAAAAGCAATTTCGATTATTTTTCAATAATTTTAGAATGTCATAGTCTTAAAATTCAAACTAGATATTAAGGCTTTTCTTTGTTCTACAAGAACAACTCGAACTCTACATAAGTTGTTTAGAAACCCTAGTTAAGCCCCAAGTATTAAAATGCATGACAAAGTCGTCAAGAAATGATTACACCCGAAGCGGCTGTGAAAGTTAAGTCTAGTGCTTATACTCGGGCACAATGCTCCTTGTTCAATATTTATCATAGAGCGAAATTAACCTACTATCGGAGCAAGTACACATACTTATATTCAATTATAAGCATCGTTATACTTCGAATAATAGCACACTCTTATTTATGAATATATTTTGTTTAATTTCAAACCACATTTCTCAATGCAATTTTTGAAGAGAAGAAAAGGACACGTCTCTTAACCTAATGATTCTTTTCCGTTGATAAAGAGGAAATTAACAACATAAAAACAGATCTTAGAAATCTTAGAACTAGTACAAAATCAGCATGCTATTTTATCTAAGGACATTCAAAACTGTTCTCTTGCAATTAAGGAAGATAATGTCATTTATAATACAAAGAACAAAGATTGAAAGGGAGAAATCATTTCTCAGCTCCATGGCCTTCTGAACATCAAATGTATTCATCACGAGTCATAAAGCTGTAACCATCCTTACGTTCTCACAACGAATGACTGGAATTTAGAAAGTTTTAATGGTGCAATAATCCGTCTACACACAAGAAAACATTGTGTATTGCAAATATTCCGAAGTTGCAATTCAGTACAAATGAATTGCCTCAATATAGAGTCTGAAAATCACATTCTGAAACCAACAGTTGAACAACAATATTTACTTAAACAAATTCTTAAACTTACATATTTATAATGAAAATCACGATGCATGTGATGAATAAAATCTAGACTATAGAGAGAATGGGAAGAAATCGTATGACTTGGATATCACTTTCTTTACTTTGTAGTCAATTTTCTTTATTCTTTTCAGTTAATATCCATTACAAACTCTTATTACTCTTTGCTCCTCTACAACACCTTTCTGATCTCGAACTTTCCTCCGGTAGAACTGTCGTTTTCCCATACTCTATTACCAGCGCCGTATTATCACATCTGTTTTGAACATCACGTAATACTTGAATTATTACTGATTTGCAACAAGACGGGAATGTTTTTTAGTTTTGACGTGACAGTTTATTACAACTCCACCTGTTTATTAAGTAAATGACCCGAAATGTTTCTTTCGCGCCTCCCGCAATTTTTCGTTGAGAAAGAGTAGTACGTTAAATGTACAGCAATGTGCGTTATAGTAGATCTGTCAGTATGTTGTATACAAAAACTGACACTAAATTGCAGTGGAAGACGTCCTTGACCTCTCACAAATGGAAAGGAGATTTTAAAATTTATTTATTTATAAATACATTTCATATAAATGGAGATAAATATAGATAAGAATGGATAAATATATGGTGAACAGATGGATAGGAATGCATTTAAAAGGTGGAATTCAATTTTATGAAAAATATAATTCAGTTACTACGTCCAAAATTATCGGTAAGAACCCGTATGAGATTGTTTTATATTTTAATGAGAGATTATTAATTTTCGTACATCCATATAATCTCAACTATTCATCAGACTTAAAAATGATAGAAATTAGTTGTGCAATACAAATATAATCATATTTATCAAGGATAGTAACAAAAGCTTTGGTAAATTCCGTGGTGGTAGCAGATATCTTGTGGTAATCCATGGTAATGTAAAGGAAATAATCTCCACAAAAGATTTTTTTTTAGATTATTTCTTTTGGAGAAGTTTTTGTGGAGATTATTTCCTTTACAATAACAAAAGCTTTGGTGTTGTTTAGAGGCAATCAGTAGCCGGTATATCAGAATATCACAAAATTACACACAAAAAGCAAATATTATCACAATATTCACATAAAAACATTTTTCCCTTGCAGTTGAAGCCTGAAAATAGTTCATGTCTTTTTACCGAGGGCAACCAGTAACGATAGAAAACTGGAACCAACCTTTCCTCCATGAATACCCGAACATCCAAAGCACATCAACTCTTAATTCTCATCGCAACGCGAAGAAAATCCAACGTGTTTTGATGTTTAGTGACTTCAGAGATGTTTTATGATCTATAAAGATTCCTTAAGTATACTGGTTAGCGACCCCAGAGCTAGACTGCCGGCTCCTTGAGTAAATCCAGAAGACATTACGCTCCGTTTTACAATAGTGTATTTTTACTCCCAACGGCTCAAAAAAGAAGAAACAACACGTGTTTCTTTGTGCTACTTCCCAACTGTGAAACATGAAATATGGTTTTCACCCTTTCACCGACTCTCCAGATGAATGAGCGCAATTCGTCTCGCTTTGCTGGACTCATAAACTCAAGTTACAGTTACGCGTACGGATGACGGACCTGCTTCAAGTGAAACACGATTTCATTCTTCCAACTCAGACATTAGCATCATGCAGTGCAGAACTTCTTTAAAATTTGCGCACAATGCTCTAATGTTTATATATTTGTCGCTACATTCACAGTCCTGATGTAAACGTGATTACTCTCTTTTCCAGAAATATTTTTCTCCTTCCTTCAAAACTGTGTTAAAAAGAAATTTTTCGTGTTACGTCTGCATATCCTATCTATGTATAAACAACAGTGTTTCATTCTTCAAATTAATATATCTCCAGTTTTGAAAAACCGACGTACTAACACTGAGTACTGACATTCCATTACATTTGGTGTAATCACATTACTTTGAAAAAAATTACAAGAAACATTGAACAATGGAGTAATTTGATTGTTTTCGAAACTGCATTTAGAACTGAATTCAAAAATTCTTTTACATTACAATAAACATTTCTCTGAAATAACAGAAAAAAAGTATAGTTGCATTATACCTGATCCTTGATACTGCAACAAGGAAATGCATGATAATATAAATTCAACCACAATCACGGTCGCTGTTCCGTGGTAGAGATTGTTGGAAGGAAATAAATGTACCGTCCAAGGTTTCTTGTTGCGCACCTGTGAAAACTCAACCAGTGTTTCCACTCTCGTTAAACTCAAATACTATGGAACTCCATAATTTTAGATCCTCAATTAATTTCTGAGTTTTACTTAATAAAATAATAATTTATTATTATCTTATTATTAATATATTATTATTATTATTATTATTTCGTACAATTATAAAATATATTCGTATTATCATGAAAAAGAGAGGAAATGGAGGACGAAAAGGAAGTTACGAAGTTTGCTAAATAGCAGGATAATACACGACCTTTTTTTCACCAGATTGACAATCTCCCTTCCCTATTTCCTACTGCCTGGATTGTTTGGAAGTCGAACTGTGCAGTTTTTAAGTATTGGGAACTGATTTTGTTTTCAAATTTATGTCCAACTAAGGAGCTGAAGTTGAGTAGCTTGCGACGAATTCATGAAGTTATTTCGTACTTCAGGAATTTATGATGCGTTCGTGTTAAAACTCGTAAACCAGCTCACGAACTTTTCGAGTAGTATGTCACACATCCAAGCTACGCTTCCAACGTTTCAATTTATACAGAGTGATTTAGTCCTCGTTGCTCATACAGGACCCGATGATAGAGTACACTAAATTATTCATGAGTGGGAATAGGAAAGGAAATGAGATAGTGTAAACCCAATTCAAAATTTTCCGAAAATTAATTTTTGCAAAATAGCCCAAATAGCGAAAATAGCCAAAATATTACATTAAATATTGTTCCCTAGTGATATTATTGCCTTCTTATCCAACGAATATAAAGAAAACATATATTATTTTAGTGTTATTTACGTTAGTTTATCTTATTTGCGTATGCAGCCAAAATTTCGCATTTTCATCTCGTGTAATGGCTCTACAAGCATTCAAAATGGCCTCCTCTTGCGTGAACGCAAGATATGCATCAGCGCTGCACAGCCTCCGTGACGCGCACAACTTTGCTGAGTACCTTTATTTCTGCCGCCACACTTTCAATGTGCCAAAGAAGGTCATCACGATCCTCAACTTCGGTACAAAAACGCGGTTTTTCATTAACCCCCAGCTCCTAGAGCGTTGCGTGTACCAGAGTTTCAATTATCAGAAGTATCTGAATTTTATAAGATTCAGAACGCCACTTTTACACAGGAAATGCCTAGATAATTGAAAACTACGAAATAAGTGTCTACTGTGCATATGCTTCACCCGCTGGAAATGGAAAAGTTGTAATCTCTCCGCCGAATCGCTCATCATACGAGCAACTGCGCGTTGACCTTGCATGATATTTGCCTTATGCTCGCTTCTGGGGCTTCTCGGATAGTATTTGCAATTGAATTTTCCATAGAAATGGCAAGCCATATACCTCCTACGCTTATAAGTAAATTTATTTGTTTACATGATGACACAGTTTTTAATTTGAAATGTATTAATGTAAATTATACATTGCCACAGTACCGCGCTCAGACATTTAGGAGCTCTTGTACTCCGCGGTGTGATTCGCGCTAATTCCTGCGTGCTACGCCGCCCAAACAAGCCTCCGCTCTTATCGCTGGAGTCACTGGACGTTTGTCGTTACAAAGCATTTGGCAGTCGCTCTGGTTGAGCTCGGTCGGCACAACCCCGGATGGTGCAGCGCAACATATCAAAATGTGCTTCTAATTTCCGGAACGCTTTAATGTTTTCAATACAGTAAGGTGCAATACGCGGGGGATATCGCTTGAGAAATGTAACAAGTGTCGTAGCCCTCCTTGGACATTGAGCGTATGTAAAACAGGACAAATCCTACGTTACGTTTTCGTCTTTTGTCTCGTAACGTCCCAGTTAGTAAAACCCTTTTATCCCTTCGGCCAGGGACTCGGCGCCGTTAGTAACCGAGGTTCCCAGACAGTCACCCGTCCAGGAATCCGTGATGTCACGAGTTACTTCCATGACTTCTCGGAGCGTAGTTATGTAATGACGCCGGCAGCATTAGCGTGGAACCGAGTTACCCTATACATGAGCAATTGCAAAAACTGTGTGATTCCAAATCTAGCGTGACGAATATTACAATATTGGTGATAATGTATGCGACTCATGGCTTTTATAAGCCTGAACTTTGTGCATTGCAATACTCTGGCTCCGAGCAAATATCCACAACCTTCTTTCTCGTGGACTACTCGCAGGTTCTTTCAACGCCGCCCGAACGCTCGCGACTCCACCTGCCGTCTTCGGCTGCGCCTGTGCCTCCGCCTCCGCCCGCCCACCCGCCAGCCCGCCGCACCTTCCGACACTCCGGGGACCCCGCCCAGCGCCAGCGCCAGCACCATCACCAGCGCCATCACCATCGCCAGCGCCATCGCCGACGCCAGCCACGCCACGCCCCTCCCCGCTCCCTACGTCCCGCCACGCCGCCTTCATTGCTCGGCAATTGGGGTCAATGCTTGTGCCTGCGACAGCACAACGCTCATTGTGCGCTCATCGCCCGCCGCGGGCGAAAGGGCGACCACGCACGCACGCGTCCACGCGCGGACTGCACGTGCGGAGTGCACGACGCGTCAGGCGTCGCCACTCCCGACGGGGACCATTCGGCCGCGCGCAAGTTGCGGGTTATCGGGAGGGGGTGTTGATTGATTGATTATTGATTCCAGGCGCGTCAACTGCTAAGATCGTTATTCCCATTAGAGTAGTGCACTGATTTAATCCCGGGGGTGGCGGTGGTCTTCCGCCGCTGGCATGTGAGATCCGTCGCCGACCTACACGTCCGTGTTCACGATTTTCCACAAGCAGGTATCTCCCACCAGCAGAGCACCGCCTCATCTGGGACAAGCTCTAAGCTCCCGACGTGTCTCCCGGCATGTGAGGCAGTGTAGAGCATGTAAGGGTGTGTGTAAGTAAGAGGTGAGGATAGGACAAGGAAAAGGAAGGAATTATCCGTGGCCAGTTTGCTAGGGTACTGCTCCGGCATTCGCCTGGTGTTGATCGGAGAAACTACGGAAAACTACCGATCAGAGCAGCCGGTCGGTAGAATTCTCCAGACAGCGGATGAATTCGAATTAGCCAGTCTTGAAAAACTTGCCACAGTCGTAACTCCACCTTCCGGTCAGAGACACTGTGGTGACGTTAATAGAACCCTGAGGCATCTAAGCTGGAGAGTTTTGTTGATGTTTCTGTTGCCCTTGCATGGCCGGTGTGGCTCATGAACGATGATAGCTTTCCATGCGCAAGGGTCTTGGTTCGATTTCTTGCAGGCGCAAGAGTAGCTTCCGCAATGTACTAGCAAAGTGCTGTATCTCTAGCTGGGTCCACGAAGACGCTTCTGAGGGTTATATGTGGTGCTGTGTATTTGCAGCTTTCTCTGACTTGGCGAGGAAAGAGACGCCAAACTACTCGTACCTCACTTCCTCCACTTGCCTCAACCGCGCAATTCTCTAGTGGCACACTGTGGCTTCAAACCAGCCTAGAAGGCTGTTGGCTTTACAGACTGTTAGTGATGGAACTATCAAATTCACTGATTGATTGTACTGTGTAATTATAAATATCTAAGCAGTGGCGCACTTGTAAATTTTCCAGTATCGGACTGTTCTATTTTGTATTGTAGCAGATGCGCTACACAAATACCAAAGCGTAAAATAATTAGTTGCAATTAGTTCTAAGATATAATTTGTCTTGGATGTTCATTTTTCATTATAAATGTTAATGTTTCAGGTAAAAAATTCGGCTCAAAAAATTATGAATTCCTCATCATAATTCTACTTCCAAATACAGGAGAAAAATGCGAAAAAAAAACAGCATTGATACAATATAATGTAATATAATCTCAAACCAAAAGCAGTCATTTTGCAATGTACACAGGCTAGTCTTCACTCGACTTCTGAATATTCAGAAGCTAGAGAGCTCTTCATCTCAAGAGCTTTAAGGGTCAGAGCCTCATGGAATTGCGAGCTTAAGGTGAGATACGCGGAATGCTAAGCTGTTGGCTTAATTCGGTTGCACTGCCCTACAGAGACCGAGAAATCTACGGGACCACTGAGCAGAGACCTTCAGAGTATCTGTATGCTTTTATTCAGGAATCAGACCGTTAAAAAACTGAACATCGAACGAGTTGAAAACTCTTCTAAGAATATTTGAAATGAGCTGCGGTCGCTTTACTGTATCCTTTTAAACAGTAATTTTACTCACGGGCGAGGTGTTATACCATATATTATCAGAATATGCAGCATTTCAACTCTAGAGAGATTTGTTGGCTTATTATAGATATGTTTAAAAAGTACAGTGGAGGAACTCATCGAGCACCGCCTGAAAATCACTGGGAGGTGATATAAATTGATGAAGTAATATCTTATTAATTGAAGGTAGAGAAGCACTTTTGTTTCAATTTGAATTATAAGCAGCGAAAAAGTAGAAACTATATGTGATCCAAGGGAGATAATTACAAGGACGTCATTCCTCCCACGCCTAACTGTTTTTACAATACTAGAGAAAATTAGGGACAAATTTCACAGCAAAATGCTAGAATTCAATTTATCCTTACTCTTACTGCCTATTAATACGAGTCGCAATTATTCTTATCTATAAACATTAAAACGCCTTTAATTAAGGCTCGCAAAATATATACACAGTTTACAATGTTTCATCTAATGAACTCTTCAATCATTAGGAAACTTCTTAATCATAAATACCTTTCGATAATGCACCCAACTGCTAATTACAATCGTAATTTGCGTGGCCATCCGGCTTAAACTTTTCTTTCACATCTCGTAAAATCCCATTACCAATAACACTAAAGTCCTTTTATCTATGTTTTTATAACAAGATTATTTCAGCTGCAAGATATATAATACCAAAGAATGTTAACGTTAACGATTTATGAGGAAATTAGGAAGTCGAGTCCGAAAATAATAAACTGAAAAAGAAAAAAAGGAAATTATGAAGATGAAACCAGGCTAGTAAGTAAAAGAAATGATGCAACTGGTCGTAGTCTTGAAGAGACGTTCACCTACAATTAATTTTAACTCTTTAATTTTTACCAATTTCGTTTTCTTAATCCTCCCTGATTGTTTTGAAAATATTCAAACATCTAACTTCCCTTCACAATTTTTGGATTCCAGTTTTATTTCATAATTTGACGGTTTCCGACAACGTATATGGGAACTTTTAGATTACATTATATTATTCTTAACTTCCACCTCCCCTAATTGACTAACGTCAACAAACATCACTGATATTTCAAAATTAATTTCATAGTGGCCATATAATGACGACCATATTAGGAGTCGAAAAAGTGGTCAGTGAGAGAAAAATCCTTGCAAACATGTCGCAAGCTTTGCTTTGACAAAGCAAAACATTACATTCTAAAATAGGTACATGACATTTCTGAAATGTCAGATACCTAAACGAGAGCGTGAGGCAATTGGACACTCAAGAACGCATTTGCAGGACGGTAAGAACCCAAGTAGCGTTAAAGTCCTAGGGTTAATTACGCTGTCTCTTTATCTTGCGCGCGTGATTCTCAGAACGTGCAACCAATATGGAAGTTCGTTCGAGAAACCAATCCATCGTGGCGAAACAGACCCTTCGAATATAATTGAATCGTTAAACATGCCCGCGCTCTCTCCTCTCGGGATGGTAACACGCTGCCTCGCGGCGCCGCGCCGCGCCATTGGCTGTCGCGTGTTCTCCGAGTGCTCTTCAGGCCGCGAGGCGCGCGCGGAGAGGGTCAAGGCGGGCGGCCTTTGGGGCGACGGCAGCCTCGGCGGCGGCGTGCAGTGGGCCGAGTGCACCAACTTCACAAGATTCTTTGATTTCGTCCGGGAGAGACAGTATTAGTCCGTAAATGTAGTGCATGTTATATCAGGGGAGGGTCAATTGAACGTGAGATTTGGCGCAGATCTACACGTCTGCTTTCGGTCTGGTTTCCCCTCCTCAAGGTCTCTCCTCTAGTAGGGTCACCGCCTCAGCCTGCATTAACTCTAAGCTCCCGATAGGTCGTTCGATACGTATGGTGGTGTGTAAGAGAAGAGACAAAGAAGAGGAAGGAAATTCCATGACCATGACCCGTTTGTTAAGATACTGCTTCGGCGTTTGCCATGTATTCATTGGACAAACCACGATAAACTACCGAGCAGAGTAGCGGGCAAGTATAATTATCCTCCAGTGACTGAATTTAACCTACCTATGTAGCTGTGGTCGAATATTCGCCACCGTCGGGTCTCGAACTCTAGGTCCTCCCTGTCACCGAGAGTGCGGTGAACAGGCAATCGAGTAAAGCAGTCCTCGACCAGAAGAAATGTTTCAATTTTCATTTATAGTTGTAAGACGCAACGGAGTCCAGTGTAGACAGTGTAAAAAACAAAACAAAATATCTAAACATTTTTATTAAAAGATACGTTTGGCAGTTTAAACAGCTAATAGGCACTCACGTGACTATATAACACCAGATGATCGACATCAATGTAACACCAAAACGTTATTTAGTTCTTTCGAATTATAACGGTAGAGTACTGCAATCGCTAAATGCCCAGACAGCACTTTTGTTCATTGTACTTCCTAGTTAATTTCGCATTTGTTTGCAAAACAATTAAACATCTCCCTAATTCCATAACTTTTACCCTAAATGTGTATGTGGTCTGTTCTTGGAATAAAAAATACGATCTACCAATGAATCAGGATTTTAAACACACTCTCCTAAGAGAATGAGGTTTAATTAACCCAAGAACTCCAGCAGAGTTGGTGAAATCGAAGCCACAATGACTAAGGGCAATTATCAAAGCAATTTGTAACCCTACACGACATTAAATGACGTAAAATGTTTGTTAAACATAAGAATACGATGACTTTAGGGGCATACAAAAAACGGTATTTTCTTTTCTTTGTTAATATCATAAGTTTTGTAATATTTTTGAGACTTTGTAATTAGAGGAAATAAAATAGAAGTTTTCTGTAGTCTTAATTTTGTAATTGATAAATTTCTCTATCACCTCTTTTATCTTCTATAGATGTTTTAGCCTTAGTTTCCTAGGTGTATGAGCACTTTCTGCACTGGCTGTCCGTATGCATGTCTGCAGGAAAGAAATGCGGGTTTTACGAACCCCTCTGATTGTCGGGGAAGCTGTGGAATATCGAAAAATAATTAGAATTAGTTGTGAAAAATATAACTTTGACGTCGTTTCCACAGATCTCAAACTATAACCCATTTCCGCTTTTTCTAAAATCATGTTAAGTTTTGATTCCATCTAAGGGCGTCTTGTCTCCCACACTCTTCGAGTTGTTTATTAAGAACTTACAGAGCACGCCGCTAACGAACGTTCTAACAGGCGCATGACACAGAAGTTATATGTAAAAGAATATGTGATACAAAAACGTTGATTGATGCAGTAGAACAATGAAGACACTTTCCTGAAGTTAATTTCATACTTTAATTCATTAGATTGTTATTTAAGAACGCTGTTGTCAGACTTAAAAACGTTCAAACAAATAAAAAATAAGCCTGATGAAACCTGTAGACTCGGACGGACGGAGCTTCTAAGGCAGGAGCACTGTAAACCCCTCGGTTCGAAGAGTTGTGGGCTCGAGCCCCATCTTGGAGGTGGGTGTTTGTTTTCACCTCTTCACCTTTCGTAATCATCCTATCGTGTCATTCATTTTACTTGTAGCGGTAACAACCTCGCAGTCATAATAGAGATGGCAGGAGAAGCAGATTTCCCCAATCAGATTTCACAAGAACTCTTTGTGCGCTTTACGGCTGCACCTCAGCGCCTTGACAATGCGATGTGGTCCACAGAATCCCCTGCGATAGCGATTTTTTTTCTAGAAAAATGTGATTTTCTTTTTCATTTACAATCCGGGTATTATGGGCGACCCACCTAAAATAATGTAAAGATCGTTTAGACATGAAAGAGTAGCTAAGAAATTGTAGTTTTTTAAAATATAATTCTATTTAATCTCGTTTGTGTGCAAAGTGCTGATGCTGCGCCCCCAAAAGTAAATCGCGTACATCGGAATTACATTGCTCAATGATTAATAAAAGCGAGATAGAATTTTTTAAAACTTTTTCCGTATATATGGGTCACATCATTTCCGTAAGAGTAGCATACGCGATACTTAAAAAAGCACATAATCAGGTGTTGGTGTAAATGTTAATTTATTTACGACCCCAAATTTATTTTTAAGACTCGCTTATAAATCTTAAAATTTAATATTACGAGATTTGAACAGAACAGTAAACGTTAAATGGAAAGGTTAAAAAAACATCATTTGGAAATCCTGGCAAAAATTCTACCTTCAATTTGCAGTTTGGTTGCATTGTGTTTCTAATTTCAGAATAAGCATTTTGTACAATAAATATGCAATACTGCCCAGAAATTCGCCATCGCTGACAGCAATTTAAATTTAAAAAATCACGTAATCTACAGAACGTCAATACAGTATTATGATCTGCCACTCATTTCTAAAAAAAATAAGAAAATAACAATGAAATATTTTACCCATTATGTAACGCTTGCATATGGAGGTGTTACACGAAGCCAGAGTTTTAAGAAAATTGGATATCAAGCAATCTTACAATCTTTCTTTTTGTGGGTAATCCCACCAAAAATATGCCGTCCGAGGCGAAGGTCTCTCTGCGCTATTGTCATAAAACAAAGCATTAAATTTTGGAATTTTGCCCACTCATACCAAGTGCGATTCGCTTTGTGCGACGTCGGCGGTGACGGTGACGGTGACGGTGACGGCGACGGCGACGGCGACGGCGACGGCGACGGCGACGGCGACGGCGACGGCGACGGCGACGGCGACGGCGACGGCGACGGCGACGGCGACGGCGACGGCGACGCGATGGCCCCCGCTGCTGGCTGGACCAACGACTGGCAAGCGACACCTCCCGGAAAACGCCGACTTGGCGAACCACGCGCGCTTCCACCGATCGTCCCGCGCCTCTGCTCGTCAAGGCTAAACAACTTTGCGAAATTGCTCAACTGTGAGAGAACAGAGATAGTACATATTTTTTCAGTTTCTTGAAGACTACCACCACTGAAATAAGTTCGAAGTTGTAACTAACTCGTACAAAACGTCACAGTCTTTTTGTCGATAAAAACATATAAATGAAATTTAAATTTAAGTTTGCGATTGCCATGTAAATGGGCCAACTTACCAGGGTCAGTCACATAACTTTTGGTCTATATGTTGAAGTCTGTGGTTGAGTACAGTCTCGTTTCAAATATAACTAATTCTCGACATGTCTGGTATACCGACAGGGGTATAATTTATTGTACGATATATTTTTGAAAATGTTCGTTAGTTAAGATTTTCAATTGGAATGTGAATGTTATTTACCGGACGATGAAACACAGAAAAAATGACCCTTCATCTAACTTGCGATACTCTCATGTAGTGACAATGGAAGGTTCAACGTGTAGTGTCAAACGCGAAATGATTAGAATTTATGATGTATACCTTCTTTTACTTTTGCGTATACTACTTCAGTAGTATAGTAAATTATTGAAATGGTGGAGCGAAAACGGCGGTATTTCGACAAACTCGTTTTGTGGGTCCCTAGTACATAAAACGTGGATAATTCTAGCTCCTACATGTAGTAAATAACTTCTTCTAACCCGTTATGTAAACAGAATCCACGTTTTGTTGGTTATTGATCCCCAAACATCTGTTTAATCGGCAAAACGTCCGTCTGTGAGCGTTACGAGCGCCTAAACCGTAGGTAGGATTTGCTATCAAAATTGATATTCTCCAAACGATCTGGTAGATGTCGCGGCATCTTGAATTTGAAACATGTAATTTGATTTTTGAAGGTATTTTACGGCAGCCTCAACGATATTTGCAAACTCTTCTCTCATCTTTTAATTCTACTCTTAAGGGAACGCAAAATGACCAAAATTGATAAAACACTATTTCATCAACATAAATAGTATTATATGAAAGTAAACTAAATCATTGTATTAACTGACTCCAGCTGTAAATATTATGCACTACATTTTCTGAAGTTAGATAATTTTGAGAAAACTGTTGATAACTTGGTGTGTTATTGTTAAATTTTTATACTAAAACTTTGTTTGCATTGTTGCAATAGAAGCTGATGATTCAAAATTCTTCAGATTCATAAAGTCAGTATTAGGAAGCACATTAAAGACCATGTATGCACAGAAAAACGTCAGTTTTAGTGACATTGTTGATTTTATCAAATTATTATTACAAAGCGGTAACACAATGGTGGACAACAAAAGGGGCAAATTAATATATTTTAGATGGGAATAAATAGTTTTAGAATACAATTTATGTATCACTAGTCAAAAAATTAGTACAAAATTAGTATTTTCACTAGTAAAAAAATTCATAAATATATAGGAGGTTCACAAGAAAGTAAAACCATCTTTGGGCGCGAAATAAACAGCGCCGCTCAGATTAAAATCGTTCTTCAGAAAAAATACATTTATTTAAAAATGCGCCATTTTTCTTGTGCATCGATAACATATTTAACTACTTTGAATTGCATAGCCTCCAAGAGATTCTTTAGCGGTCATTATTGCTCACAAAAAGTGTCCTATGATTTGAGGTGGGTTGCCTCCAATTACACTGCGCCAATTGATGATCGTGATTCATGATTGAAAAATCTGTCTCATCCGTTGATAGAAATGATTAAAAGAGACATCGCTTATGAAAAACGGGCGTGTTAACATTACATGATGAATTGCCGCCATGTCTTATTGCAATGGGACAAAATGTATAATTACATGTTGGTCTAGTAGCGAGAAAAAAATTAAAGACCTTATAACGTACATATATACAGTAATACCACACGATATCTAAGCTGCCTGAAGCATTTGCCTGTCCGAATCAAAGAAATATATTTTTTTTATTTTTTTTGCTCGCGAATAGGCGAACTTAAACCACGCTTCCATGTACCCTGCATTTACCGGAACTCTGTAACATCTCGGTGGCAGGTGTATGTAATTTATCATGGAATCAGCATTTAGTTAGATTCAATTTTTATTCCCCAGGGTTGCCAGCCCTGGAAGTATGGACTATGAAATTATATAGTAAGGGGTGAAACGACGACAGACACACAACACAACCATGCCCGAGGTGGGACTCGAACACGCGATCTTCTAGTTCGAGACTGCTACGTCACTACTGCCTTAGCGTTCTCGGCCATCCGATCGGCTCGAAATATTTTTATTAAGACACTTCTTTTTTTAATTATTTGTATATTGTTTGTTTTTCCCTCTCACTCTCCCTCTCTCCCCCTCCCTCTCTCTCCCTCTCTCTCCCTCTCCATCTCCATCTCCCTCTCTCTCCCTCCCTCCCTCTCCCTCCCTCCCTCTCTCTCCCTCCCTCTCTCTCCCTCCCTCTCTCTCTTTCTTTCCCACAGCAATAAATCATATGTATAAACATAATTAAAAACGACAATTAATTAGAGTACGTGTTACAACCATAAATATTCATGCTCAATAATTTAAGTGACCATTACTTCGTAAACTAATCAGGTCATGTCGCAAGCGAGAACGTAAATCACATCGAGAGCGTGAACAGCTCCTAACAGTCAACACTTAACAGAGAAGTTATTAAAACTGTGAATAATTTTCAAGATAGAAATTTTCACTTTTAGAAAGATTGAAAAAGATAGAGAGAAATTGTAAAAATGCAATTGTACTCTTAAGAGAAGAGAATAAAAATTGTGGCAGATCATGCTATCAAATAATCTGCATACCAGATACTTTCCTCTAGCAACATACAACGTTTGTACTGCCCACGCCTTTCAGAAATCGCCATTATGATTGCCAAAATATTGCCATTGCAATATTATTGTAGAAACTATTTCAAGAAATTGAAAAATTGAAAATCAGAAAAAGTATCAAAATGAACTGTGCTAATCACTATCATTTTGCGCCTTATGAAATGATACATTGAGCACATATCAACGAGCTGTGCTGACGGATCTCAAAATCTGGACCACGAAACTCTTCTTACTGGCAGTCAAGGTAACGCCAGTCGAGGGAACTCTTCAAAATACAAAATCATAAATCACTTCTTAGTAATTATCCAGAGTGACAACTCAGTTAACCAAGCGCGTCAACTGCCAAGGTCATTAGTCCCGTAAATGAAGTGCATGCTTTTATCGCAGGAAATCTTCTCCCGCTGGCTGACGAGA
This sequence comes from Gryllus longicercus, assembly GCA_038098605.1. Classification (NCBI taxonomy): domain Eukaryota; kingdom Metazoa; phylum Arthropoda; class Insecta; order Orthoptera; family Gryllidae; genus Gryllus; species Gryllus longicercus. Next base: position 343,711 of record JAZDUA010000016.1, read on the forward strand.
TCAGGCACCAACCTACGTCAGCTTGAGGGGATTTTCTCCAACCAGGTACTTCCTATCGGCTGGGCACCGACCCAGCTGGAATAAGCTATAAGCTCCCGACTGTTTTTCCGATACGTGTGACAGCGTAGTGCATGTGAATGTAAGTGTAAGGGGAGAGAAAAGAACAAGGAAGAGGAAGGAAAGATCGCGCGCGGTCCGTGGCCCGTTTGTTAGGACCCAGGCATTCGGCGTGATGTTGATCGGAGAAACCACAGAAAACTAACGATCAGAGCAGCAGGCCGCTAGATTCACCTCCAGACCGCGACTGAATTCAACCTATCTGACAAGCTGCCTTCGTCGGGGCTCGAATACTGGGAGCTCTCGTAAGGCGCATTGCAGTGACATTTGTTCATGCCCTGAGCCACCTCTGCGGGTCAGTTAACTGAAATGAATGACGGTTTGGTAATCAGAGATTTTGAAAACCAACCAATTGTTCACAATAAAAGTAAAATGTTACAAGAAAACAGCACATTTATTAGAGAGATTATTACGAAAATGAGCAGGAAGATGTCAGGAATCACTTCGTTAAAAGACGCATCAAAATGTGAATAGCGTCCGGTTCACCTCAGATATTTAACACCAGGAAAATCATCCTCTCTCTTGAGACGTTTCCAGTAAGCGAATGAATTTTTCCTTACTTCACTTTTTTGAATAGTTGCAAAATTGGATTCTTCCAGTACATGAAGTGCATCACAATAGCTGCATGAGAAACTTCACATCGAAATGTAGTAACTCCAAGGCAAAATATAGTGCTTTCTGAAGTTGTTATTTCGTAGGGATTAAAATTTTTATAATGTGAATATATTAATTGTGTGTGTAATATTTTCTTCATTGCATAATGAAGTTAATATTATTGAATTTGGTATTTTTTTGAAGTACGTTCATAATGTGAAAAATTCATAATGTGTTCATAATGAAGAATTTAATTCAAATTATTTAAATTACCGTAACGAGACCTGCAGTGTCCACTGCATCTTTAAAAATTAGTTGAAAACATCTTATTAATATTGGTAACATTTGCAATTAAGTAACATGAATCGGTCCTTTTGGGGCATTTTTTTGTCTCAATCGTTCAGGGGTAGAATGTAGATATAGTCGAGTTTTTGACTCAACATTTTGTAATTTTCAAGTGGCGATCTTTGGAACAAAACAGGGGTTTAGAAATAAATTATTAAAAAAACAAATTTAAAAATAGTATCTTTCAGACTGGGGATCTATTTAGAAATAGGTACACTATTCGTCCATTGAGTTTCACGAAACAAATTTAGTTCAAGAGAACTACTAAAATACTGTTATCTATTTCTACTGCCGATGCGTTTCCCATAATTGTGGAAAAAACACAATTTTATCCGTTGGCTTGAAGGTACCGGAGACGCACAAATCCCCGACACGTACGCGCGGTCACTCATGTGAGAAAGAGAACTTCCGTGGTTGGCGGTCTGCGCGCTCGCCTTCCATACTAAGTCCTCTGACAATTCATTCACAATCAATATATGTGAAACAGAGCATTACAACAAGCAACACTTTTTCGCTTGAATAAGTTTCAAAGGCTGATTACTCCTGGCCGTGCCACTCGAATGAGCTGTGCTCACAGCCCTGGAGTGTTGCTGCGGTGCTCACACGGGCTCGTAGAAACGGGCAGAACGCAAACGGAGCTCCATTTCCCTCTATTAATTACTGGATGATCACTTTTCCTGGAATACCTTTTCCAGACGCTTCTTCGTTTCTTGTGCTGTCCTTCACAATATTTTTAGAATATTTCATACTGAAGAAAATCTATCTATTAACAAATAAAAGAGAATGATAGTGTGTATGTCGCACATAGGCGCAGAAACTACTCGCCTGATTTCGCTGAAATTTTCATACATTGTTCTTATTAGTAATGGAAGCGTTTAATGAGTAGTTTGCATCAAATCGGGCATGTGGGGGCGCTGTATAGAATGCTTAATTCGTTTATGACTCAGTGACCCTGAACTCCACGCAACCCGCCGAACAATCAAGGATTATCCGCGTCTTCCCTGCATACAGGTATTCTGCCCCTTTGGTTATGAATTATCTGCTGGAATTATTTCTTGAATCTCGGACAAGTAAATCAAATTTCTCCTAGATAGCGTCATAGCGAACGTCTGAGCAAATTTGAGAACTTTTTAACCTTAGGATTCTTGACATCCATGTCCAAGACAATAGACCAAATCCATACTTGCGAGAAAGTCCTTCATCTATTATAATTTTTGCACAGCGGAATGTGAAACGATTAACAATCACGTGGCAAGTAGTGTGTGATGCGTAAAACACTGCAATAGCGAAGCATTGCACTAGAATTAAATAAAAGCAAGGTTTAGGCACCCGATACTAATTTGTCTCTCTGATTTTGCCGTCAAAAAGAAAAATAAACTTAACAATATTTGCTTAACAAGTACAAAATGCCAAACACAGCGCTGGGTAAAGTAGAGGATAAGGTACAACTTAAAAATGTTTAAATCTACAGTTTGCGCAGTTCAAATGAAAAAGGAAATCAAGGGGAAATCTATAGTGGAGGCGTCGCGGGGAAGTTAGATTATCCCTATATTGTTCATTGTGAATTTATGAACAGGCGTTAATTTGCTTGTAATTGGATGTCGAGTGACAAAGTGAGTGCTTTCCAGGAACTAATAAAAGTTATCCGTGTTTACCACCCAAAGTATTTTTGAGATGATTTTACTAAAATAATTATGGCATCAATTCTCTGGTAATTATGCGATGCACAGAATCAAGGATGTTTTATGTGAAACGCGGGAACGAAGGCACAAGCCTCGTTCTCAACTTCGAAAAGGGCAAAATGAGTCAACATGGCCATATCAACTCTTTTTGATTCTTTAACTGGCCTACAGATTTTTTGTATAAGGTTGCCATGTATTAAATCACACTCTCCGCTGTTTAAAGATTTTTGGAGATAATATTTGTATACCTCTAAAACTCCTTTATTTTTTATTTTTATATTTTTATTATATTTGCATATATTATTTTATCTTTTGGTTTTTCATATTTCAATGGCTAGCATACATGTATGTTTTGATTTATAATAATTTTAAGAAAGTAATGGTCAGAAACAAGATTTTGTCTTCAAATAGATTGTGGTAGTTGCAGGGGAAAACCGCCCACACAATTTGGTAGAAGAATTGTGAACCAAAACAACAGTACGTGTCTAAACTACATAATTTTCGCGAATAAAATTTGCACATACACGGATTTATTTCCTACAATTATTCGAAGGTTGATTAAGCTGAGTTGCCTTTACTCATTTCCTACATCTCCCTTATCTCAACCTTCTTTGTTGCGTAAATAGAAAATCAAACCAATACGACGAAATTGAAAATAAAATTTAAACCTGAAGACTTTCTATTACAACTTAATGATTTCACAAGCCGTTCCAAATTGGGGTACATTAAACAGGATGCTTAACTGAAACAATCTTCTAACACACAACCATTCAAGCTGATACAGTGTGTTGACTTTGTACGGAGATAAGCCAAGCAGGTGCAAACATTCCGGTAATGTTGACCAACAACTACGTAAATACGAGATACCATCAAATAAAACATTTTACGTTAATGATGCCTAAATAAACAATCTAGAAGAGTTTCTCACATGTTTTTGAAGACTCATTTTTCTTATTTGGAACATTATGAAAAATACAACCTATTATTTTAAATAATCTTTGGTGACAAGCTTTAGCACCAGTTGTGATGGCAAAGGAGGAATACAAGAGTACTCCATGTATGCATAACCGAATTTCAAAAGCCAACTCCGAATACTGTTTTAATATAATCATCAAAGAGTGTATTTCATTTCCATTACTTGGGATCAACCAGTATAGATGTTCTTGTGAATGTGCGTTGCAAGTCTTTCTCCGCTCGCCTCCACACATGTAGGACTAGCTTGCATTTTTTTTCGTTTAACCTATAGCAATTTAAATTATCTTTCAAGTTTTTTTATCGTGTCACAATTAGTTCTAAGCCATTGCTTTCGGTGGCTAATATTTTTGCTCCGAGTACCCTCAACTTTCTAATACTGAAATCTTTACAAATTGCATCTTCGAATCTCCCGCATTTCTTGGCTGAAGATAATTATTATAATCAAATGTCCAATACAATAATACGCATCATTTCAAAAAATACGAGAAAAAATACGCTGAAGAAGCACTAGTTTCTCCAGAATTTCTTCTCGTGATCTCGAAAATGAAAGATTTTTGCCTGGAAATTCTACAATGATATTTATTATTATAACACAAATTTTAAATACAGAATTACTTGATGACTAATTTTATAGTTTAAATCAATTTCCTGTTAAACACTTACTTTTGCAGCATTTCTTATAGTTTCGCGGTCAATTTTCGGCAGTCTTGACCAGCAAAATTTAATTGACGACTCCCTCTCCTCGACATTTTTCTTTGATTTTCTCTCATCAAATTTGTCAATAATTACTAGCCACGAGGAGCTTTATCTTCTCATTATCCTTATATAGTAATCAAGTGACCTGCGCCTGTCCTTCCTTCACTCACGATTAGACCTCTTTTGGAGATAATGAGGTGTCATTCGACGCTTCTCGGTCACTTGGTGGGGAACCGATAACTTTTCAACAAATGCACGTGAAATATTCTATGAAATTTCTGGAACGTGATATTGTTTCAATTTTAACGAACTAAATGCGTTTTGAGTGACTTACGGGGCCTACAGAAATGATCAATATCATTCAATTTCTCTGGGTAAAACATCTCCATGAGCACACTTCTAAGCCGGTTACTACTAGGGGTATTCTGAAAAACTCTAGATAAAAATAAGTGTTTTGACGTGCTTTTGTGAGAGCTACATGTTGCTATAGAATCGTCTGAAATATAGTGGCAGGGAAGACAAATAAGAGTTTTACAAGGAAAAGTCAAACACACTGAAGAAACAATCACTGGAAAATCAAATACAGACAAGAATCTAAAAATGGAATAAAATCTGTTTATGTTAAAAATTATTTTTAACGAATTGTGTATTATTGTTTTGTATTGTACAAAATGTAACTACATTGTGCTAATGAACGTCTTGTTGATGCGCCAATAAAAAATTATTTAAAAAAATCAAGAGTTGTTTGATGTACGAAGACAATTATTCACGTCAAAAAAGACAATGATAAAAAAATATGTTTCAGTAAATATAATAAATAAGATGTTATAATGATAATGATGCATTAATTCATTATCAAAAGAAAGTAACAAGCAGCATCACCAGTAAGATGATTGAATTAAATGCATCGGGTTTCAATGCAACTACGAGTGCATAGGTGAAACGCTACGAATTGCTAAACTCACATTCCGCGTTTTCATGAATCATTACTACTTAATAATTCATCCGACTGACTATAATGAAACCTAATTTTTAAATGAAAAAAAATTAAACAAATAATTTAATCGACACCTTTTCGTGGAACTTGTTATGCCTGGAAATCGACGAACCGGGGAATCGTAATATGTTTAAAATTTATTTTCATTATCAGCTTTTTAAATTACAAATAAACCTTTTTAACATAAAAATACACTCCGAGTGCGCCACGATAAATTAGTTTTAGATATCAGAACTTGCAATAAACAAAAATATGGGCATGAGTCCTTTCTCTTCATATGTGGATCTTTTAAATTTAGCCTCATTTTATGGATTATTTATCACATACTCACAAGGCAAGATGCAACATTGCTCAGAGACTGACCCGATTCCTAGACTCCTAGCCCCTTTCTGGGCGGACTTATGAAGCACTTTTGTCTATCCTGTCTGTGCAACTACCCTTCTTATACTGTTTTGAAGATGAACTGTTCAGTCTTCCTAAATTCTGTGTTTAAAGGCGGCCTGTTGTACACTCTAACTAAAAAATGAATAATAATCTACTATTTAAATTTTAGGATGTACGAATACTTTTTTTACTTTAACTGTGTATTTGTCTTTGCGTCATGTTACTGAATACACGTCCCTAAAAATTACATTGAGATATTAAAAAAATATTGATGTGTTAAGGAGAAATCGTAACACCAGAAGTAGGTTCTCCGCAATTAACTCGAGTTAATCTGATTCATCTGATTAATAATCGATTGAACAGTGAACACATATTTCGTGTTCAAGATTCCGAATTGAAGTCGCACCATCACCAATGCACATCAAAGCTTCCGGAAGAGAACACTGTTGGTGTCTACTGCGCTGACCTTCAGTGGATTTTAATGAATGTTTACTGAATGCCTGCAGCCAGATGATGTGATCCCATTTGAATACTCCCACCATTCCTTTCAATTTTAAGTCTTCCTTTCACATGCAACACCTGCCTCCAAGAACTTACGCAACGCGCTCTCAAATGACTATAGGGTAAGGAAAGCGCACTCCCGTATTACGATCTTCTCCGAGGTCAGAAAAAAAGAAAGAAGATGTAACCAAACACTGACATATTCGTCACCAGCAGAACATCTCAATACTCTGCTTAGAACATTTTTTCTTAAAATAATATTTAATATTGTAGCTTTATTAGATTTGATTTATTTAGAGTAGTTAGACTTCAAAACAAACGAAATCGGTGAATTTTTAAAAATATTTAGTAGGAGTAGTTCATTACGGATTTGCAGAAGTTTATGTAAGAAAATTCCAAGTGACGTAAATTTTGCAAATTCTAGAGTACATGTGGTGGAAATGAATTTGAAATTAAACTATTTCTTCATTATTTGTGGAGTTTCAATATTCATTATAATTTTTAATTCTGGTCTTCTTCTTATATTCAAAATTTCACAAATTATTTTGTGGCTTTTTATTTTTCAATATTTGACCAACTGTTCACCGTAACTACGCTACTCTGTCACCAGAATTCACGATGTATTTGCTTTGCAACTATTAATACTTTCTCAATTATTTGCGAACATAAAGATGTAGCATTTCGGATGAGGAGCAGCGTCTTAGAACGAATAACTAGCCACTAAACAGGATCATCGAAGTAGTTTTCCAAGAAATATTCATAATAATGACATCTTCACTGTCCTACTCATAATAAATATCTTCGAAGTCAGTTATGTCAAAATAAGAAAAACATAATTGAATCTTATTCCAATAATATGCTCTACAAAAGAAATAATTATGCATATAAGTCGCTACTCGCGCACATTCTGTCAGGAACATATCGCTTTTCACAAACATTCAACAAACGCATTAACATGAACCCTGTCCGAAAAAGTGAGTGGCAACGGCTAGAAAATGATGACTCAAAGAACAATGATTTTCACTGCTGTTGCCAAGATAAATAATGAATTATGTCATATTCCAAACTTCTCCATATTAAATTTTTCCTCAAATGACATAAATTGAATGCAAACCATGACGCTCTAAATAATACCAGTATCAATTACTCATTTCTTCATGAAGTTATTAATAGACTTAATTTAATGGTTTATTTCAGAAGAAATCACAATTCTGCTTCCAAAGAGGTTTGAGCAATTCTCTAAACAGCATTTTTGTGAAAAAGCTGAAACAGCATTTTTGTGAAAAATATAATATAAAACAACTGTGCGGATAAAAAACTTTGAAAACGTAATAGGAAACTACTTTGCAGCTGTAATATATTTTTCAAATTATTAGAAAATTTCAACACATGTATAATTATTATATTTGCAAATTTCACATACGAAATCGAAAAACACTACAGTAATCTTACCAGAAACAATCATTCAATATGAACGATAACTTAACGAAAAAAAGCACTGATTTAAAACACATTTCCGCAACTATAGGGGGGAATTCCATACACACACACGCGCGCGCGCAGACACACGCGCACAACACACACAAGCCAATACTAAAAGAAGTAATGCCGCCTACCCTCCTTACAACCTAAAACCACAAGCTCCACTAAACACGTGGCAGGGCAAAAGACTTTCAAACAAAAAATTATTTGCTTGAAGTTTTAAAACAAGGTATTCATTCATGTAATGACAATACGTCTCGGGAATGTGAAAAAAATTAGTGGTGATTGAATTGAATAAATTTAAAATTAAAATTAAAATGAAAAAAATGGGAGATATTTTACTTCGAACCCTCCCTCCCTCCAAAATGCGTTTCAAACCCAAAATGATTTGCTTGGAATTTCAAAAAATGTGTTCATTCAGAAAGTGAATACTTCTCTGGAATATGAAGAAATCAAACTATGGTGATTATTTTTGAATAAATTTAGCAATACTACAAGAAATGCTGGGGGCGTGGCCCCCGTTGCGTCCGCCTCTGACTCGAGTAGCGCGGCGCGAGCCGAAAAGTCTCGCAAGCGCGCGGGCGGGTGGGCGCCGAGTAGAGGCGTCCACGTCGGCGGCACGAACTCGCGAGCGTGACCCTGCGCGCCGCGCACCTGCAAAACCTGTTTGGCTGTACGTACATGGCAGTGCGGGCGGCTCCCTGCGAGCGAGCGAGCGAGCGAGCGTGCGTGCAGCGGGCGAGCGAGCGGGAGCGAGGGAGTCCTGTCGGGTCGCCGGCGGGCCGCGCACTGGCAGCCACCGAGGCCGCGCTACGCGACGCCTCGTGCCTCACGCGAATGCCGCGCCGCCGACGGCTCGCACGGACATCGCCGAGCGCGCCCGAAGCGCGACGATAACACACGACAAGTGACGAATGAAGATGTCTGCGCGAAAACCCAAGGTCGACATTTTTTTTAAATGATCTGTAATTCACTTTAAGAAATCAGTTCTTGGAATCGATCCATTCTCGGGCATGGAAATTTACGTGAAAAAGTTTCTATAGAACTATCTTTTTAAATGGTTTGTATCATTACAATATTAGGTGCGATTATTATCAATGTGATGAATCAAGTCTTAATGATTCATGTTAGGCCTGAAAGGCATTACAGTTATTCAAGACGTTTCACCACCAAATGTGCCATCAAACCCTCAAAAACATGTTTTCTAGAACTCTTCCAGAATACTCTACACACTATTGTACACGAGTATTCTATGCTCATTGCTAGTACCTGTATTCATAATTCATGTTACAGCAAAGGGGAAAGATTTTATAGACAATAAATAAAGTAAATAAATAAATATGATTCGGCTAGAAATTGTGCCAATCGATTTTCCTTATCGAAAGGAATAGAATGAGTAGTAATTAATCACGTCCGTAGGTGCCTTAAACGTATTTCAGGCGTGTTATCACCAAATCACAAGAACTGTCGCCACACTAACATTATTTTTATATCACATATTACGAAATGATTTAATTTGAGTTTCATATTGATTATTGATGAATGCAAACATCAAAGAATCAATATACTCACCGCACTCGTATAATTCACGTGTTACAATTATGCTTTATAACCAATAAGCAGAGTGGCAAATACGTCGAGGGCTCATTGATCCCAGAAATTTATTTGCTTGGGAAAAAGAGTTTGGAAACCGCTAACTTAAAATATATTAAATATATTTACACATATTTGCCGTCGTTATTATGAAAAATCAATTTCTTATCTTATATATCGTAATTTTAATCGAAAATATAAACACATATTAGTACATTATTTTATTTCATAGTTAAAGAAAATGTTTAGCTTTCATGAAGTACATTCTTATTTATGTTCCAAATGCAGCTATGAACTAAATTATTTTACGCTTTATTTCAAGCAAAAATTATACCTATTGTATACAGACTCTGCTATTAACGTTATTCGATTCCAACAAAACTCGATACAATCCAATACCTTTTATGACGATGATTAGAAGTATTTTGACTTCTTACGAGAGAATAATCTACAATCACTTAGATTTGACTATTTTTGTTTCTGCCGTCGAATTTAGCCTCTCAAAAGAAAAGGAAACTTCAAGAAGCACTCTTCAGTTTCAGTTACATTATTTACAAATTGGATACTGTTATAGGGGGTCTAATAATCTATTATACTTCGATTTTTCTGTAGTGGCCGATGACGCTGTTACACCTCCTGCCTTATAAAATGAATATTTTTAATTAATCTGCGAACGTCCATCTCAACGAAGCTCACAAATGTGCTTCTCCCTGTTAAAAAGATTCATTTCATAAGGCGCGAGGTGTAAGAATGACCTAATGTCATCGGTCACTACAGAAAAAAACAAATATAAGGGTCTTATAACTGATCCAAAGTTTCAAATACTTGGTATTTTGTTGAATTTTTACCTTCTTCAATATGATGATATTGTAAACTGTCAAAATAGATAACTTAACCTGTTGTGCTCAAGCATTCGAGTGAAAGTGTCAGATGATCACAATCCCATATTCTTGGTGTCTTCTACTTATCATCCAGCAATTATCTTTGAGACAAATTTGTAATTTTTGAGCAATGTATTTTTTCCACATAAGCAGATTCGATTTGCTTTAATTATTATACGGCTAGTTACATGGAAATGAATTAGTAGCTGTCTCAGGTTGATTGGGATACTTCCACCAAATCAGTTAATGATGTGAGTGGTATTTTTCAAGAGAAGTTATTTATTATTATTAAGATGTGTGTCCAGAATATGAAGTCGGTCCTCGTGAACATACAGGATGGTTTTCTACGGATATTATTGATAAAATTAAGTTGAAAAATAAGCTGAGAAGATATAAAACAAATCAGTCTGTTGATTTTGAGGATTGCTTATCACATTGACAGTAGTTTTATTGAAAATAAGTTTAAGAAAATTCCTGAAACTTCTGACCTAGAGAGTTCCTGTACTATTGCTCAGAGAAAATAGTTCCTCGTTGCAAACGCTATGTAACGTGTGTAATGCTAAACTGATGATTATTTATGAGAACACAATTTCTACAGGGTTTTTTCTGACGCCGTTTTAGGTCAGCGCCGTATCTCGCCATACAGCGGGGTAAACACCGCCACTTCCCGTGCAAACACATGCCCTACACGTACAGGACTAATGACCCTGGTAGTTAATGCGCCCGGAATCACTAACAATCAATCAATAAAATCCATTTATACTGTTAAACCAAAGATTTAACTTATGTACATATTGAAAGCGTTTCCTCATGGGTTATCGTGTTTTATAATCGAACGCTTCATATTTTCGTACGCTTCCCTAAAACGTTTGAAGAGACTCTTTCGTCCACATTTTTCTGCATTCCAAGGAATCAATTTACAGTCAGCTACGAGTGTCAGGTACAAAGACATCCGTGAAGGCACACAGCCTTTGTGAGGAAGTGAAATAATCTTTCTGCGTCACAGGTGTCCAGATGAGTATTCGCGGGCCTCCGCGCTTGCCAGGGGCCATGGGACTGGTTCCGCCGCAAGTAGATAAAGCAGGGCTGCTCATCTGCATGACGCAAAATGCTCGGCGACGTCAGAACTGATGATAAGGGAAGATCGTGCCTCAGGTGACAATGTTCCAGCGAAAATAAATTTCTTTTACAGTTCAGCTGGAAGGTAGAGCACCGTTGCCTCCCGACCACCGGAACGGGAGGGGGAAGGAGGGAACACATGACGGGAGCCGGACAATAATAAAATAAAGAACACAAGTTATCAAAACGAATATGAAAATAAAGCTACTACTTTCACAATTTAAAAAAATAAGATTTAAATAATAAATACAATTGTACATTATTTTAAATACGTTTAAAATTGCCTATATTTGCTGCGATTGTGCGATATTTCAGAAAATATTTATCTAGATTTCAAACCAAGAATTAAAGTTATTATGTTTGTGTAGTTAAATAATTGAGCATTTTTACTTATTATGAACTAATATAAATTGTTAATAAACTAGTGGAGGCTAAACCCGTGCTTAGTCTGCTTATGTAATGATGCCTGTTTGCCTGAGAAAAAGTTGTCCTTATTGTGTGAACTAGATACATTTTTGTAAACGTAACATTCGAATACAGTGAAAAACATTGTCTTCAGTTTTTGACTGTTCATAGAATTACGAGAGGGATTCACATTCCATTCGTCTTTCTTCTTCCTGAATAGTAAGAAAATGAAGCAAATGAAGTTTGTTTAACAGTTCTGAGAAATGAGTGTCAGAAGTTAATTCTAAATTTCGAGCCTCGCATTGTCTTCGCAGCTTTTGAACCGGTATTACATTGTACAGATTGAATTGCATTGTATGCATTGCACAGCTTAAAGTTTCTTTTTGATAAACGGCAAAGGTCGAAGGACGGAGCCTCGTCGCTTCAACTCGGAAATGCGTAGCAAAGAAAATTCTTAGTTTCAAATGAGGTACACTATTGTCGGGTTATGTTAGGAGAATTAAAAAAGTAGAACTGATATAATGGACCTTCTACCAACAGTCTGCTGTTTGTCACTTAATACCTGCAATTCCTCGTCATCGTGAAGTACTTCACCTACCCTAACCACCCTGGGTTGCCATTTGCACTTAACTTAAGTTCTAAGTATGCTTCGAAATTGTTCATATTTCGTACTTTACCTACTGATTTTAGATAATGTGAACATCAATAGGCTAATTCGATAATGGACAAAGTTCTGATACTAGACCTAACATATATTCAAATATAACTTGATTTTTGAATGTCGGCTCGTAACCCGCAGTTTGTTTCATTTCAATATTTAACACTAGCATTGGTCTTCCTTATTCAAGGGCTTCGCATTGAAAAAGTTAATTTTACTAGAAACATTTAAGTAGGCGTGTTTCGCGAAGCAGAGCAGCCATGTATTATTCAGAGCGTGAAACGCACTTAAATAATCGATTCGTTAAGGTAAAACTCTGATGAAGGCTAATTTCCACTTGGCAGAGTCCACTTTTCTTAATTTTAATTGAAAAAAACCTGCGTAAACTATCAATAAGCTGTATCCTCATTATTTTATCGTTCTCTAGTTCCAGAGAAGCCCGATAAATTATTAATCTTTCCCTTCTTTTCAGCAAGTTTATTTCATTCTTGCACAAACATTAGTGAACATTTTAGTCCACTTGACAAAAAAAAACATTTCTGAATACAGCAACTGCAATGAAATACAGCTCCAGGACGTTCCTGTAGGAACAAAGAGAGTTTGATGGTACGTTGACCAAATGTAATAACGCGAATGAGATATACGTAATCTGAGAAACCTGTAAACGGTTATGCATTTTGCATGCGTGCAGAGCAAATGCCTGTTTAAGAGCGAATTAACCACTTCCGAACCAAAATGGGGACCATTAAAAAATTATAGAAATAATTTTATTTGAATTTATTTTTGGAAAATATTAAAGTTTAAAAAACCTATGTTTATTAATAGTATTATAATAATTTCACAAATAACAAAACATTTGAAGCAAATTTGTATTTTCTAAAATATTTACGGTAAATTCGGTTGATTTTAAACAGGGACATGGCCTCAGCCGCACCTCCTCCCGTGGAATTGCACTTGCTGCACCTAATCGGTCGCCAACCAATACTCCGCGAAAACATTTTGGTGATACACAGAAAAATCTGGACAATATTTGAATCTTTTGTTTTATTTATTGTAGGAACACAGCCCAAATTCCATAAATTTTTAAACAAATATATTAGTAAGGAATAAAATTCAGATTAAATTATAATATTAAATACGCTTCAACTAACTGGACACGTGCGAATATTGTGCCCTTATTAAATCCTTTTACTTTCTCTCAATTGCCTATGCAGTAGAGAGGAAGTAAACTAATGCTGCGCGAAAAAAAATGAGGAATTTTCGAAAAATAATAAAACCCCTTATTATAGAGCCTTCGTAACGAAAAAGTGGATAAATCCAGTTGCTAAATTTAGAAAAAAATCCTCTGACATCTAGGGTAACCATTATCCATTTTTTGTAGGTCCTTGATACTGAAAAATCGAATGACAGCAAAACGTCCGTCAAACGTTTGTTCGTTCCCCCGCCTGCCCGTCTATTCACCTTAGAACAAAGCTGGCGTCTAAATCGCCGATTTTCTCCAAAATTGATATTCCATAATCGACCAAGGCGCCCCTTGAATTTGAAATTCATTTTGGGGGTACTTTACATGAAGCCCTTAAGCCACTCAAAATTGAAAAAAGGATCCATCGCTTTTGATTAAGTTGAATATCGTAAAGGACATTTTAGAGAATGATGCAGGTTTCATTTTCGTGGATAACTGCACTTTTTTGAAAATTTCAAAAATTCAAAATGTTTTCGGTATCTTCCTACAATGACAATTATGAAGATAGAATTTTTTTTCCTTAATGAAATCTGTTACTTAAAGATAGATTTTAAAATAAAAAAATGTTCAATTTTTCGAAAATTTGAGTTTTTTCGAGTAATTTTGCGTGGAAGTACGGGCGTTACGTGCTGTTTTAGCACCACTAGTTGAAAATGATAACAGCTTCGTAATGCAACTCAGATTCGACCGATTGAGAGATACCGTGCGATGCCGAGATAGCGAAAGGGTAGAGACGCCACGTCGATGCTTTCGAAACATCGATCTGTTTATTAAATCATCGACACATTTAACATCCATTTTTTGGAGCCGATGTTTTGTGTTCGATGTTTTTTCGTGGTTAGTATTTTATTTGTGATTGCAAAACGCTCCAGCATGTTGTAATAGTTTTTAAGTATCCATAAATTGAATTAACATCGATATTTTTATTTTAATGTTTTGTTGGCGTTGGGACGTCGTGTCTCTACTATTCTCCCAAATTACAAGAGAATGTGCAACTAGGTGTCATTTTGTAGATTTTGGTAAATGAACTCGAATCCCGAAGTGCACAAAAACCGAGTGTAAGGGTCTAATTTTATTTAATTTCGCATAATATTCGTAATCCTATTTATCAGAAGCCAGCATTAATAGAAGGCATATAGAGTTCAACTAATGCCACCCAGCGGATAGTTACTTAGGTCTCCCAAGGGGCATTGGTTAAGCACAAACAGTGAGACTTCAAACGAGCATGTCCTCAGATTCAATTTATTAAAGAAGTGTCATCAATGTTCAGTACCTGCCCTTCTTTCGTACTAGCTTTATAATTAGTACAGTTGTCATACGGGAATTCAGTCTTCTGATTTTCTTCTACGTTTTGGATACAAATTATGGCATGTGCGATTTAGTCACCTTCCCATGGGTTGTCTCGGCACAGTAATGTACACAAGTTGGGGTAACTTGCCCCAGGCCCCGACTAAGTTGGGGCCCCGATTTTTTTGATTTGTTTTTCATTCAAAAGAAATTTAAAAATATATTATGTATTTATTTGCCTCTAATTCGAATTTAATGCTGTACGTTATTTCTGATGCATGGAAAAATGAATTGTGTTTATGAATTGGGGAGGAGGGATTTTTTTGTTTGAAATGAGGGGATCAATTGCCCCAGGCCATTGATTATTTCTGGGCGCCCCTGGAAACATGAAATAGAGCCAGTGGGACTGGTGCTCCCGCCCCCAAAAAGGGCCTAGGAGGTAACAAAATCGGAATCCGATCTTGAGAGACTTAACTTAAAAATACTTCTACACCATTCTCGTACACTTCCACGTGCTTACGTAAGATAACCAACCTCGTACATTTCTTCCACTGATTAGAAATTCATAATGTACTTTGTCAACAATGTTTGACAAATTTATTTGCCTCTGCTGTTAAGCTTTTGTGGCAACGTCAGAAAAGGTAAAGGTGTGGCAATTTCTTGAACATTTAATTTTTCTTTCGCATTACGATTTTCAAAATGATTCCTTAACAAACACTGTATATTGCTCATCTTTCTACTGCTACATTGCACGACACTACTACACAATAACAAATACAATAACACCCTTTTTACACATAGTTACAAGGCGACACAGGCAATAACAAAGAACTGCTATTTCAGTGGGTGAAACATTGAAAAACTTACCAATGTCTATTATTAATATAATGTTCCTACAATTTCCCAAAAAACACGGCTCTTATTTGTTTATTTTTAAACAAATTTAACCGTTCTCGATATTTTCAGTTAGTATGCTTGCCTATCAAATGGTAATGAACTCAGAACCTTACATAAAATGCGAATCAATGATTTTATTTATAGTGATTGGGACTCCTGTTCTCGGGGATTCACCTTTCCCGTTCTGCGTACGGAAAACGCAGAGGAAAAGATTCGCATGATTGAAGTGCGGCAGAGAGCGGCCAAGATCCCCGTAAGGTCCCGATTTGATTTGCACATTGCCGATCGCTTATGCCGACCTGCATTTTGAAGCATATAGCTCTCTTTGGTCCTTTCTACGTTTCGCATGCCCCCTCGTCAACAAAATCTCGCTTAGAGATGGTTTGGAACACGTCGTTAGCCGAACAAACACGCATCGTTAGCCGAATTAATACGCTCCGTCAAGACACGGAAGTTAAGCAATTCTACACACCGCGGATTCTTGGGCGGGTGACGTCTGGGAATCCCCGTTACTAACGGCACCGAGCCCTTTGCCCAAGGAATAAAAGTCACAGACTGCGAGGTGACGAGACAAAAGTTAACGGAGAATTACTCCAATACACCCAATGCCCAAGACGGGTTAAAGAAACGTGTTGCATAGACAAAGACACAACAAATTTAAAAATGAAAATAAAAAGTTTAAAAAAGTGAACCCAGGTGCGATGCGTTGTTAGGCAAGGGCATTGACCCTCGCCCAGGCCGCGCCGCACTGCGTTTTCAGCAAAGTAAATCTATCTTGATTTCTAGTATAATGTTCAACCATTAATTATTACCTTCCACCATCAAATAAATGAAAGCCGTATTTCAGAGGAGGTTATGTGAACCAATGAATCACTAGCATGCGCCGCTCCTGACACCTAGCCTGCACGCCTTTCGACGCATTTTATGTTTTGGATTATACATTTGTCTTTCGGAATTGTACTTCCTCTCATTAAGTTTATTAATAATTTGTATTTTACGCTCAATACTTTTATTACGTCCTGTGTTTCGTACTAACAGACATTTATCTTCTAACGTTGTGAGTGTATGATCATTTTTTGCACTAACTGCATATTACGTGTGTTGTGTGCTACATAAGTGACAAGTGCATTAAGAAATAATGCTACTCGTAGTGTAATATCAAAAATTAGGTAACGCTAATTAGGAGGATGGGGTCTGAGGCAGCTTTATGCTGCGTTACATAGGGGTAGAGGGTATTATTTAAGTGTCACGTAACATTGACATTTTATTTTTTTGTTCCTTTATATTTTTCAACATTTGCTGAAATAATCCCTTTAAGTTTTGTACTAAAACATTAAAATATTAAGTAATTAATTTGTTTTAAAAACAAATAAATTAAAGTTAGTAGACGTAAATTATTACAATAAACGGAAATATGTTTTCAACAATTTTTTACTGAATCTGTAGGGTTACAAAGAAAATATATGTAGTAACAACTGATCCGTTGTATATTCTAGAATCCATTAAAATTGATGCGTAGATTCTCGCTCATGTGTCATCCACGACACCGAGTGCACGGTTGGTGATGAAACATTTTCTTGCCCATGCGTCCTTCCATCACTCATAACTTGCCCCAATCTCTTTGTTAGGAGCAGCCAGCATCAAAAACTAATTTATACTTTAATTATCATTACTTTTAATATACAACACAAGTAAAATAAATACAAATTGTGCTATAATTTATTTCACTTCTTGCATTTACAAGCGGGAGGGGGTATTGTCGCAAGATTTGCGTAATTTATTTAGGGATATTCAAGCGCGCGGTATGGGTGCGTTACAGGGGGAAAAGGGCTACTGAAAATACTCCAAATTTGCATTACGTAAGTTTTGGATGGCCCCTAAGGAAGCTACCAGGGCATAAAAACAAGTATTTTGTATAACCGCGCGCTTCGTTCTTGACACTGAGGCATTGGCCAGTTTCTCCCCCCTTACAAGCATACATGTGTGGCCTCATGGGGGAGGCAGGAAGGCTCCCCCCATGAAAATTGCTCTCCCACCCTGAAAATTTTGAAAAGGGGTCCCATATCCCTATATAATAACATTCTTATTGTAAATAAGTTAAATCCCTAATTTTCCCATTTTTAACCTGACAATTTGGAGACTTGCAATTCATATGACATGTTACATGACTTTTGGGGAAGAGGATACTCACGCCATATGGAAATTCTGTAAATAATTTTCATAAAACCATTAGTGTTTACTAATTGCACCATTAAAACAACATAACTTGACAACGTAACATTTCTCCGCCCGACTTTCACTAAGGAACTCCTGTCAATACCAATCACCCAATTTGCATTGCCATCACACAAAAACGAAAGGCAGACAATTATAAAGGCAAAACCCTTTGTTAACTATGGGCATTGAAATACCAAACGTTTATCAGGAGCTATTATCCCATGATAGTAACTGTTTCTTTAATGTTTAAATTACAAAATTCGAATCATACCATATACAGTTTTTAAATCATCTAAATTTAAAAGACGGAAAGGAGGATATTTTATATTTAGTGGTTGGTATTCCTGAAAATTAACATAACTTTTCAAAAATGTACCTAAGTGAAGTGAGAATAAATAAAAACAAAAATTAATAAATAAATAAAATTAAAATAGTCATGAAATAGTTCTTTAAAAACTTTTTTAAGCAGTTATAATTTTTTTGTGGCTTGCACTTTATAAAATGTAGACATTGAAGACTAAAAATATGATCATGTCACAGACGATAAACACAGTTGATTTAATTAGAATTAGGTGTTTTACTTCTAAGTGTGATGCATTCAGTGAAAACTATTCCTTGATTCAAAATGTATTTATAAATACAAGTATCGTTTCTCTTTTTTCGGCAATAATAATTTTAATGACCAAAAAACACTACACAAACAAAATTTTATTTCATTGATCTCAAATGCAAAATGTAAATGTCATGCTTTGAATCATCCTCTTGTTTCGTGATCACGGTATCATTTAGAAGTTAGTGCATGTGTCGAAACAAAAGAATCCATATATTCCTGTGATTCGTTTTTCTTTTGCACTTCGCCGCCATTCCCTAAACAGTGACGAACGTAAAAGAATTGTCGTGGTGTGATTTGAATAAGACTGAATCGGCACATCTTGTGTTCGATTTGACAAATATAGGTTTGGTGTGGTATTACATTTTTGAAGCTTAGTTCAAGAAGACATATGGTAATGGAGAAATCGGATCAAATATTATTACTAGAACCCCGTTATGAACTGAAATTTAGAGGTCCTTTTACGTCACCAGTCACCTCGTACATGAAACTGACGAATCCATCAAGTATGAGAGTCTTGTTTAAGATAAAAACAACTGCACCGAAGAAGTATTGCGTACGACCCAATTCTGGGATTCTTGAAGCTAAAGATTCTATACAAATTGCTGTGTGTTTACAACCATTTGAATTCGATCCTAATGAAAAAAACAAGCATAAATTTATGGTTCAAACAATGATAGTACCTGATGGCGATATAAATCCGGACGTGCTGTGGAAGGAAGCACATCCAGATAGTCTCATGGATTCGAAGTTAAAGTGCGTTTTTGAAATGCCAGAAAATATTCCTTCTTCACCAGATAGTAACATGAATGTGGGAGATAATCGAAAGGATACTAATATGAAAAATATTTTTGAACCACCATCAGGATATAATATACCAACTTCTATAGAAAACACTGTTGAAAATCTTTCCTTATATGATAAGTCTAAAATACATGAAAGTGGTGATAAATATGGTTCCATGTCAAACTCCTTAACAGATGAACTCTTAAAAACAAATAATCAACTTAAAGATTCGCCTAATGATGAAAATTCATTGCGTCGAGAAAATCTGGTGTTAAAACAAGAGTTACTTCAGTTGCGGCGTGCATCATTTACTGGAGATCAATCATTGAATGCCACTGGTTCTGGATCAATTTTCCAATCTATACTATTTCTGATTCTGTCCCTTGTAATGGGTGTTGTAGGTTACTTTGTGGGAAAATATTATTTATAAAATTTGTCTCTATGAGGTGATCCACATGATATCTGTATGAAAAAACTTTGTAATAAATATTTAAAAACAAAAACTTTTCTGAGTGACATTTCACTCTGTTTTAATTAAATTTGAAACAAAATTTTAAGAGATTTCATGATGTTATAAACACATCAAAGGTCTATATGCTGAGAGGGTTTTCTGAGAAAAAGTTTCTAAGGATTGATCAACAATTAACTTCTTCAAAATTAATATGCAAATTCCCAGGAATGTGTAAATAAAAGTTATCAATTTATGTGTCTTTTAATAAATTTGCCTAAAAAAATAAATTCTCATCCTTTTGGTGTTGGACATCATTATCAAGTTTTTAACAACTGTTTTATGTAAGCTACATAGTCTTCAAATTCAAGTCTTTTCTTGTAATATGTTTCTTATATTATGTAATTTAGTTGCTAGTCTTTGGTTTTGTGTAACAGTAAAAAGTTAGCAGTAATGAAATGTATAGTGACTTACATTTGAATGCAAGATCTGTAATTATTATATCTGTAATAAATTTTTTATGAATTCATTGAATGATTTTTTACTCACAAATTATATTTAAGGCATGTGGCTTTCAATAATGGTTTCTGATATTTTCAGGGAAAATTAAATGATAGCTTTTATGAAGGAAGGGAAATAATGTTTTTTACATTCCAAGTGGATTTAAAAAGAGATGGCAATGAAAATTAACTTGTTAATTATGGCAAGTGCAGCTTGTTTCTTGTTAACACCAGAATGTACATATATTTACCATAAAAAATATTCTTATCTTTGTAATGCCATGACATTAAGAATTCAAGCAATGCTAAGGAGTCTGCAAGGACCGCATAGAAAAAGAAAATACTTCCATGACCAAAAAAAACTTTTAGGAATAAGAAGTGGAAGACTATT
This sequence comes from Gryllus longicercus, assembly GCA_038098605.1. Lineage (NCBI taxonomy): Eukaryota > Metazoa > Arthropoda > Insecta > Orthoptera > Gryllidae > Gryllus > Gryllus longicercus. The sequence goes on from JAZDUA010000016.1 coordinate 364,519, forward strand.
TTTTGTTAAAAGTACAGCTCTTAGCTTTTGTGCTTCTTTAATGACATTCTCTGAAATTAATGATAAATAATTTAAAAATCTCCTACCATCACATGAAATTAATTTTATATATGATATGACCAACTTTTTCTACATGCTAAATATTATCTTGATCAAATTCTTGAATACTACTTTTTGACATTTTCATAACTCAACCACAAGAACTACTGCACCACACTACTATCTTCAGCATTGGAAAAGCACGCAAAATCATGATTCAAACTAAAACAATGAAATACAACAATACAAGTAAAATGCATTTTAACAATGATGAATTCCATATTTCCAAGATATTTTTTTAAAACAAACTTCTGCAACATCAAATACTACAAGTAGTCTATGCAGACCCCCAATAAAAAAAAATTAATGTTGAAACTTGCAAATGTAATTAAAAACTGTTTGATAATCTTCAAGTGATGGATATATTTGAAACATTAAAAAATTGCCACTCTGATATAATATTCCAAAAACACTCCAATATAACTTTTATCATCCTATCTGTTAAAAATTAGAAAGTGCCCAACTAGACCCTCTTAGCATTAGGAAGGTTAAAGTAATTTTAATTTATTGTTCCTGCTAAATATGCTTTCTGAATTATTATTGCATATCATTTGGATTATTAATTTTTGACTCTGAATTCAGTTAAACATAACTACAATTACAATAATAATTTATCACTTCATTGTGTTGACATCGAAGGAAACTTTTTCCACACAAAGACAAAGTTGGTATTTAATTTGCTACATAAGTATTCAATGTGTTTGTTGAAGGCCATGTTCTGATCAAAGTCTATACCCAAAATCTTGGGTGCCGAATGCAACTAATTCATCAGTAGTGGTTACTTTAGGGTTTGTGTTACAATGGATAAATAGAATTATTCTCTCGCAGGGGCAGATCCAGCCAATCATTTTTTGGTGGGAAGCATCATAGATTTTTGTTAAAAAATAAACATGTGATGAATTGTTTATTATTTTTGTAGCGTATATACCATACTACACAATATTATTTCTTAAATAATTACATATTTCTAACAAAAAAAAATTTAATCAATTTTGCCAAATGAAGGTAACAAATGAAAACTTTCGGCCTTTCTTAAGGGGGCATGGCCCTCTAGCCCCGCTCCCCCCGGATCCAACACTATTCTCTTAGCAAATTACTTGTGATTTCTTTAAGGCAGAAATGGCCAACTGGCAACTCGTGACATTGTTTTATACAGATCCAACAGATTAAAAACATGATCTTTTTATACATTAATATTTTATTCTTCAAACAAAATGCTTTTTTTTCATAAATCTCTTTATGAGTCCAAGCAATGTATACATTTTAGGACACATTTGAAGACCCGGGGAGAAGAGGGTTCTGGGTATGTCAGGGTTTAAAAGGGCGTGAACATAACTGTGTGGGCATGAACATAACTCACCAAAGTGTGCCATGAGAAATGCTACGATTATTTTGAAAGTATGAGGTAGTTGTTGCCAGCACTGTAAATTGGTACATGCCATTCCAAATCGAACCTAAGTATTTTAATGTGCCGTGTTATACAGCGCTGAGTGAGGAGTAGGTTTATCAAGAAAACTTACGCGAGTAATAGTCTGCAAATGTATGCGCAATTCTTAGAATTAGTTGTGTTGCCCTCTCCATTTAAAACAAAAAAGGGGATAGGCCATTCCTGTTTTAAAGGATGACAGATTTTGTTCACAGTTTATTCGATATGTGGTATTATCGAATTGTTTTTGAAATAATTCACTTGTAATATAACATTTAAAAAATCTTTAAAAAAATAATCGGTTTCGATTAATCTTCCGCAAATAATTATTTTTTTCAATTTGAAATAACTATTGTTCGCTCAGGGAAATAAAGGTAGTGAAATAATTGTAGGTAATCTAAATATAAACAGTGATAATCAAACTTTACTCTACGAAAACCTTCGGCCTTGATACGAATCTTAGTTCCTTCGTTCCCCGCGTGGTATCGCTGAAGTTCAATTGAACCGATTACACCCTAACTCAAAACATACTGGCACTTGAAAGTAAACTGGGAAACACTCATCTATTAAACAACTTCGTTACAACTTTACATTAGGTATGGGAGCACTCGATTAGATAACAAATACTTTCCAGCTTTTGACTTAAAAGTGCCACTGTGGTTAAATCGGAGTGTATCTGCTGAATTTTTTTTCGGAGACTCCCACCATTACTTCCAATACCAGAGTTGAGTCTCCTCCACAGTAACACCATATTCGTTCATGATATACTATTTGTAGTCTACGCCACGGAATAATATATTTTTCCATTCTAAGGTACTTCAGGCTGTGCAGAAATAATTTTGTTCGATAATATATAACTTTCACACTCTGGATAATTTCTCCACAGAGGTGGCAACACTGGTAACAAACAACGGATGAGCGCGCCTGGGGTGCAGCCCTATTACGATATGAATCAATAGGAATAAAATTCCTGGTGAGACTATTCTATTGTGCGAAGAAAATATTTAAAAAAATAGTAACATTGCTGGGCATGGCAGAAACGTGTTATAACCTCTCACGATTTTATGGAAAAATATACCTTTACTCTCCATTTCTTAACATCTCTACTTCATGTTCTTTCACATCTTAATTAAAAAGAAGGAAAATGAGCGAATCTTGGAAACGCACAGTAACTAGCGTCTCTGATAAATTATTTCCTGGTTTGGCGTTTTATCATCCTTATGCTGAAGATGGAGGTTTACATTTAGGTGTGTTACTCTATTGGTGACTGAAGGTCCGACTCCTAATTTCAAACAAGTGACATGATTCCCTTATAAGAATGACTTATATATTTCTGTTTCAGGCAATCAGATAGTATCTGATTTACCACTGCAAATGTCTCTTTACTTTAATATAGTATTTTACCCGCTTTGGCTAGTGTCCAGCATTGTTATGTTATCTTTAAAGGTAAGTTTTTGATATAAGTATTGAATTACGTAGTAATACCAGTCACTAACTAAACTACTTATTTTCAGTATGAATGCCTCACCAGTATGTATCGCTTCCTAGTTGTCACAATTTTTGTCTTTGTTATTGTAGTAGAATGCCTAAGACTGTATTTGGGCTATGTAGGAAACCTTAATGAAAGAGTAAGTATTATAGATTAATGTATTTGTTACATTTTCTCAGTTATGTCATCTTACATAATATTTGTTTTCTAGATACCAGAACTAGCAGGGTTTTGGATGTTGTCAGTGCTACTTCAATTGCCTCTGCAGCTGTTTCTCTTTATAAATGAAAACACTTTACCACAACCTTTGGATCGCATCATGCAGCTTATCATGATAATTATGTTATTAATTCAACTCTTCACGGGTTTTAAAGCACTTCGTACTGCAGCACGCTACCAAGCAAATAGGTTTCACATAATGAAATTTCAATTAGTGTCAGAATCAAAAAGTGACCTTGATTTAAGGCTGAAGTCAGAGTGATTATTTATTTAAAAACTTATTTTAATGAATTTTAGCTTGAATGTTAATAGCAAGTAGATTGAGTCACACAGTGGATGAGTGTCACATTCATACACAAAGCCATAAAATGTTTGAGGATTTTTATTATTTATATATTTCACTTCTATTTGTACTACTTTTGAGAAAATATTAAATACATGTGTACAACCACACAATTGTAAAATACCGACAAAAATAGCAAAAGATTATATTTTAGATGGATTTACAATATTATATATTTTAATTATATTGAAATAAGAAATTAAAAATCTAGAGAATCCTGCAATGTAAGAATTTTGACTTGATATTTTTAGCCAAGAAAGCACATTTTCCCAAACTCTTCCAATTAATTTTCTCATTTTTGTTTATCTCATTCCCAAAATAGACTGAACAGTTCCAATCAGGACCAGACATTTGTGATACAACTGACCACAAAAAAAAGGTTATAATTAATAAAAAGGGAATTAAAAATTATTAATTAGACATAACAAATACATAACTCAATAGGGCATAAAGTGTGTTTGCTAGTTAAAAACAAGAAATTGAAATGGTCCAAAATGATGAGTATATTAAGAAAAAAATAGTGACTGATTGACTTGAAAGAAAAAAAAGAAATGCTAGGTGCAACAATAGTCTAATGACTCTTCAGGCTTTGATCACTGAAATAAAAAAAAATAAAAATAAAAAGTAAAAAAAAAAAATTCCTGTGTCATCAAGCCCATAAAATAGATGATGAAATGACTGAAAATGCCATTTAAAATAAATGAGCTACAACTGATCTATTTTGAAATTTAACATGCCCAGATCTTACATAATGAAATTGCTGATCAGATCAACAGTCCATTTATATGTAAATTTTATAACTTTGTTAAAAAAATACAATTACTCAATATTACATTTGTTACATTAATTCATTGTTGGGCATTAGTATCACTCTACACTAATGGGGACATTTTCCCAAGTTACAATAATGATCCCGAGCATAACCAATGAGTGAGGTAGGAAGGGGGGCCTCTGAAGCCCACAGATTAAATATTTAATTAAAAATTTGATAAATCAATAGATTTTTCTGACACGCTTGTTTATTATTTAAACAAAAAATATGATTCTATTCCAGGTTTTGTAAATGCAAAAAGGATTTCATGTAAAAAAGGCAGTTATATCTTCCTGTAACATTTTATAGTACATCATATTTCTGTATTTAGCCTACCTGAATATACGACAATGATTTTCCCTAATTTCTCGTTTGAAAAATTCAGAATCGTTTTATATTCGGAAATTAAGCCTTGTTGGTTATGATTTATATTTTTACATTGCCCGTCTTTGCCAAGAAGAAATTAAAATGCTGATTACGTATGGTGGAAAGACAATTGAGTAACACATTACTCTCCATTGGAAAATGATGAGTTAATAGTTTAAGATAAAACAGGTTTTGAACAAGACATATTTTTAAAAAAACAGCAGGTATTAAATTTATTCATCAAATATAAACATTTTTGATTCATACATTTAGAATACAATATTACATTTCAAGAAAAAGAATCTGGTGATTAACAATTAAAAATTTTAGGTGAAAAATATGCTACACTGCAAATATTGCAACAAATATGTACAATTCCAGATTAGAATTAAGATTTCAAATATTCTGTTTATACAAAATAATGTAACACAAAATCCACCAAATAATTCTACAATATGCATTATTTTCACACATTTCAATCTTGAGGCCAAAGTTAACTATTTCTAATGTTATTTCAATGGTTTAAAACAGGAAAGACACTGCTCTGACTATATTATAGTTATCACCATAGTTATCACAAATGATGATGCAAGGTTATTGCTATGTCAAACATAATATTGTAATTCAGTTTACAATTATTTTAACTTCACTAAGGCTAAATTCAATTTTTTTCTATAATTTTTTTTCATACCAAAACCTTAATTGAAAAAATGATACTACTTGCCATTGCACTGATGTCAGTTTAAAGGAAAGGGAGAATTCAACAACTCAACGTTCAAGTGAAGAATTATAAAATTTTACTCACTCTTTCATGAAGTTAATTACAAGGATAATGCACAAGGCATTGGTTATGTGAAAACACATAATAGGAAGAAAAAGACCACGCCTACCTTTCATTCAGATAAAATTGAAAAACAATTTGAAATCAGAGAGGTAAGAGTATGAATACACTAGCACTGCACCACATCCTCACACTTCATCAGTTTTGGGGGAGGCACAAGGCGAACTCATATTCAATAGAAATAAATGACATATAAAAATGGTTGAAAATTCTATGTGCTAACAATTTAAGAATTCGTAAAGATTTAAAATATGTTTCACTGAACTGGTTCACCGTGTAATAAAACACCCCACTGACTGAGAGGCTTTAACAAGAGTAAATTTAAAAGTGGTAATATGAAAGTATAATACCTAATACATAATATCAGAAATTAAAATCTAATCTCCATGAAATAAATTTTAGAGAGCCACTTCTCAAAGCTCTTGTTTGAAGTTGGGCAAACCAAATATGAACTGTATAGGCTGTTTACAACTTCAAGTTTGACAACCACAAAGAAGCCCAAAGGTGAAGTTCTAGAACAGACTGCCCCAGGACCATCATCAAAGGGATGACAGAAATGCTTTTATTCTTCTCCACACAAAGATTTTTAAAAAAGTAGTAAAATTAATATTACTTATATATTAAAAGACTTATCAAGATTTAAAAAAAAAGAAAAAAAAAATTAATATAAAATCAAAGTCGATAACAATGTTAAGAATATAGTCTGATATAGCACCAACTCAAGAAATAGAGAAAGAGAGAATTGGGTATGAGAGGCAGTAACTGACCAAGGTACACCTCCAAACAACTTATTTAAAAAAGCAAATCATGAGAAATTTGATTTCACCCCAAAAATATAATTGAACTCAGAACATACTCCTCAAAGAAACAAATATTTTTAAAATACTCTTGTTTCTGTACATATTGAGTTTTTTAAAATAATTTATATCTAAGTGAATAAAGACAACCAAAATCAGTACATCAAAACTAATCTCTGTTCAATAGAAACTTTGTGAAACCTTTTTCACTCTCATTTGTACAATGGTTGAAGATATATGGCACAAAATTTGTCACTGAAGCCTCCTCATTGTAAAAATTAATAAATATCTTGTACTATAGCTCGGTAACCTAGAAAAAAAAAACTGATAGCATTTTGGGAAGATTTTTCTCCTCAACACATCTTATACCCTCTTCCCTAGCTGCACTTGTGAAAGATGACTTGTAGTAAACTTGCTATCAATAGGCACCCTAGAAATGACAAGCTGATGGCACATCAGCCTCAAAGAGGAGTGGAATTCAAAAGTATTTCTGCATGCAGCAACCTCCACACTAATATAAAATACTAACAAACATACAATAATTTCTGAAAATCTAGTCCACCTATTGAAGTTCATTATTATGCAAAAGATGTTACTGAATCTTGAAAAATAAGAATAATGGTCAAAAGTTTAGAAATTAGAAGCGACAACTGTGAATTCGCCAATTACACTTCTTTAGAAATTGAGATCTAATTTAGAAAGAGAAAGAAATTGAGAAGGCAACAAGTAGGGTTGACACGAGTGAAATCCTCCTAAATTCTGTACAGGTGCAGGTCAGTGCTTTTTCTAACATGCCAGTCCATATATCTAATTCTAAGATCAGAGACACACAAGCACACTTTAATGTACATTAAAAATGCATCCTTCGCAGAGTTTACAGACGTGAATGGGGCATTGGATACAAGCATGCTGTACAGCATTCATTGTACTCTGCATGTGAGCTCGGAGAACTGATGTCTTAGAAAATAGGGCCATTTATAACATCCATTGCATGACGCTTGTGTGCCTACAGCCTCAGAGTAAAAATACATTAATTAAAAATATCAGCAACCAAACAGATTCCTTTATTTTATACCTACAAAATGCAAAATTATATTTGAGATATGATATTTGTAGCTGCAAACAACATACAGTTGAAATAACTATCATTCACAAAGTTTGCAAAAACTACTAGTTATTTAAATTTTCCCCACTCATATTCTTGACTAGCTTCACAACATGCAAAAGTCCTTCAGTAGCATAGATACCACGAGAGTTTAAAAAGATTTAGATAGAAATGATTTAAATGGAATGTTGATTTATACTGTGCTCTAGATGTTGTTTCATAAAATTAAACTGCATTCAATGCTCTCATCTTATCAATAATATTAGGTGTGTCTCTTTTCCTTTTTGCAATATTTACAAATTCAAATATAATTAAGTGACACTTCCAACTGGACAGCAAGTTCTACATATCAGTCAAAATGCAATAAACTATTGCTTAGTAATAACAATATTATTATATATGTGTATAAAAATCTGCATTTCAGTTGGAGGGTATATAGCTACCATCATTATCCAAACCCTATTTTCAATGAATTGTAGCACCGAGCATCAAGTACCTGAGAAACTGATGTAGTTTAACTACTTACATGCAACAGACATACTTATTTGATTTATAAAATCTTGAGCAACGTATAATTCATAGTTTCTACATATTTAGATAAGTAAAAGAAAATGTGATTTCTGAATACATGTCTACGTGCAATTTCTTTCAGAAAGAAATTCATACTATCATTCTCTCAGATGAACAACTTTAATTCACTTCCATGTTTAATGTAAAAATCTAACATATTCATAAAACTTAACAGCAGATAAAATTTGTAAGTACATTATTCATCATATGAATATTCAACAATAATTAATTTGCATACAATTTTGTCGCTGGTTTACAAGCATATTAAACTACATTTACACCCTGTATAAAAACTTCATTAAAAATTTGTTTCACACTCTAACATCTGATTCAAGTCCATGAGTTTGATAAAACTCTATGAGTAGCTGAATATTTGAATTCAATCCTTGTAGAAAATCATCTAAACTTCTCATTACACTTTCTTCCTGTCCCTCGTGGCCCAGTGACAGCGTTAACAGCAAATCAGATCGACATGGGCACATCCGAGATATTAACTAGATAAGAATTCAGGGCCATTGTCATTTATCAACATTCATTAACAATGTATTTCTTTTACATCTCTACAAAAAATCTTTCAAATAATTTTCATCTGAAATATCTTCACAACAAATTAATACTTACACCAAAAAGTTGTTGAGCCATCCATCCATGATATCTTTCAAGAGTTTCTTTGTATGCCTTTTTAAGAAAAGGAACTAGGTCTTCATCTCTTGTACCATCTCTGCTATCATTCAGTACACATTGAAAGAATTCATGGAAGAAATGTAGAGCTCTGTGAAAGGATCAAACCAATAATAAAATAAATTTGCATTAACTACCATTGTTTTGTTGTTGTTTTTTTTTACAAATTTTACCATGTTGACAAAATGCAAAAAATGTAGAGATATTATTACAATAAATTTAACCAATTCTGGAATTAACACAAACTCTTCTAACAGTAACACTATTACAGCAGTAACTTGGAGAACAATATGAACAAAAAGAATGTATGTATAATGAACGAAGATTAGATGTATTTTGTCCCTTAAAATAACAATAAAACATCAATAAATACTAGTACTCAGTAATAGTCACAATCAACAGAAACACCCTTTTCTTGTCTTAAAGATCTTCATCCACGGATCAAAATGATGTACCTTTTGGAATATTTTTAGATCTTTCAAAAACTTTTAACATCATTGGTAACAACATTTACCTTCAAAATTACCTTTGAATGGAATTTATAATATTGCTGTAGATTGGTTATGTTTAAACTTTAAACAATAAGGGAATCTTACACAATGATGACTTTCTCAAGGGTGGGAACATATTTTCAGCAACTACAGACGTCTATACTAGACACTCGTACGGAAGTCACAACAGACAATTTTAATATTCTTATATTAGAAGTCATTATGTTTAATCAAATCTTTTACTCTTCCTCTTTCTCCTTCTTATTTTCTTCATTTTATTAAGTCAGAATATTTTAACTTTAATGAAATTTCTGGTATACTACAGAATAGTACAATGTTTTTATTAAAGAAACGTTTTGCATAAAACAAAGAATTTCTGAAAAACAAAACTACTGATTTATCTTGCAAAAATTATTAAAATTTAATTATCTCCACATGATTCAAAATCTCTATTCTGTTGATTGAGCATAAAAAGCAAACCCTATCAATAATTACATATGGCTAAAATGCTTAATATCATTACAGTCAATATTATTTATTTTAATTAATATTTTTATATTACTTCGAAAATAATGTTGACAATAATCGTTTTTGTAATTTTACTTCAACATGCCATATTCAATTATATTTAGCTGCAATTTCCATAACGCAGTAATAACAGTGGATTTTATTCAATAGAAAGCATTGTACAATTTAAAATATTCTTTGAATTAAACATTTAACTCGATCTTAAATTATTATATTATTCTCTAATTATTTTGTATATTTTACCATAATAATAATTATTATATCATTTAAAAATCATATATTTATCATAGTATTAAATACATAATTTGAGTGAGATCCTGTAATTTTAATTATTATTTCAAAAATTTTAGAGTCATTGGACGTAAGTTCTTAAGTAAGGTTAAGTAAGGTAACGTTTAGGTAAAGATTTAAAAACATTAACTCTGCAATCACAGAATTTCAAAAAAAGAACGCACAACTGGGCAGTTCTTAGATGCAGCTTCTGGGAAAATATATAGAATTTTGGATGAAAAACTGCAAAAATAACTTCAGTGTTCTAGAAATGGTAGATGCTACAGAACCTTCAGCAAAAGTGAAGTCACAAACATCACTAAAGAAAAGTACAGTAGTGTAACAGGTACAGAGTTGTTCTTCAGAAAATAATGCAGCTATAGAATATAACACACATTTTTTTAATTCTCACATTTTCCAAATATTAAGATTAATAATTAATTCTAAAGATCAAAGATACTATTTCCTAATTACATTGGTGAAATCAGTTTATTTACATTGTTTTCATTGAAAAGTGTTCATTAGATATTTTTCAATTTGAGTATTTTGAATTGTGTTAAGTTTCCCTCAGGTTTGAGTTAAAAAAGAGTTCACTTCACTTCATTTGTGGCTACAACAGTTGTTGACCATTTACAATTTCTAAAAACTTAAAATCTATCAAAACAGGGTTTGTACTACTTCTAAGAATCTTGCTCAAATTGTACAATAAAAATTAAATGTAACATTTAAAACGTTTTTAAAAATGAAAGGAAACACTTTAATGTTGTTGTAGAACATACAACAAATATAAAAGAAACTTCAAGCAAAAAGTCACAATAAAAGAGGTCTGCATTCAAGTACACATAGTCAAGAATTTGGGAGGTGTTGCAAAATTAAATCTATTAGTTTTTACAGGCTGGTTGATGGCTGTACTGTGATGTTTAGAGCATTATTTTATTTTACATAACACGTATTATATTAATATTAGTTCAATTATACTATGATTCTAAAAAGAAGAAAAAAAATGTATGTAATTCAATATTAATCTCTGTTAACATGACCCAGTTAAGTGTTGTAACATTGGTGCTTTAAATTAATAGAACGATACAAAATAAAGTTACCTTCTTAACCATAACAGTGCGTCAGTAACATGAATTCCACCGGCCTCCTTTTCGCTTAGTATCATATCATTTAGGAATTTGTACTTTTCAGTATCTGTGATGTATCTGTCAGACAATTTCTGCAAAAATGTTAACCGTTCGTTTAACATACACAATTCTACTTTAACACAATGCAATATAAAATTGCGTTTTCTATGAAACAAATGTGTAATTTTTAAATAAAACGCAAATTTATATGTACCTGTATGTTGCCGGACATGTCATATTTCACGGGGGCGAAGACTTTGCCAAATTTTTCTGCAATGATATAAACGCACTAACAAAACGTCTTAAAAGATAAACAACACCAATTGTCACATACAATTACAGAACAACATTATTGTACTGTCAGAAAAGGTTCGTATTTCCTCGTGTGGTTTCTTCAAAATTGACTTACCTACAAGAACAACAACGCCTCTGGAAGACTCCAAGAAGTGTGCTGTATTTATTTTCCCATCTAATATTTCTGGAAATGGTTGCTGCACAGCCGTGAAAAAATTTTTATTTTCTTCCGACAAAACACCTCCGTTAGAGGCAGACATATTTGGAACATGAAGACTGATGTAGACACGTGTATGCTTCACACACACACAAACAAATACGAATCCGCACACCAAACCAATACTTTCGAGGTTGGAAAAACACATTCTTCCAATCACGGGCTACCGTGAATACTATACGTCGTACGGCAAGCGGTATCTTCAAAACTCATGTTTTCGTTTCACACATTGGCACCTATTGTACACCCGGACACAGCCATCGGTTAAATATTTTGAAATTGAAGGTGAATTGTAAAACTAACCAACCAATTGCCGAATGAATTTATATGAATTTAGGTAGTCGTACGCATATCTATAAACTAGCGGTTGATTCATTTCGAATATTTTGCAACTAAGTCCGAGCAAAGAGATACAAAAAATTACGCTTATTGTATTTTTTTCTTCCCACTGATTATTAGTAAAATTTTAAGAGGAAGGTGTTAACATGAAATCAAATACATTGGAAATAAAAAATAAACATATAAACTTAAGTAATACATCTCATTAATAAAATTGTAGGACTAATTTATTCCTTTTTTCTCCTAAGCACAGCATTTGATGTAATTGTATAATACCATTTTCATTTTGTAAAATACTTTAGCTTTAACACTAAACCATTAAAATATTTTCTGATAATCATATGAAATATAATTTAATGTCTGAAATATTTGTTAATACAGCTATTTATGGCAAAACATTTTGTCTGGTTTAACTTACCTGTTGTTCTAACCAAGATTTGTTTTTTGGCGAGTCCATGATCACGTATTATGCTCTATTGAAGGCAGTTTCAGAGATTGGCTAAATATACCTCTTAGATAAGATAATGGCAAATGTTTCTGCATTATCTGCAGAGTCAGAACTGATAAAACACCAAACAATTTAATTGTACTATAATATTACTTACTTAAATCTAATACTACACAATCTGATAACTTCCGAGTAATTTCCTTCTTTTAACAAGATATCTGGTGATAGCCCTGAAATCTTTTTGAACTTGATATATTTAAAACAGTGACTTTTAAAAGAATATGCAAATCAAAAGTACCTGGAAAGGCTGAAAAATTTCCTCTTCAGTTGATTTAAAGCTGGATAAACAACTTTTATTTCCTATTCAAACTACTCTTTCCTTTTCTTTATAATGTAATAATATATGTATTATTTATATATTAAATAAAAGTGAAAAATAGGAAACAATATTTTATTAAAATAGGAAAAATTACTAACAAATCCAAGAGAATAGCTTTTATTTATTCAAGCTGTTTTACTTTTACATATCACATAGAATGACTGAACTCATGCATTAAAAAATGCATGACTTAACTTTTTAAATACTAAAAAAAGACTGAAAAAATACACATACACATATTTTAAAGAAAATTATACACTCTATAACATTTCTGTTCTACTAGAAATACTGTATTGTCGAATAATCTATGACATAAAAGCAGTCTTTACATAAATAAATAACTAGCATTTAATCACTACTACATTGTGCATCGTTCAGTAATACAATGAATTGAGATTCTTCCAATACTTTAACTTATATTGAACATGAAACCACAATTAAACAAGCATTTTACCTTCAATTTTCTTTTTTAATAATCATCATGAGTTTTTGGCCAAGTCTCTCACAAAATACTTACAACATTTAAGTATTTCACTGATTTTCTCTTCTCTTTTCACCCTCTTTTACACCTGAGAAAAAGTTTAAAAAGTGTGTCCACTTTCATAAAAAACAAACAAACCAAAAAAAACTGAGAAGAACTGTTGCAATCTTATTTCATTTTATTAATGACAAAAAAATCTTGTTGATAATCTTTCCTCAAAACTATCATGTATAGTTAAATGTCTCAATATTTCTTATGAAACTACTCAATTTCATGTAAGTACTATAAAAAGTCTTCCAAGAACAGTGCTATTTCAACTATTCTAGGTCTAAAAAATTATAGTTACAGGCACTTGATTGATGATCTACATCATTCTAGTACAGGACAATGTTCTTTATGCAATATGACAAGTCTCAAGAGAAGGGTAGGTATCATATTAGTCAACACTCAAACAAGAAACATAAGGCAGTGAAGAAAAGAATGTTCAAATAGAAATGTAATTCTATCTATGAACAATATCACAATATATGACTGAAGAATACATTTCAATATTTTTCTATTTAATAATTTGAAATTTACCTTGTATTTGTCTTTGGTGAAAGGGAAAGCAACAGCACTTTAGGCTATAATACCTCTACATATTCCTACATATACCATGGAAATCTTACTTCTTGGACTTGGTATATTGAAATTGGAGCATAAAATTCCAAGTATGGACTATAGGGAAGTGAGCATTTAAAATAAGGGAATAAAGAACTCTATGAGGTAGGTTTATAAATCTCCAATATTCAGACTAATGAATGTTTCAAAATATTTCCTACAGTATCTTCCACCACTATCAAGCAGGAACCTTCTGGCTTCAATTCCATTGAGAGAGGTAATGAATCTACCCCATCAGAAAATTCATATGAGAGCAAGATTAATCCAGAATCATCTCTTACTTCAGCTACACATATTCCACAAGAAGAGATAATAGAATTCCTGAAAAAAACAAAACGTCTAAAATAAGCTCATTTTAAGAAAAGATCTCATTTCCACTCCTATAACCTCCCAAAAGGAAAGAAATGAATATGGTATATGTTGCTGCAATGTGATTGCATGTGTCATTAAAGCATTTTCAGTATTTTTAAAAGGCAATAGAGCAAATAATACTTTATCACTTAGAGCTATATAAAATTAAATACCTAGTACATTTGCAGTTGCTTTAAAATGGGATAATTCGCTTACCTATCAGGATCAAACAATAGCACATCATGACTGCTGTTTGCAAACTTTTCTGAGTTAAACCACCTAACAAAAACAAAACACATCAAAATATTTAGTTAATGTGCTTCTGCCAAATATTAAATAATTTGACCATTAGTGAAGAACAAAAAACATCTTTAAATGAAGGAATACACTCAATATCCTCAAGTCAATTCTTATATATAAATGACTAGAAAATATGTTATACAGACATTTTAACAAAGCATTATTGCAATTAAATTTAGGAACCCTTCACTTTCAATGAGACAGCCCATACATTCAATTTTCAATATAAAAGAATGTTAAAGGAATATGCTAAAATTACAGCGATAACAATAATCACATACCCACACTTAACAATAGCTAAAATATTTAAAAAAAAATAAATAAATAAACCAAATATATAAATGCATGGAAATTCAGATATGATACATGCTGAAAGAACTTTACAAAGTTATAGAACCATTTCTATAATAATACTTGCATATTTGTTTGAATTGCAATTCCACATTTCCCTATTAAAAAACGTTTTCAGTTTGGGCACTGTGCTTTATAAGTTACAAAGATGACGTAAAAGAGGTTCTCATGTTTAATTCTCAACATCATTGCTCCTTAACATATTTTTGAGTTGAAGAGACCACGTTGTAGGAATGTTCAGGCAAAAGAAACAAACCATAATAACCTTTGAATTGCAATCTTGATTTAAAATAACCAAAACAAAAGGTATCTTTAAGGACTTTTGCAGTCTGGGGACCAAACTATTCATGTACATAAACTAAAAATTATTAATTAATAAAAAAAAGTATGTAGATCTTTATGTAAATATGATGATGGATGATGATGATATTAATGATACTGTATAGTGCAAATGTTAAACATTGTTAGTATTAATTATTGAAATCTTAGAAGAAGAAGAAAAACATTGTCAAAGTTGTGCTCATTCAATTAAAGTGATCTGGAATAAGAGCATTAAAAAATCTGAGACAGAAGAAAATAATTTTATTTGAAACATAATAATTGTAACAAGGGTAGAAGGAAAGACCGAAAAATTTGTCTAATATTAGAACGGCTTGCAAAATGTACTTCCGATGGAACACATAATATAATATATTATGTTAAAACTTTGTCCTACTATCAACATCGAAATTAATTAGTTTCAATGAAAAATTAGAATTTTAGCAATCAACAGTCATTTTCACATGCAATTTTAAAAGCAATGTGAATGCCAAACCGGTGTAGACTTGCCTGTGATGATTTAATAATGTAGCACAACTTTTTGTCCAAAATGTACAGTCTCCATTACTTTTTGATAATCTTCTAGCATTAGTGATCACTGAATGATCTTCAGAAATTGCAGAACATGCTTCGCCAGGATCATTTCTGCACAACTCTGAGTCATCTTGCATTACTTCACTGGAATGAGAACTACAGCTGTCTGAGGAATCATAACTACTTTGAAGCACACATTCTCTTCTAGGCCTACTGCAAATACGTTTCATTGGTGATGCAACTGAATATGAAACGTTCAAAATTTTTGACAAAGAAACAGTTGAATGTTGTGGTTCTTCTTTGCAAACCGGACTGATCACATTTCTCGAATTGCCTCGGAGATGATTGTTATTTTGAGGAGGTAATGCAAATACAAGATCCAAGTTGTCAAATCCACGTGCCATTATGCCTTCTGAAGAGTGACCCAAATCAAATGTATGTCCTAGTTCATGGCACACAGATCCTAAAGTTGTGGCATAACAACCTCCATATGTCCCTCTGAAAAATAATATACACACAAATGTAACATTTCACATTCTAGATTAACCAACATCTATTATCAATATTTTCAGTATGTAAAATTGGAGATTATTGATATGAATATTTAATTCAATATGTATTAATACTCATAAATGAATTCTTAGAAATTGAATTTTATTTACCAATAAATATGAATTTAGTATAAGTAAATAATATGCTATATATATAAAAAAAAAAAAAAAAAAAAAAAAAAAAAAAAAAAAAAAAAAAAAAAAAAAAAAAAAAAAAAAAAGCATTACACAGCAGAAATTCAGAATGATAACCCATTCTATTGAAAATCTCAAGTTTTAATAATGTAAAGTGAAAACAGCATGTTTTCAATCTGTTTGTTGGAGTATAAATTGATGAATTTGTTAATATTAATGCAGATCATTTATTTTATCAAGAGTCTATACAAGAATGAATGGATATAAAATTTTCTTTGCAATTAATGTTGCCCAAATACTTTGTACACTGGATATTGGATGATTATAAAATATAATAAAGAAATATTCCTAGACTTGAAAGGTAAATTAAGACAATTGCTAGTGGATGTTACTATTTATTATGTTACATTCAAATTAAAATTTACAATAGCACAACTTTTCAGTTGCAGCTTATCATCCCATTTTAAAAGAGACAAACAACCTATCTTTGTGCACTTTAAAAGGCGTGCTGGAAAAGGAGTAAGTGCACAGAGGAGATATAAAAATTGAAAAGGAGTGGCAGAAAGTACCCAAACTATTGTAGTAATAATAGTTACTACAATATTTATAATAGTACTGTTTTTGGATTGTAATTTGAATTTTTAATAATTATTTTAACCTAATCTCCCAAGCCCTCAATATTATGAATACTCCTTTATTAAAACTGCAGTCATGGATTTTGAAGCCCCAATCAAAATATATAATGTACAATTAATATAATTAAAACTTTATGTTTCACATTTTCATGAAAACAATAATCAATTATTAATTATTATTATTCAATCACAAAACAAAGCTCATGGTCAACAAAGAAGTCAAGAAGAGGGCAAGGCAAATGACATGCCAACCAACACAGCATTAAAGATTTCTGAACAAACTACTTTATACATTTCTTGAAAAACAATACACCTTTGAAATACAGTAGTTATTAAAATACAAACCCCGTATTTACTTCTTATCATTTAGGCTCAATCATTTATTTGCACAAATATCCCTCAAAAACTAGGAATTTAAAGAGTAGTTTCAATTTTCTTGGAGCTTGAATTTAAAATATGCTGTATCAAAATTCTAGAAAAGCATGCCCTCAAAGATACATAACAGGCTAATTTTCATCAACATTTCCCCGAAAATTACTGATAAAAGCAAGTGCAATCCTAAAGTAAAGGATACTGATGTAATATTCAGTAAGCATTCCCTTATTATTAACCATGAAAATATGACAATACACTAAGTGACCTCAACAAATTTGAAATTACCTGTAACAACTGTCATCCATAAAGTGCTGAGCATCAACTTTATTGATATTCAGCAAACGAGGAATCACCTCTTCTATTCTTGATGCCCATGTGTGGAGACAAGCTGAACCAAATAATGCTAACCCTCCACCACCCAATGCAACATAGGCTTCAGTACATGCAATCA